>JAULKK010000011.1:5216665-5249381 GCA_032355705.1 Rubia peregrina
AAACTCAATGAGGAGATTCAAACTGGATACATGAAGAGATCAAAAAACGCAACAGAAAAAGTGACCAACTTGGCTAAGACCAATGAGGAAGCGCTCCTCAAGACTCAAGACTATAGAGAGGCTTGTGAGTGGTGATCCAAATGGAAGTTCGATGTTCTGAAGATACGCCATCCCAAGTTGAACTCAAAAATATGATGAGTGAGGTTATCTTGAAAAATGAATATGAGTTCCAAGAGGATGAGGAGTTGGTTGGTGAAGAAAAAGACGTTGAGAAAGAGGTGATTGTGCTACATTCATTATTCTTGTTATGTTCACCCCTATCCACACCGATTGAACCAACTCCACAATTTTTGGAATTCTCGAAGGTGACAATAAGAGAGCACAAACATCCAAACAACCTATATCCTTTAAAACCAACTCCACCTCTACAAAATCTCCTCTTGGGATATTTCTACCCCACCTCTCTACTTTTGGATACTCATGGTGAAGAGGTTCAAACATTCACCATATGGATACCATTAGGATTGTGCGGATGACATTAAATATACGGAGCTTCTAAGGAGGAAAATTGAGTTTTAAACTGTTTAAGTAGGCTTTTATTTTGAAAAAAATGAAAATATTCCCTCAAAGTTGTTCTCACACTCTTACCCTAAAACCACAAAAATGCCACCACAATCCACAACCAAAAACCACCACCAAAATCACTATCTAGGAGTACTACTAGTTGCATTTTGTGGGTGTTGATCAGGACTTGCATAGTTGGCACTTGTAGTTGGGTCGAAATTACATATTGGACGGAGTTCGAGAATATGGGGGAGAGAACATTCATTGAGAAGTGAACATTTCCACCACCGGGAAGGACTTTCAAGGTCCTAGTTGTGAGTTTTTCTTTCTCCCTTATTCCTTTATCATGTCCTTTTGTTCACATTGAGGACAATGTGTGTTTCAAGTGTGGGGGAGATAAATATGTCTCATTGTATTTTACTGTGTCATGCATATGCTCTACTTTAAAAAAATTGTTTGAAAAAATAATATGTAAAATATCGCTAAGTTGAAAACCCGAGAGGATGGCTTATGCAACATTGGGGGTCCGGCTAGGTCAAAAACACAAAATGGAAACCTAAGCAAAAATGAGAGGCTAAATGTGAGGTTATATGTGAGACTAAAGAAAAATGATGTGTGGCTAGGATGAAAACCTGAAAAGGGGCTCCTAGGAAAAATGAGAGAAAAAGAAGAAAAAAATGTTACGATCATTTGCTGGATTCGGAGTCATAAGGTTGAAATTGATATAAGAAGAATGCTGGTATTCTAGCTTCACAATGTTAGCCTCTAAGGGATTGAAACTTATCTTGGGAACGAAGTAGTAGGACTAAACTTATAATAGGATATTATGCTTCGTTAGATGTCTTTGTAATATTAGATTTTGGTAACTTGTTAATGATACTAATTGGTAGAACCTCTCTTAGGTTCAAATATGAGGGATGGGTAGTCCTTTTTGTTTCACTTTGGGGAGTTCTCCACTAGGGAATTCAAATGTGCATTGGGGTAGAGGATTAGGAAACCACCTTAGATCTTGATCGTTAACTAGAGGACGGTTAAAGGTTTAAAACGTGGGAGATTTGATGTGCTCATTTTATACTCTATTTTAGAACACTTGACACTCATAATTGTATATTGTAGTTTTTTCTTTAAAGAATTGGATACTTTACCAATTAGAGGGCTAGGATCACATTTCATCATTTTGTATCCTAACTCCTTGTTTCTGAAGTGTTTAATGTTTAGTTGGAACCTTCTATGATCGGTTTGAGGATTTGAAGATTGGATTCGAAGGTCACTCACAATGGTGGTGGAAGAAGGAAGGTCACTTATAAAGTGGTAGAGGATAGAGTGAAGAAAGAAGGCAAATTAAAGCAATGGATGAAGAACTTTCGAACAGGTTTTGATAATGATTCGAGATGAATTGGTGGCGGTGGGTAGAATCAATATATTTTTATTCACGTGTATTATAAAAATGACTTCTAGAACTCCCCCAAACATATCAACGTTTCACCCGTAGAAAGCAAAACAAGAAGCCAAAATGGCCAATTTGCTCGTGCAAATGGAGATACGCTCGCGCGACATTGAGCGTGCATTTGGGTTGGTTGTGCACTCGCCCGGGAAAATTTCTGCTACACTTTTCTCTCTTTAGGGATGGTTGTTCACACGCTCGTGCGACTAAAAATCCGTCAGGTGAATCTCTGCAGCACTTTTCTCTCTTTTTGTCTTTTCTTTCTTTTTTGATTTGTACTATAAATAGCCCATTTTCCCCCATTTGATGTGAGCCTGACTTGGGGCCTCAAAAACCTAGTTATTCAATTTATCTTTCAATTTCTTCCATGTTTCATTGTAGATTTGTGTTCTATTTTACTCACTTTGTCCCAGTTAAATTTGCACACTGTCTTTTCTCATCTGTCCCAAACCAATATGCACACTTTCCCTTTTAAGAAAAATTTAACCTATTAAAAGACATACTTACCTTTAAAAAATTAAAATTTTACATTAAAAACCCTACCACCCACCCCCTTTTCTTCCTTCATTTTCCCCCTCCCCCAAAATCCCCGCCGCCCACTTCCACTTCTTTTTCTCTCTCCAATTTCCTCTTCATCTCCACACCCCCCAACAACCTATTTTCTCCCTTCATCTTCCCCATTTCCCCCAAAACCCCTACCGCCCACTTTCACTTATTTTTCTCTCTCTAAATATCTGCTTCATCTCCCCCCACCCCCATCCCAATTCCTCTTCTCCCAAACCCAGCAGCAGCAGAGCAGGAAGGCACAACAAAGAGGGGCCTTAAAATTGCTGACTCCGAGGAACCTGAATAGGTAGTTGTCCTCTTCTTTGTTTTGTTAGGCTTGAATCACGGTCTCCTGCGGTTCGGAGATGGTGACAATGTAATGGGGCCTGTTGGTGATGGTAGAGAAGCGGGCATCAAGGCTTTAGTTATCGGCGGAGGCCATGGAAGTTGGTGAGTTAGAGTGAGAATGGATGAGTATGACAAAGTGTGAGTGTGTGAGAGAGAATGGAGTTCATATTTCTTGCAGAAAGAAGAATTCGATTGTGGGATATATGGAAAAAAGAATCTGATTGGATGAGTAGGCAGAGAGGTCATAAGAGTTAAGAAGACAACAGACGGAGGGAGGGAAGCTTGGAAAAAGAAAGCGGAGACTAAATGAAGATGATGAGCAAAGGAAGAAGACAATGGCATTTTAGACATTTTACACTTCTAAAATTTAAAGCATTTTTTCGCCCTTTGAAGATGCCCTTTGGACAGAGAAAGTATGATTTTTATTATCTAGTCTAGTTTCTTTCTTTGGAGCAGTTGATTAAAGCTTAAAAACCAATTTGGTGAGAACCTCTTAAACTCTATTTAGATCTATTGATTATCATGTATTTCCTATGCTTTAATTGGTGATTTTAGCTTCATGAATTGGTTGGAAATGTGTAGATATGGACTGTTTGTATGATAGCATGTGAGAAGTTAAGAGGAAAGTATCTAATTCATCCCTTTTGATATGTTTTCCAAGAGCATCAAATTAGTGTTTATAACTATGTTTGTGATGTTATAAAGTGCTAGATGAATAAGATAATGTAGAACTCTTTGTTATCCTTATCTCAAGGTAGCAAATATAGAAGGCCTTGAAAGTTGAACTTTCTTTATAATTCTTAAGAAGTACATGAATTAGTTAAATGCTTAGGCATTTGGTTAAATATTTTGAGGTATTATCAAGTTTATTGATTCTTTGTGCTTAATACCATTAATGGGATGTCTTTAGGTGTTAATCGTCTAAAGCGGTCATTTGTGAGGTCCATAAAGATATGTCAAATTCACTCTTGTAGATTTACACTTAATAAGAATGAGAGGTTTACCGGGTTTTAAATCACTCTAGTTCCAGGTCCCCTTTCTTTCTAATATCCAAAGGATAAGGTTTCTATATATGGAAGGAGGAGAGAGAAGTTTTTTATCCGATGGTCAAAATCCTCATCAACTGATTAGCACAGACCAGGCTAGGGGTTTTAGGGATGAACCGTGTGAGATTACATAATCCATCAGGAGATAATGTTTTTGGGCAACTAAGAAGGTACAACCCGTGTAGAATTACACGGTCAGTTCTCTGAGCTATGTTTTCATCCATCTCAATTTACATGGACCATGTAGGATTACACTGTCTGCCATCTGGGCCTTGTATTTCTGGGTAGCTTGACCAGCACGGTCCATGCCAATTGGCACAATTTGTGCCCTATGAACATTTATGACCATTTCTTGAACACTTGCTCTTTTTTCCTCTTTCTTCTCCCAACTTCTTCAATCTTCCACTATTATATCCAGTGGCCTTCATTCTACTACCAATCCTGCGATTGGCCTTGTATCTACTGCCAACCTTGTGATTGCCCTTTTCCATTGAGGATCTTCATCTAAGCTCACAAAACCTAATAGACTGACTCATGGAGGAAAAATCCTATTTAGTCACAAATGTCTCACAAAATAGAAGAGTTAATGCAAATGACCAAACAAAGTAGTTTTAACCCTCTATCATGCAAAAAACTAATAAACATAACTACCTAGAAAAGCATATAAAAAGTGGTGTTAAATGTCCTAAGAAAACATGCAATTACCATTTCTCATTGCGCTTCTTTACTTACGTAGTATCCCACTGTTGAGCTAATGGAAGCTCAGTACAATCAACAATTCCATTCAAAGGAAATCTATAAAATTATGTCAACAAAGGAAGAACCAAGCAAGAATTCACTGATTTATTGCTCTGAACTATACGACGTCTATCAATTGTCTTACAATACCTCTTAAGCAAACATTCACGTCAATTATAATTTTTTATCTGGTTCACATCCTTAAGCAGATTGACACTTCATGTCATTTTTGTTACGAGCAACAAGAGCCAAGAGAACAAAGACAATATACATAATAAAACACCTCTTAAATTTAGATATATGGCTATTAAAAGCCATCATTACCATCTCATTAAACAAGGTAGTGGTGGCTACAAATCCCTTATCTTGTTTATCATATTTATGTACCCACCTAGCTCTAATCTCTTCATCTCACAAGACAGCACCCTTAGACTTTCCCTTGTGGCTTACCTCAACCACCACATGATCAGGGATTGGAAGTTGGAAAATACTGCAAACATCATCCCTAGAGACATGGAATTTCTCATCATCAACGGATTGAAAAATAGCAAAGGGATTAAACCCATTATTCAGACAATGGACCAACTCCTTCATCACTACCTTGATCTTAAATTTGAGAACTCATCCAAAATCAATGTCTCTTCAATAGCTCCCTCCTGATAAGGGAGAGAACCTCTACCATGCTCACAAATTTATCATGATAACAAGTACGTTTCAACTTGTTATTAGCCCTACAAAGTAAGAACATTAAACAAATCATTAAAAAAATGCCAAACAATTTTGAAAAAAATAGTAAGAAAGCTAAAATAATCAAATAAAATGGAAACATATAACATCTATAATCAATATCAAAAACAAAAACAAAAACAAAAATGAAAATGAAAAAAGTACAGCATATGAGTACAAAAATATAAGATCAACACAGGAAAAAAGAACATCAACATATGAATTGAAATAATGAAATAAAAAATATCATAAAAAATAAACAAACAACCACAATGAATTAAGAAATATATACTCGCATTTAGCATAAATATAAACATCAACAAAAAAAGGCACAAAAATCAAATTCGCAAGGTAACATTCTCCTCTCATTCCTAAAATTAAAAAAAAATCATCTTCTTCTATAGTTGATTAGAAACTAGACTAACAGCAGACCTCTTTTCCTTATGCTTCGAAATCTCCTTCAGAGAATCCAATTTCATTCCAAGTTTCAATCTCGGCATCTAAATCTTCATCCTCTTCCGTCTCCCGCTCTTTCTCACTTTCATCGGAATCAATAAGATCTTTATCATTGGGCTCTTCACAGTCCATCGTCTTTGCTACAACATCAACACCAGCAATAACCCTGCTAGCCTCCTCACAATTTTCATTTTTATGATTTTGATCATCAGTAGCACTACAACACCCCTGCCAGCCTCCTCACTGTTCCCATTTTCCCAAGATTCAGGAACATCTTCTTCTTATATTGCACTTGCAGCAACAACTTTGTCACATGTTTGATACATTACCAAAGGAAACCAATACTAACTATTACTAAGAATAGAATAGACTTCATCAACTACAACAACTATAAAACACAACAATTACTTAGTGTCATCTAATAAATAATCACCATTACCACCAGCTAACTCTCAAGTTGGTACTTCAATCATAAAATTCAACACTTCAAATTCAAACAACAAATAAAAATATCATTAATCAAAAGGTTATCAAATCAACATCGCTATGTAAATAATGAATAGCACAAGACAGAAATATGAAAACATTTATTAAATAAACAAAAGTTGAAAAACTTACACTCAACTGCAGGTTTAACAACTTGTTGCGAATTCTCAGCAGTACTTCTCAACTTCTAATTAGCAGACGCATACTGCGTCGTAATAGGTTCTTCTTCTTCTTCAGCAAACATCAACTTGATCAGATTATTAAGTGTCCTCTCTGGAAGTAAAATAGATAAATATCAATAAAAATCTGGAAAGAAAAATTTGGAAAAATATAAGACTAAAAACTAGACTATTATACCCGCCTTTTTCAAGTTGCTCTTTCTCGAGCAACTCAACATCAATGTAAGTTGCACAAATACCTTCCTCCACGTCACCAGCTTCATCCTTAGAAGTTGGTTCAAAATATTTTTAAAAAATATAGAGCATTAGGTAGGTTTATATTGCCTTCAAAATGAAAATTAAAATATCACCAAAAAACATAACAAACAATACTGAAACATACAAATGTTCAAATTACTTATGCGCCGAAAAACCATTCCATGCTAAAGGACCCACAACCATACTCTTTGTGTGTTTTGGCGCATCATGTTCCTTAACAACTATCAGAAACTGAGCCACAAGAAACTCAACTTCGGGAACACTCCCCATTTGATCAACGTCAACTAATTCTATTGGTAAAGATTGAAGAATTACAGGGTTTTCTCTCAAGATACGCATCGTTGCAAGGCGTGTGCTAGTGTGAGAAGACCAATTAGTTTGAACCTCTATAAAATTAACATTTATAATAAATGTCTACAATGATTTTAATAATTTCAACAAAAAATTGATATTATTATAAATAGCAACATAATTGGACCAAAAAAACATTAGCAATAAATTAACGAAAGTAATAAACTTAGAAACTATCCACATAACCTCATCAAAAATATAAAAACATCAGCATAACTAATGATAGTCGTATATGAAAATGTAATGCTCTTCAAATATAGCACAACCTCATCACACAATGAATAAACATGAATCTCATTGTCACGTACACATAAACACCAATATAACAAGGTGAAACATCAACAGTAACAATAAAAAATGTTGAAGTAACCAAACAGAAAATAAGAGCACCAAAACTGTATGCAACTAAAACCAAACATATTTCCAGGATAAATCTACACATTAAAACTGAAAAAGAATACACTGATAGATTTGAACAAACATCAATAGGAAAAACCAAAACCTCATATATTCCCAAAATCCTAAAAGACCCTAAAAACAAGAATTGACACTCGATTGCATCATCTAAAACATAGCATCACCATGAATACACAAAATGACCAAAATATTCATAAACAAGCATGAATTCACAACATGCAATAACAATATCATAAAACTGGAACAAACTCTAACTTCAGCTTCAAAAAAATCACAATGCACATTTAAACTGTAGCCTTGCATCAATACAAGATCAAAAACTACCTTGTGAAGAGTTTTGCGCCTTCACAACCTTTACGGCGGGCTTCGATGATGGCATTTGCGGTTGAGAAACGAAATCGACATCGGAAACAACATTTTCAGGGTCTGGTGATGCCATATACTATAATAGAAAATATAGCAAATTTAGGGGAAAATAAAAATAAACAGCAAAATGGCTAATAAAAAAGGAACCAAATAAACAGCAAAATGAAGAAGAAACAGTGGTTTCTCTAGGGAAGACGAAGAACCAAATAAAAAAAGAAAATTAAAATTTTAGAAATAATGGTTCTTATATAATAACTAAAGTTTCCGTTAATTGCAAGCTAGATCTCCCCGGTGTCTTTGTCATTTAAAAATAAATCCATTCTAATTACTATTTTAAATTTAATTAGGTTGTCCTAAACTAGAGTTTTTGATTTTTTTATGTAAGAAACTATTATGTTTTTAATATTAAAATTAGTTACTACCTCTGTCTCAGCCGATTCTGCACACTTTTTTATTAGCTTTCTAGAGACACATTTGACCATAAATTACATCTAGTAAATAGGTACCAATAGCATCATGTGAGATATTGTTGGATTCCTTGCATGATGTATTTTCTAAATTTTAAATTTTAACATACCATTGATTTAAGTAAATAAAGTTATCGTTGGTCAAACATGACCTGAAAAAGTTGACCGAAAAGTGTGCGGAATCGGCTGGGACAGAGGTAGTAATAGATTGATTTTTTTTGTATGAGATATAGGTTAGATCAATATAATAGGTTTGGTGTGGGCAAAGACCCCAAGTGGATGATGAGATGGGGATGAATTTTAGATAAAAGTCGAAGGGTGGGTATGAATTTTAATATTGTACACGCCACAGGTGATGAGACAGAAATGGATATGCAAATTTTAGATGAGGGATGTAAGGAAAAATCATTATCCCCACCTGGCCTACCAAATGCCATTTCTAGGGATGTTGCTACTTTTTATGTCATTTTTTTTTTGGAAGGGAGATGTTACTATTTTATAGGAGAGGAATAGTAATTCTCTTTCTAAAATAAATTTAGTAGGTAATATTTACATATGGTGCAATCACAATGAGTTAAATCCTACATCTAAAAGGCTAGATAGAATCTTAGGAAATCAAGAACTATTTCACTCCTACAACTCTTCCACTGTACAAATTCTAAATAGAAGCTTTTCTGATCACTCCCTCGTGATCCTAGAAGTTAAAAAGAGGAAGACTTTCCTAAGTTATTTAAATTCCAAGAAATGTGGATGTTAAGGTTTGATTTTCAGGAAATAATATCTCAAAGATAGGAAAAAAAATATGATTGAGTAGGGATAGCTTAGGTTGTTCTTGAAACTGAAAAGACTCTAGGGGGCAATCAAAAACTGGAATATAAACATTTTTGGTAATCTAAACGAAAATATTTTTTTAAATGTAGAAATGGAAGTAGCTGCATTAGAGACTTTATTTGGTGCCTCACACTCAGTTGGAGATAAAAACAAATCTCCACAAAGCTAGGGCTATACTAAACATAAGGTTAGCTGGAAAAAAATATTTTTTAAGACAGAAAACTAGGTCTCTATGGTTAAAAGATGGGATTCAAACACTCAATACTTCCATAACTTTGTAAAGGAAAAGAAATTAAGATTAGGGATATTTAAAATAAAAGACATGGATAATAACTGGGTTCAAGAACAACAATAGTTAGGGAAGGCGGCAGATAATTTCTACCAAACACTCTTAACCGATGAGCATGCTGATCCTAAGGGATCAATATCAACCTTCCTTTTAAAATCCATGATCCCTTCAATCTCTAATATGAAAAATCAGAGAATGTTGACTCCTTTCACTTCAGAAGAAAGGCAACAGTGTTTCAGTTAAGTGACACAACAGCTCCGCGACCTGATGGTTTCCTTGGAAGCTTTTACATGAAATTTTGGTCGGTAATGAAAATGGATGTATGGAGAGATGTTTTAGAATTCCAATTAGGAGTTCTAATATCAAAGGGTATTGGAAGCAAATCAATAGCTCTCATACCCAAAACAGTAACTCCGTCTTCTTTTCCTAATTTTAGACAGATAAGCCTCTCTAATTTCATAAACCAATTGATGGCTAAAATACTAGTAGACGTGATTAAATCAGTTATGAACCTTACACCATGTAAAGTGATGAAAGCACAAAGGAACCACTCTTGTGGTTTCTTTCCATTAAATATTCAATCTCTCTTCCACCTCATCAAAAGCAACCGCAAAAAAACCACTCAATTTTTACCTCCACGGTAGTATAAACCACTTAGAAACTACTTCATAGACCACACTTGATTTTCTCTATCCTACTCATTAATTTTAAATTCAATATTTAATTTAAATAAATTTTTCCACCTAAAATAAACTGAAATGTAAATTTTAATAATAATTCCACTTTTGTAATTTATTTTCATCTTTTAAATTAATTTTAAAATTTCATTTCATTTTTTTAAAAAAATTATCACTTACAATTAATAATAAAGAAACATATTTTTTAAAAATGTGACATTTGCAATGACGAATTATTGCGACTAGAAAAATTTTAAAAATACTTAAATGCGAACATATTGAGCAAGTCTGGCCAATTATTACAAATTAAAAAATTGAAATATTGATTTCGTGTGACCAATTATTATAAACACATAAGAAATTCAAAATAAAAACAATTTAAAATTTTAAAAGTAGCTTTTTAGTATTAAAAAAATAAGATCAATTTTTTAAATAAAAATATATTCATCACAAATAAAAACTATAGATTTAAAAACCCAAATCTGTAATTAACTCAAATCCTCTCTTTTGTAGTGAAACCTTTGTAAAATGAGTCCAAAATGGTGAAAATTGGGTTGGGGGGGCAAGCTTGCCACAAGTGGAGCTGATAGGCGGGCCCAAGTGGGGAAGGAATATGGGAATGAAGCGGTAGCTCCTTTTACAAACCGCATACCGATTTCTTATTTCAGAAAACACAAATAAATTCTCATTGCACATGGTCGTATTAGAAGAGCAATCAGTTTTTCTATCCGGAAGGGATATAACTGATAACATCTTAATTATGAAGGAGACTATCAGCTTTCTGGATAATAAATCAGAGAGCTGAAACCTTATATTAAAATTGAACATGATGAAGTGTTTGATATGATATCTTGTGTTGTTTTGAACACATTACTACTCAAAATAGGTTTCCATGGAATCTTAGTGAGACTGATAATGGATAACTTGATTGGTGATTGATTCGCAGTCATCATAAATTAAATACCTCATGGTTTGTTTAAACCATCTAAAGCACTTAAACAAGGAGATCCTTTATCCCCGTTTTTATTTAATATCCTAACAGAATTGCTAATTGGAAATGTTAAAATTCAGTTTGCTAATGGTAATTTTAGATAAGCTTTAAAACACCACATGGAGCTAATTCACTGACCTAATTATCCTACATGGATGGTACAGCGTTGTTTATTATAGCCACTAAGAGGAACCTACAAAACAATACTCCCCTCTGGTACACTAATAATGTCTCCCTTCTCTTTTATGGAAGTTTTTTTTTATTGGCTCCTACCCATTTTTGTTAAATCCTAGATAGTTTCTTCCACTTACTTTACTTTTTATATTTTCAATGCAATTTCCATCATTCTTTTTTCTCTTTGAAAAAAATAGTGCCAAAAAGTAGGGACCAAATATAAAGGACCAGAGGGAGTATGAAATTTCTGGGGATTTATCAGAGAGCAACATGGCAGAAAGTGAACTTCTCCAAGAGTTCCTTTTATTTAAGGAACCTTAGTTCGGCTAAAATAGACCAAATCAAGAGCTTAACTGGAATAACTCAAGGTTCTACTATTTTCTCATATCTAGCTAGGTGTAACAATTTTTAAGAGTAGAAAATTTAATTGACATTTTTATAGCCTGCTGGACAGAACTAATAACAAGGTCAAGAACTTTAGGAACTCATGGTTCTCAACTAGGGTAGGTTAATATTAATCAAAAATCTTTGTTTTCATCTGGAGAATGCTACAAAAAATATTGATCAATCAAAGGAACTGTGGGAACTGGTAGATCTGGTTAGAAGAATAAAGCTCCTGGTAGCTCAAATCCAAGTGACTTTCAATAATGTTTTCAATAAAAGTTCAGTGCGCAGTTACTGAAGATGGGAAACTCTTTTCAATAAAAGTAATGTTTGGGAGAGCCCTTTCTGCCATTAATTTTTATCACGAATTCTTTCAACAAAATTTTTATATCTCCTAATAGAGATGAACAAATTACAAGTTACTTATAAATAAAAAAGGGACATGGTAGCCCACACACTCTCCCGAAAATACAAGCGCAACTTCGCAAGGAAGCGGAGATTGACGCAGAACAGAAATAGATCAGTGAAGGAAATGTAGGTGAAGTCCGAATCAAGACAACAAAAGATAACAAGATGAGTAACAACCAGAGTACTATTAATCAGAAATCCATATTCAGAGCATGACTATCTGCCCTATTTGCAGCATCAAACTTCTTAGTTTGGGACATGTAGATTGTAGAGTAATGAAGATAAAAGGAAATTTTGGTTAATAGAAAAATCTGAAAGATGGTATACCCGGGCATATTCAATGTAAATACTGGACAAATAAGCTCGCCAAACTATATCATCAAATTCATCAGCTCCTGGATGGGAACATTTGTCAAAAATTGCAATAGCATGTTGGAATACCGGAAGCTACTCCATTTCTATGGAGAAGCAATGTACGAACTTCTAAATATGCAACAAAAGATGTATCAACTTCAGTTATAAAAAATGTAACACGTTCAGTTATAGATGAATGGGGGCTAAGATTGTGCTTCCAGTGCTGAAGACCAAATGAAAAGAACTGGGCTACATAGCCATAGAGTCGTGCCAAGCATGCGCCAGTAACACTCTATTGCTGTATGAACAAGTGGAAAATGGCATGCAAGGTAAAAGTTTGGAAAAGAACACAAGTACATTTCCTGCACACTACGTCTTACAATTTTATACCATCCACATTATATTTAGATATCGTTAACTACAAACCAACTCTTTCTGACAATACAACATTTTTTGGGTCTCAACCATTATTATGCAAAAATCATCTTCATTAGGTAGTCTGAAAGAAATAGAAAGCAAAACAAAAACAGACTGTGTCCACAGAGCAGCGAATATAATTGCAACAAGATTAAGACATACGAAGAGTTGGTGATTGCCAAAAATACCTTGATGTAGTTGTCAAAATCAGAAGTAAGATAGCAATAAATTCCAGTAGGAAGCACAATTATAGCCTTTTTCTTCACTCAGACGCTAATCCAAGCTTCATTTAAAGAATGAATATGTAAACACATGTCAATTATTGTCTGATGTAACCAGTTAGAACGTCCACATGAGTAAAATTGATCTCTTAAGATTTGGATACAACCAGTTAGAACATCTTTTGGATTCTATTTCTGTCAAATTAAATGCTTGGAAAAACAAATTTCTCAGCCAAGCTGGCAGAGTGATCTTAATTAAACATATCCTAGCTGCTATTCCAATTCACCTTCTTACCGTCCTTAAACCAACAAGGGGGGTAATAGACAAGTTGCATTCAATGTTTGCTAAGTTCTTCTGGGATGAAAATAAGGCTGAAAACTTCTCCAGAAAAGTATGGAAGTCTTATCCAAATCTCTATTTTCCTAAAAAAAGAAAATGGTTTGGATTTTAAAAATCTCTGTACTGTAACATCTAGTTTTTCCATTAAGCTATGGTGGAAATTACAACAAGGTACCTCCCTTTAGTCTAAAATAAAGTGATCAATCCCTGATTACTTAAAAACATCAAGAACATGGAAAAGAATAAATAAGGTTTCATATATAGCACTGGAAAACTCTTTTGTACAGGTTGGCAAGGGGGATGTTTCCTTTTGGAGGTCTAACTGGAGTCATTTTGGATCTCTAAACAGTCTATGGTATTCTCATAATAACTTTCCTTTAAGTAACATATCTATTTCTGAGTTTATGACTAATAAGGCCACTGTACTACCTCAAATAGAAGCATGTCTACCTACTAATGATGATGATGTGATCTTATTCCCTGATTATAAAGATTGTTTGATTTGGAAACCTTCTAAAAATGGTTTATTCACTGTTAAATCAGCTTACAATCTTTTGAGGGATAGAGAATATAAAGTTTCTTCTTCACAGTTCTTATGGAACTCATATTTACTTAGAAAAATGGGTGTTTTTAACTAGAGGCTACTTAATAGATTGATTTCTCTCCCGGATATATTAGAGGACTGGGGAATACATCTCTCATCTAGATGTATGTTTTGAATGAATGAATCTGAGACCATGCACCATATTTTCAATAGTTGTGAAGTTATCAAAGGGTTATGGGCAAGATTACACTTAGCAATTAACATCCCAGTTATCAGTTTTAATACTTTATGGGATAGATTTCTTTTTTACTGAACCTTTAAACTCTCAGTTAAGTATTTTCTTAACCTAATCAGAGTATTGCCTTCTATAGTTGTTTGGTTTATTTGGTGCACCAGAAATAGATTCCATTTTGACGCCATTAAACCAAACATGGACTTCATATTACAGAAAATTAAAACTCAATGCTCTGACATTTTTAGTGTTAACAAGATGAAACTCAAATGGTCTGCATCATCAGGAAATACAAAGTTACTCTACTCACATAGAAAACATTCCATAAAAGATATTTAAAAAAAGAGTTCATCATTTACTAGGAATTACCTGTTGTTATCAAGCTCAACACAGATGGTTCTACATTAGGTAATGGAGATTCAGGAGCTGGAATTATAATCTGAAATGCTCAGGGAAAGGTTTTGTATGCTGCATCAAATTTCCTGGGACATTGTAACTGTTTGGAATCAGAAACTCATGCTCTGAGATTTGGTCTAGCTCAAGCAGTACATATGGGTTTAAAATCCATTCAAATGGAATGTGATTCATTGCTACTTGTTAAAATAATCAGAAGGGAATTCAAAGTTCCTTGGAAACCCATTTCTGAAGTTAGAGTAATCTGAAAGCTTATGACCATGGTTGATTGCTCCATACAACACATATTTAGGGAGGCTAACAGAGTGGAATATTCCCTAGCAAAGCTGGCAAGTTCATCAAAGGTTAACTCTTCTTTTAATTTTCTATTAGATTTTCCTAGCAACATTAGAGGTCTTATTAAACTCGATGCTATTTATTTACCATACATTAGAGTTTAAATATGTGGTCTGCTTCAATATTGGAAAAGATGCTGCCGTTTCTCTCCTCTAATGACAGGTACCAGAAGAACCATATACTACCCGTTACTGCTTGGCTAAAGAAGAAAGTCAGGCTACTGGAGCTTTGCAGCCCTTACAGGGACTACAATTTCCATCTAAAAGCTGCTTCTTGGGTAGTGTATTACTTTTGGGAAGTAATACGCAAGGGGTGTTTACGGGATGCCACACCCCTTTCTAACACGGGGTGTGGAGGCAAAAAAGTGGTAGGCCGTAGTACACCTCGCACAAGGGACTGGGCCTTTCTTTTTGTTAACACGGGGAAGTGGAGGAAAAAGGAAAGGATTTAGGAATGTCATTCTATTCATATTGTCATTCCATAAAGGGAAACCTTTCTCCATGTAATTCTCATACTCGAGATCATAACTCTATATTTTATTTATTTATCATGGTTTGGGAGCCAAATAAATTCCCCTCACTTATGTGAGATTTAAATTTTAAAAAACAAAATTTATATTGTTATAATTTAGATTTTATCATTATGATTTATATATTAATAAAATTTTACACTCAAAATGACACATTTTTAAATCGAAAAAATATAGGAAAGCTTTATAGGGAACGTTTAATAATATTTTTCTATTAAATTTTATTTATTATTATAAATTAGTAAATTTAAAAATATATTATTAAAATATTTTTAAATACACATATAATTATATAATTAAAGTATTAATGATTAAATTTTAAAAATTATAGTTAAGAGTAATATTAGATTTTATATAAACTCATTCACTCATACTCAAATCAATTTTAGATATTTAATAAATTACTAAATACAAAACAGTCTTATTTTACACCCACTAAGCGGGTTATTTATATTATTATTACTATTAATAGGGTGATTTGGTATATTTTAATTTTTTATAATGAGGTATCTATAATTATAAAATATTTTAAAATGGATCTCAATATATAAATAATTATAATCTAGCCTTAAAAATAATTAAAATATAGTTTTTTATACTTGGTCTAACCGTCAGTCGGTCTAACAAGAGACATTCTTTAGTCAATATATTATTTAAGATGAAGTTTTATGTTAGATCGACTAACGCTTAGGCTAATAATGAAAAATGTCATTTTAATAATATTAATGGTCAGATTATAATCATTTATACATTACAATACATTTTAAAAAAATCAAAATTATAGCAACCTCAATTTAATCGGTTTAAAACAAAATTTTGTGATCTTTTAAAAAGTAAAAAGTATTTCAAAATTCAAAATTTAAATAAATCAGGGAGCTTTCCTCCACCAAATTCTTTTTCAGGGCACTGACTAGGGTTGTTTTTATTATCGTTATTAATTATTATTATTAATTTAGAAAGAATAAGTGTTCTACCAGAAATCTCCAGTACGCCGGATCCACCAACAACAAATAATAGGACCGAATCTCCACCGTTGATTTTTTTTTCATCCAAGTATAACTTGGCAACATCTGATAAGTTTTTCCTCTCTCTCTTCATTTGTGTTCTTCCATAATAAGGTGAAGAATAGGATCCCTACTGGGGTACGCTGCTCGTAGAACAATCTGGCTAAGAAGGTGTACGATCTCTAATGTTTCTTTTCTTTTCTTTTTCTTCATGCATGAGTGGGTTGATTCTCTCGCTTGATAATTAATCGATTGTCGACGGTGATGATTTATAATTTGTGATGTGTCTGGGGGTTCTGATTAAGCTGTAATTGTGGGGTGGAAATTAACTCCTGTTGTTTCTTGAGCTATTCTCAATTTTGGGATTTCGTATCTTGTCGTCTCTTTCATGAGGAGCTATTCTATGCGTGGAAGTTGAAGTTCATACGGTTTTGTTGTTCGCTGCTATTTGCTATTGAATAGATTTCGGAAGTATGAGAATTGTAGTTTTTCTTGTATGATGTGATTATTGCTGCGACATTCAAATTAACATTGATATGATATGGTGGAGGATGCTAATTGGTCACAACAGTAGCAGAAATTTTGTAATTTACACTATACTGCTCTTAGTAAGATCCGGTGCTATTTTATTAGAACCATGTTACCCAGATTTTTCATTTTATTTCAACTACCTATGTTAGTCCACCATGGGTATCACACTCGGACACTTCATTTTTGAAGTCTTAGATAATTTTTAAAAAAAATTAGGCCAGTCCAGTTATCTGCGGATGAGAGTCATCTGCGGAATCTAAGATGGTCTAGTTATCTGCGGATGAGATTCATATAATGCCTCTTAATCTCTATATGTTAGCCATGACTTCATATTTTCTTGCAGTAGGTCTCCTCCTCTAATCTGTGGCTATTGATGTTGATTATGTCAGGTGGAAGTGCCGTATGCGCAAATATAGATAGAGCTTCCGTAGCTCCAAGAATCTTCTTTCATTCTGGCCGCTGCAACTACATCAAACTTTTCTCGCACCTCTAGGAAGGTGTGGGGTTCCCAAGGACGAATAACATTCCTGTGTGGTGTAGGAAGATCAAGATCATCGCACATTTGGAGGCTGTGCCGTGTGTCGGTGGGTTTATCCCTTGATTATGGCTAAGATTGCCCATTACTGAGGTCATCGTTGGCAATGTAGGATATAACTTTTTATTATAAGGCTCTTGCAGTTGATTTAGAAGTTCTTTCGAAGGTGGTCTTTATTGCAAACAAACAGTTGTGATGTGAATTAAGTAATAGTCAGCTTCCAAAGATGTTTGGGTTTTCCTGCTTTCAAACTCACACCCAATCGCACAGGCACAAGGTTAGTAGACAAACACTTTCAGACTCGTAACTTGTTGTGGGTTCTTTCCAAGACCAACATCCCATTACTGCTTCTGACTCGTGCTCTCTGTTGTCAGAAAATGGCTCATCTGACTGCAGCAATGCCGAGGACTATTGATGATTCTTCAGATATTGAGGTGCATAAGAAATTTACTTATCCGACTCCGACCAATGTAAATTCTTCAAATTCGAAGCCTGGATTGGAAGCTCTCAAGAGTTGTGCTACTTTTCCAAAAGAGACATGTGTTGTTGATGGTCACTCTTATTCAGATGAGGTTGAGATTCTCCCGTACATTGCAGCTCCCAAAATTACACATTTCAAGAAATCTCATTCTTTAGGTATGGGTTTAGACATGAAAGGGAAGGGTTCTGGCAGTAGTGCCTCAGAAGATGACATAGATCAAAATTTCTCTTCCGATGGATCCCAAGACAATAGTGGTTCATGTGTTCAGAATGAAGGTAAGGACTCACTGATCCTTGTGCACGATCAGTTTCAAGAAGGTCATCCCTCTGATTCTCTTCATGCTTGTGGTGATCTGGGAAACCATGAATACGTATTATCAATTGGTGATGCTCCTCAATCAGAACAGGATAGCCATGCCAATTTTGATGGGGCTCAGTTTTCTGGTGAGGCTAATTCTGATAACCATACGACTGGTACTCCTATTTTTGGGAGGTCAAGTTCCTTGCCAAACAGTGGCTCTCCTGGTCATTTTCTGGCGTGCTCTCTGCGGCGCATTCGGTCTGCCGAGGACCTGGGTGTACTACTTTCAAAAAGAAAGAAGCTGTTCAGGCACAAATCACAGGCTCTCATTATCCAAAATCAAGGACGGATTGATGTTTTGATGTCTAATAATGACAAAAACTGTTCTAGCAATCCTGTTGATGGCAGTTACCGGGATTATAACTATTTTGATTCAGCTAAAGACTGGATAATACCCCTAGGACATGAAGTAAATGTTATTGATAATCGCGGAGAAGGTTCTTTTATTCACCAAAAGGATGAGCTACTGGGTAAGGATTACAAGGTCAAGCGAATTGAGGAGTGGGTCACTGATCTCCAAAACTGCGGCCCCTTGGAAGAGTCTGATGGACATTCTCCTTTGGATGACCATGCTGTTCCAGCAGATAGAATTGTCCTAGATGTCTTGCCAGCTAAGAAATTGGAGGGTAACTTTAGTCCTGGCATGGAAGTCGTGAAGAAATACATCTCCTCATTGAGTCCCTCGGCAACTAACGCTCAGCTGGTAAACTATGGCTTGCCTGTGATCCCATTTCTCAGTGCTTTTTCGAGCCTCAGAGCACTTAATTTATCTGGAAACGCCATAGGTACCACCCTTATCCGTTGCTTTAAATCCCTTGTCACGTCAATATACTTTTTAATTTACTGTCTTACATTTTTGTTACATTCTTAACTCTTTTCTTCCTCCAGCAAGAATAACTGCTGGTTCCCTTCCTCGAGGACTGCATATCCTGAACTTGTCCAAAAATAAAATTTCCACCATTGAAGGTTTACGAGAACTCACTCGCCTGCGTGTTCTTGACCTCAGCTACAACCGCATACTGAGAATTGGGCATGGTATGTGTTCTCTTTTATTGGGTCCTTCCATCACTATTCGGTTGAGTGTCTTTGTTGTACTAAGGGCAAAATTCTTGTAGATATATGAAGTTAAAGAAAATATCAGTTTTTAAAAGATTTTTCACTTGCTTTTAGAAGAAATAATTTGCAGTTTTAACTGTACAGCACATATAGTACGATCAGTTTATATCTTGTATGCTAACAACAGAATAATATGTTGAACTTTGTTTTGAAATTTTAAAGGAAAATTCAGTTATGTCACATGTAAATGACTTGAACTCAGGGCGGCTTTTTGCACATATAAATTTAGTTCGATCAATTTCTGCTGTTTTGATCCAAGTCTTCTGTTTTTGACTGAAAATAATGCGGCATGATTATATTTTGTACACTAACAACAGAATATTATGTTGAACCTTGTTTGGAAGTTTAGGAAGAATTCAATTATGTCGCATGTAAATGACTTTAACTCAGCACACCGACTTTGTTTATAGAATTTCGTGGTCTGGTGTAATTTGTAGTGCTATCTGTTTTTGTTGATGGTTATAGTTTTCTTCTCTCTCAAAACATTGATTTGTTAGTAGCACATACTACTATTATGAAATAAAGATACTAGTTTTACACTCCATTTTTTCTTTATTCAACTTCCTTTTTAATATAAAGTTGTGATTCTTAGACCATTTTGCATCTGCATATGTTTGCTTTTCATGTCGACTAGCATAATAGGACTTGGAAAACTATTGCACGCTGATTTGAGAAGGTCTTCTTTCTGTATGATGGTGGTTTATTTAGTTTCAGTGTTGTATCCCCTTTGACACTTCCAGTAGGTATCTTTATGATTTGTGTTCTTTGGTGTAATTTATGCGTTATTTGACTTGCTTGTTTGTGAGAAGCTTTTGTTCATCTGATTTATTGTTGAATTTCTACATCATCCCTCCTGAAATTTTCTTCTGCCATTGTTTGGAAGGTCTTGCTTCATGTTGCTCCTTGAAAGAACTGTACTTAGCTGGCAACAAAATTAGTGAAGTTGAAGGTTTTCATCGGCTTCTTAAGTTGAATGTTCTTGATCTACGATTCAACAAAATCTCTACAACTAAATGCCTAGGTCAGCTGGCTGCCAATTACAATTCCTTACAAGCACTTAGCCTAGAAGGCAACCCTGCCCAAAAGAATGTTGGTGATGAACAAATGAAGAAATGCTTGCAAGGCCTTCTTCCTCATCTCACTTACTTCAATCGACAATCCATCAAAGCTGGCTCCCTGAAGGACAGTGCAGATAGATCAGCTCGATTAGGCGTTAGTGCTCATCAGGTGGATCGATGCCCCAAAGCTGACTTCAAGCTCACTCGCAAGAGCACTCATACTGCTGCTAGCAGCAAGGTCATCTCTTCATCAAGTCATGGCCGGAGAAGCCAAGCGGCAGCTGTGTCAAAATCTTATAAGAACAGGCATGCGAGATTGCCACCAAGTGGAACCAAACCAGTTGTTCAGCAGAATCATTTGTATTCTTTGAACAGCACGCATCTCCCCAGCCTCAAGTCTGATCTCTCCAAGCGCAGAAGTCGTAGTGAAGGAATTCTTGGTGCCCTGAACACATTGAAGGAATGACTTGTTTTGGTGAACTCCGGTGCTCCTTTTTTTTCTTCTTAAATTTAAATTTTCTGGAGATTTGAAGTGAATAATTTGGACTCATAAGTTTGAGGCAACCTTCGTGTATTTGATTCAGTTCTTTAGTGTACTGTTTCTTCTATGTTAAAAGTGTCACTGCGGATTGCGGATGTGGTTTACATAGCATGTAAAGGGTTCAGAGTGGTTTTAATTAGAAACTGAAACCGAAAATCCACACAGTAGGGGTTTCAGAGTGATTTTAAACAAGTGATACCACTCCTCGGTTGTACCCAATTGAGACTGCCTCGGTTCATTAACCAAGGGAAGCCCACGTGATTGTCTGGCAAATTCCTGACGCACAAATTTCTTTGATCAGAGGTGGCACATGACACTCGTTGATTGGACCACGTGGCAACCTGTTGCCTCTTTTTTTTTATAAAAAAAAAATCTGATTGGGACACATGAGCCAATCAGATAGGGCCACATGTCCCAACAAAAAATTGAAAAAATCACATTTTAAATTTTTAAATTTTTTTTGTGCTTTTTAAAATCGAATAGAGGAAGCGATTCAATTTTTTTTAGAAAAACTGATTTTATTTTTAAAAAATCAAAAGAGAAATGTTCGTTTTTAACCCAATGTTTTGGGTGAAAGTGCAGAAATGACCTGTAAAATCTATAAGTGCACAAGTAACCCTGCAATTCGTTGACCGACATGTCAATTGCAAAAATGGTCGGAAATCATTGAAAATATTGTTTTACCCTTCTGTTAAAAAAATTCACTAAATAGTGAAAAACAATAATACCCCTGCTTTTTTTAAACAAAACCTCAATTCATCCTTCTCTCTCAGTTTTCACCCTTTCATCTCTGCCACCACCGATTTCACCCTCTCCGTTTAACCCTCGATTCATCCTTCTCCCTCTCCCGATTTCACCTCCGCCACCACTGATTTCACCTCTGTTTCCACCTTCGTTTTCACCTCCGAATTCGTGCCGAATTTCTGGGCTAGACTAGGGTTTAAGGTGGGTTGGGTTTCTGGGCGAGACTTAGGGTCGACAGCGGGGGGAGAGGTGGCGTTGGGTTTCTGGATGAGATGGCGGGGAGACGGGGTGGGGCGACTAGGTGGTAGGGCGACGGGATGGCGGGGCAACTGGGTGGGACGACGAGCACGGTGGCGGCGATGAAGGACGGGCACTGTGGCCGCTGCTCTTCTCCGCAACCTTAATGCAACGGTGAAGGTCAGGGCTCGTTTCAATAATGCGATAGCCGAGGTTGGTTCTGGATCGACGCTGGGACACTTGATGATGGGGACGCATAGGGCAGCGGGGTAACGGATCGAGCAGATCGATGCCAAAAGGAGCTAGGGCTATTGGTCATCAGTGGCGGCGGGGTAGGGAGTAGAAAGGAGAGGTGGTGGCGGAACTAGGGTTTGGTGGTGGGGTAGGGACCAACGCGAAGAGGTGGTGGTGGTGGCGGTGGAGAGAGGTGGTGGTGGCAGAACTAGGGTTTGGCGGCGGGGTACGAAGCAGCGGAGAAATGTGGTGGTGGCGGGGAGAGGGAGTAGCAAGGAAATGTGGTGGTGGCGGGGAGAGGGAGCAGCGGGGAAAGGTGGTGGTGATGAAAAGAGAGAGTAGTGGGAAAGGTGGTGGTGGTGGTGCTCGGCGACAGCGGTGATTAAGAAGAGTGTTAAAAAGTGGATGTTTTTATTTGAATTGGTGGTGGCGCGGTGATAAAGAAGAGTGTTAAAAGGAGGATGCTTGGGGATGTTTTTATTTGAATCGGCGGCGCGGGTGACAGTGCTCGGTGGCGGCAGCTCAGGTTTAGGGTTTTTGAAGAGGTTTAGGGTGTGAAGTTGGAGAAGAAGAAGTTTAGAGGGTATAATGGTCATTATATATTTAGTTATAAGTTTAGGGGTATTTTTGTCTTTTCACTTTGGGTCAATGTCTGAATTGCATCGATCAATGCCTGAATAGTGTAAATTGGGTAAAACTGTACATTTTAACAATATTATAGGGTTACTTCTGCACTTTTAGATTTTACGAGGTCATTCCTGCACTTTCTCAATCTTATATGGTCATTTTTTCACTTTTTCCAAATCAAAATTAAATTTTGGTCCTTTTAAAAAATTAAAATTACATTCTTCTGAAAAACTATGTGGTTCTTTTTAATTCTGGTTCATAAAATAATTTTTATTTGTTGAAACTAATTTTAAATATTAAATTTTAAAAAATAAAATTCAATTAAAAAACTACAAGTATATTATAAAATTTCACATTTCAATTTTTTTGGTAGGTAAATTTATTTAAATTAAAATTGAAGGTAATGAGTAAGATAGAGAAAAACAAGTGGGGTTTATGAAATGGTTGTAACCACTGTGGAGAGAAAAAAAAGTGTTCTTATATCACGCCATGGATTTTACTAGGTTACGCCCTAATACGTACACATACATGTATTGTTGTTTTATCTTTTTTATCTTTATTGTGTGAAATTTTATATTTATAAGTGTAAGGATAAAAAATTTAGGTAATAAACTTTCATCTCCCTCTCTCCCTTTCACCATTGTTGCCTCCTCTTCACCTTAACCCGACCTCGACCACCGCCCGCCGCCAACTATCACCAACCGCCGACAAGTGTACGTCACCAGAAAAGTTGCCTAAATCTCGAATGAATCTTGCCGAACTGGATCTGGGTAGAAGAATGGCAAAGGAGAATCGGTAAAGAGAGAAAAGAGAACCTAGTAAAGAAATAAAGGAGAAAAGAGAACTGGAGGAAGAAAAGAAAGAAGAAAAGAGAATCGAGGGAAGAAAATAAAGGAGAAAAGAGAACCGAGAAAAGAAAAGAAGACCGGGTGAAGGAAAAAAAAGAAATGAGAATGGGGAAATGAGAGCCAGGCCAGGCGGGAGAAAGAAGATTCGGGGGGAAGGCATCGAAAACGAGAACCACAGTAGAGGCTGTGCGATGAGAACCAGTTCGAAAGTGGAGCGGGGAGAACCAGGCAAAAGCGGAGCGACGAGACCCGGACGAAGTGAGAGCTGGGCGAAGGGAACGAGATTAGTGGGGATGACGCTGTCTATGGGAGGAATTCGGCAAGGAAACGGTCGGAGAAGATGCCGGAAAAATGGAGAAGATGTTGGCGGACTGCTATGGACGACCATCTTCATCGTCGGGGAACACCGTCCTCCACCACCAGCGACTGCCGACCACCTCTAGCGGCGGTGCTATAAAATTAGGATTAAAGTTAATTTTTCTTTATATTAATTTTTCTGTTTAAATTAAATACATGTAGTATTTTAATACAGGGCGTGATATAGTGATTTACAAAAAAATGAGTGGTTTCTTTGTGGTTTCAGTTGATGAGGTGGAATAGAGAGAGATTGAATATTTAAACAATTGAAACCAAAAGAGCGGTATCAGAGTGATTTTTCCACTGCACATGGTCTAAGTTGTGATCTAGGACGTGGGACATGTTTCGTTGTCACGTCCTGAAGAAGTGGAGTTTTTATTTCCCCGTGAATTCACCAGGCTCACTATTAAAAGTGGCCCCCTACTTAGAACTTGCTCGCTATGTGGATTATGATTCATATATACTCAACTTCACTCAGTCTTGAGTTTTTTGCCGATAGAAAAGAGAAAATAAAATAAGTTTTGTGGGGGCACGTTTCCAAGTGCTACCTCCGTTTCACTATATTTTAAACCATGGTTTTAAGTTTTTTGTTGTAAATTGAAATGTGTGGAGTGAATAGAGTGAAGAGAATAAAATTTTAATGAGTAGTTGAAAATGATACACTTTTTCCATAAAAAGAAAGGTGACAAATTTTGAAAAATATACGAAAATGGAAAGCGTGCCAAATTTAAGAAAATAAAGGGAGCATCGATTGCTACTTTTCCATCTTAATGTTTTTATGGGTTTTATTTATTTTTTAAAATTAAAAACTGGTTTTAGTTTAGTTTATTTCAAATTAATGCATCCCTTTCTCACTAGTAATATAAAATTGGGGCGCATTACAAAATCCATAAAAAATAAATGTAAAATTCTATAAAGCGTCAACAATATGTACAGATTTGGAGAATGAATTGAAGGATAAGCTCAAATGGAGGATGACTATTTATTATCAATTTTTTTAAACATTGTGTCGATCTTTCATTCAGTAGAACATTAGATGATATTGACCACCGACTACATTAGGTTGTGGGCGTCATCACACTTAGTATGGGAACTTTCATTATATGAAACTTTGTGAATATCATTGCTAGCATTATAATTTCTAACTAGGCTTCCCAGCTCTAATGGGCTGGTTGGAATGTTTGGATATGGTTGAGCATCATCTCACGGGTCATAGTCATTATAATACTTCTAATTAATTGTATGTCTCCCACAATTACCATCCCTAGTAGTTCTGTAGGTAGTGTCACCGCTTGTACTACCTCCGTCTCTGACGAATTTTGGTCAACCATTGTTGTTGCCTAGTTATGGTTCCTATTTGGATTTGTTGCTCATACGATTTTTGCTATAGCTAGTATGGTTTCCACCGAAGGTTATTGCTCTATTGTTACCTTGTTCCACTCGCACCAAATGGCTCACATAATGATACACGTGAGTTCAATGTCCTCTTCATCTGGTGTCATATTGAACCATCATTCAACCTAAGAGCCCAGTGATTGCAGTAGATCTTGTTGGAAAATGAACCCTAGTTTGGATGCTTTTGCATACTCTCCTAGCTACTTCGCATTCTATAATCACGTGTGATGGGGTTTTCACTTGTGTGTGGCACATTTGACAGAAAACAGGCCCATCTGTAAGTAGAAGCAAGTTGAGTAGGGATGGCAATAGGGCAGGATGGTTGCGAATTATGGTCCCTCCATATCCATGCCAATCTAAAATTTTCATAACCGTACCCTATGTTTTGGGTGAAAGTGCAGAAATGACCTTGTAAAATATGAAAGTGCAAAATTAATCCTGCAAATTGTTGACCAAAACGTCAACGCAAAAAATGGGCGGAAAACATTAAAAAGACCGTTCTACTCTTCTAAAAAAAATCAGAAACAATAGAATTGGAAAAGACATTAACACCCTCCCAGATTTTAAGAAAATAAAAAAGAAATCGCTAAAAACATCCACCATTTTCTCTGTCACTTCATCGTCTTTATCACGCTCACATTTCCTCTCTCCATCGAAAAATAAATAAAAAGGCAACCACCATATCCCCGTCGCAAATGACCATGTTAACACCGACAAAGTGGAAGTGTTGCATCAGAGATTTACTGTCTGTTCCTCCGCCGCAAAGATTGTCCGCTCCACCACCACCGCATTTCAATCGACGCTCTAATCGCCACCGCCACCACGTTCCAATTACAAATTCAACGGCAATGGGGGCTGAGATGGTGGTAGCAGGGAGAGGAGGAGGAAGGCATGGGCTGAGAATCAGGGCGGGGCTAGGGTTGAGGGTGAGGCTAGGTTAGGGTTGAGGGCGAGTGGTTTGCAGCTGGGGATATGTGAAGAGCGGTGGCGGTGCTAGGCTAGGGAGAGAGGTGAAGCACGGTGATAGGGTGGAGCGGGACGATGTGGTGGTTGGGGGAGAGGTAATAGTGGCAGAACTAGGGTTTAGTGGCTGGATATGGAGCAATAGAAGTGGTGGCAATGGGGAGAGAGATCGGCGGGGAAAGGTGGTGACGGCAGGGAAAGGTTGTGGCATTGAGTAGAGACGGTGTGGCGAAACTAGGGTTTGGCATCGGGGTAAGGAACAGTGGGGAGAAGCGATGGCGGCAAAGAGAGGGAGCAGCGGGGAAAGGTGATGGCGGCGGGGAGAGGAAGTAGCGGGGAAAGGGGTGGCGGCGGTGGTGATTAAAAAGAGTTTTTATTTGAGTCGGCAGCGGCGGGGCTTGGCAATGCTTGGCTGCGCGGCGGCGGTTCTCTGCGGTGGCATCTCAGGTGTAGGGTGTTTTAAGTTAGGGTTTAGTGTTGTAGAAGAAGTTTAGGGTACAATGATCATTATATTTTTAGTTTAGAGCTTTTATTAAGAGAGGGATATTTATGTTTTTTCATTATTAGTCAATGCAGGACTTACATCGGTCAATGCCGAAAATCGGCCAAATGGGTGAAACTGCACATTTTAACTAAAACATAGGGTTACTTATGCATTTTCATATTTTACAAGGTCATTCCTGCACTTTCTCAATCTTATAGGGTCATTTTTTCCCTTTTCCCAAATTTCTATTTGTTTTCAAACATGGGAGCAATTTTTTTTCTGATTTCAAAAAAAAAAGGTGCCACTAAAAGTCCTATTGGCTAGAAAACAACACATGAAAAGGCATTGCATACTTTGTATACAAATTATGGAAATGTTCTTTGTTTCATACATGAGAAGGACACTCAACAAATGAACAAAGGGCAAAATACGAAATAAATCCTACAAGTGCTCATAACAAAAATCTTCTACCATGGAACTTACAATTACAACAGTGTTCCTATCTAGATTAACTAACAATCTCTAATACAATGAATCAATTAATAATTTTGAAAGATAGATCATCTTTGAATTCATTGAGTTCAATTTCAGCTTCATCTAAATCAAGCTCGTGCCGAAATGTCTTGTGGAGCCCAATGTTCAATATTGTGTAATTCATACCACTTCAAGTTTAGATTCAACTCTTGCAAAATGTCATACACATTGGGTATTAATAGTTGCAGGATATAAGCAAACATGTACAATTTATAATTCAAAATGAATAGTAATCAACAATGAAAATAAAAGTCAAACACAATATAACTAACAAGTACATACTGGATACTAACAAATGCAATATATAAGTTAAACAGATGCGGTTCCTAATTTAAAACGGAAACCAACAATAATTTTTAAAATAAAAAGTTATACACATCACAACTAACAAGTACACATTGGATACTATCAGATGCAACATATCAGTAAACAGATGCAGCTCGTTATTCAAAACGTACAATTAACCACAAATAAAAATAAAAGGTCATACACAGTACAACTAGTAAATACATATTGAATACTAACAGGTGCAACATATAAGTAAACAGATGCAGCTCGGAATTCTAAACGAACAATCAGGAAAAAAGGTGAAAAAGCCATTCACAATACAACTAACATATACACGTTGGATAATAACAGTTGCATCATATAAGCAAATGAATACATCATATAATTCAAGGTGAATAATCAACAAGTTTGTTGTAACAACGAGGGGATAATTTAAGATCAGGTCACAGAAAAACACACAAATCAACTCAAAACACAGAATAACAATGCTCAACAAAACAAAGTACATACCAAATCTGAACAATAGAGAAAAACTTGGGCAATAATACAATCGAAAACAAATTCTAGACATACGACATACCTCATCTCGCGAATGATGCAACAACCGACGAAGAAACAAACCGGCGACGACACCGGAGAAGAATCTAAAAAACAAGCAGATGGAGAATCGTGGAGAAAAGGCAAAACACACAAAGAAAATGTAGAGAAACGAGCGGCGACAGAGAAACGAAGAAGAGGCGGAGAAGAGTTTGAGATTTGCTCAAAGAGAAGAAAGAAACTGCCAGAAAGAGAAGAGAGAAATCGCTGGAGAAAGAAAGAAGATAAGCTGTAGAAGAAAGGACTAAGGAGAATTAGGTCTTCCATATACCAAAAAACTTAAATTTTCATCAATTACAAAAAAACACCGTTTTGCAAAATAGTTCCCAGCCTGTCCAAGTTTATAGATAGACCGCCCTTCCTGATATTTTCTCTTTATGGAATTATGATATATATAGACATGCCGTCTTTCTTGAAATTTTCTCTTTGTGAAATTATGATATGTATATATACTCCCTCCGTCCCACTTTAAAGTTTCAAATTGTTTTTTGCTCTAATTTTAATACAAGTTTATGTACTCTCTCCGGCTCACTTGCTTAATATATATATATATATATATATTATGTGTACCAAAGTTATTCTATTTACACCCTAAACTTTTGAGCAATTGTTTAAAAAATCCACCCCAATTAGAACATATAATAATTGCATAATAGTTTCTACCTAGAATTTAACTAGTATAAAACATGACTTTAATACGTCTATCAATTCTATTTTAGGTCTTCTCCCAAAATAAATGAATTTTATTTTAAAATATTTTATATTTTAACTTGTTTAAATTTTAGATGACATTAGATAAGTGTTTGTGTAGTTTTGATAAGCATGTATTTATCGACAGAACATTGTCTGGTAGATAAATTATAAAAAAAAATCTTTTCAATAATTTTTAGGATTTAAAAATAAATATTTATACATTACGACATATTTTAAAAGTTTTTCAAAGTTATAGGAATGTGATTGCGATAAATAAAAACAAACATTAAATCACCCTACTAATTACATTAATTATTAAATGATCCCGGTTAATTGGTATAAAAAATATTCTGATTTATTATTATTATTTATTTTATATTGATTTAAGAGTCTTTCTCTTGAAAAAGACAGTAGTTTCATAAGTTGTGGAAAAATGAAGTTTAAATTGCAAATTAAAATAAATAAAAATAAAAATTTTGAGTTGCAATTAATCAGATCATAAACTTAAAACTACTACACGTTACATAATAAAATTTTAATATTTCCTTACTATAATTTTAATTAACCAGTGCCTTCATTTAAATTAAAAAGAAAGGAAGAGTCCTTCTGAAGCTTTACTTCCGAGTCCAGTTCACACACGCTTAAACCCAATCCGATCTTTCTATATAAACCCCTACCTTCCTCCCATTTCTTCCTCTCCGCCTTTACTCTCTTCCTCCGCCCTTTCCTTTTCCAAGCCTCCTGGTTCGGTTTCGGTGAGACTTTCCTTTGCGATTTTCACATTTTATATACATTTCTAGGCGTGGATAATTGTTAGAATTTCTATGGTTTTTAAATGAGGTTCTTGTGAATGATTGGAAGATTTTGGTACTGTTTTTGTATAATTTGATGGGTTTAATGGGTTGAAAAGGGCCCGGGTTTTCGCTTGTTGAGAAAAGGGTTTATGTTGATTGCGGATTTTTGCCGTTCCGGCAAATTTGGGGAAGGGTTTTTCCTCCTGTATTGTGTTTTTGAAAGTTTTGGTCAAATTTACTAGCTTTTTGCTCGCTCGTCATATGCTTTGATCAGAACGAATTGGGTCCTGCTGTTTTATTATGCAAAAATGTTGAGTATCTAAAATTCCCACCTTTTTAGTCCTGAAATCATCCGTGCTAGCTGCTAGATAACATCTAAAGGATGTAATAGGTTCTGTTTTTACATTGTTACTGCTGGCGTTATTTCTAATAATATTAACCTTTCGAAGATTTAAACTGTTTACTTTGGTTGATTTTGCTGAATTCTCTAAGTGGATTGATTTGAGCTCTGGTTTAATCTGAAGCTAATAAATGATGCTGGGTTTTTAGGTTCTGCATTGTGCACCAGATGTCTTTTGGTTCTCGTAAAGGGTATCATTTATCTGTCTGGGGTGCTTTCTATTTTATGAATCGGGGAAGGCTTTGGTGTTCTCAGAAGATCTTCTTCCGGCATTGGACTTGAACGTTAAATAAGTTAGTTTCGGAGGGGAGGAGGAGGGCTGTGGATTAAAATCTGGTTTAGATCTACTACTTTTTGCCTATTCTTGAACTTGTCAACTTTATTTTTTTCTCCTTTTATAACTTGACTAAGACAATCCTTTTGAGGAAAAGAGTTTTAGGATTGTGCTTATCCAGTCCACTGATAATTATTTAGCATTTGGATTCTTGAGTTACAATTGTGTACTCTCTTGATGGTGAGGACTTTGCTTCCTCCGGGATTTCGGTTCCATCCTACTGATGTTGAACTAGTAATGTACTACCTGAAGCGGAAGTTGCTGGGAAAGAAACTTTTTTTTGACGCCATTGCAGAGCTCAATCTTTATAAGTTTTCTCCTTGGGATCTTCCAGGTGCTAAATTCTTTCCTTTTGGCTTATTTTGCGTCATCAACACAACACAACACCATGTCTACCATAAATATACCTTTTGTGGTTACCGTTATTTTCTCATTTAGTGTGTGCCTTGTTTGTGTTTTGTGATCAGGAATCATATTTTGATGTTTGTCTTGGAGCAGTGCTTCACTGTTACATAATTTGATTACCTCAGCATGGTGAACCCAATTACTTGCTACCTTCTCCCTCCGTCTCACTAGTAATGGCATATTTACTTTTTCAAAGTCAAATTTGCCAAACTTTGACCATAAATATAAATTAATATGCATATAATAAATATATCATGTGATATATTGTTGAACTCTGATACCCGGGTATGGTAAATGGGTCATTGTACCGGGTACGGATTCGGTGTGGATTCGGTCTGGGGACGTCCCGGGTACGGTCAAGATGGAGGGTACGGTTTTGGGTACATTGTACCCCATTAATTCTGAATAAAAAAATTAAAAATAAGAAAAAAAGAAAAAGTTGAAAAATAGGGAAAAACCCTTCGTTCGCCGGACTTGGAAAAAGAGTTTATTGTTGAAAATTGATGTTTTTCATTCACTTTTCATGCTTATTGTTATGTTTTCGTTAACTTGGACGTTGAATTTTATTTGGTGTTTGCTTATTTTAGTTCTATTGTTTAAGACATTGAGTTATAATTTTGTTATGTAGTTTATTTGCTAATTATTATGATAGATATTACGTTTAAACTACATTTGGATGTTTTCATTTACTTTAAATTGTTTACAATATAAAATTATATTATCTTTGATTCAGAAATGATTAATTATTAATAATAAATTATTATTTTTTATGATCGTACCCATTTCGTAATTTTCAATTTATCGAATCCCGTATCCATACTCGTACCCAGAATTGTACCGGTGCTACTTAGGCGACAAATGCTTGTTGTTGCCTTGTCAGATATTGAGTTTCAAGAACTATGAGGTTGAGTTATCGGAGTGTTCGATTTGTTTGTTCGCCATTTCCAGGGCAACTACATAGTATAATTCTAGGTAATTATTTGATAACTATACTCTGTTGTCAGTGAGTAGTTGGACCGGAAGTGGTTGCATCAGATGGTTTTGCAATCGGCTCAAAAGTTTAGAAGGTGGGGGAAGCTACCTGAGGAGAATTTTGATTGTAGAGTGCTTCCCTTGTACGTGTTTAATTTAGAAGTTAATTCCATTATGTTGGAAGATAAGATTCCAGTCTGTTGCCTATAAAGCAATGGTTATCTTTGGTGTGACAATTGTTTACAGGCAACAGTAGTTGTACATTACTAGTTAAAAGAGTATCCGCTTCTTATGTTGATTAATCCATTTGATCGATAATTTGACTCATATTCCTTTACTTGAAGGGAAATTTCTATCCAAAGGGATGCTGGTGGAAGGTTGGTGTCTTGGTGCTCTACAGATGCTAGTGCAGATGTCAACAAAGTCTTGAACCAAACCAGGGAAGATGTCAGCAGATCTTTCTTTCAAGTTGGAGGATACACTCTCTCTGCCGTCTGATCCCGCTTAGACCTGGTTTGTATTGATGGTATTCTGTATCAATATTGGAATTGCATTTTGTTCCCCAAGTGATTCAGGTTTTAGTAGTAACGATTTTACTGTATCTCACGCCTTTATCAAGTTATCCAGATGTAGCTAGTGTATATGGTAAAT
>JAULKK010000011.1:5256387-5271121 GCA_032355705.1 Rubia peregrina
ACACTATTCACTTTTTCCTTTTCTTTTTTAGAACAAAAGCTGGTGACCGCATCTGCGGTCACCGATAAACCTCGTCTTATGAACAACTCAACCCAACCTCATTTTATAATAAAATAATATTTTTATACTTCCACATCAACAACTCATTACACAATCACATCCTTTTATTTTACACTTTATCAACAACTAAACCCAACCTAACTCAACTTTATTAACTAATTGATTTATTTTAAAATATATATTATACAATTTATTTGATTGATTTAATTAGTGTGTAATCATAAATATGTTACTATAATTAAGTTAATACGTAAAATAATTGTTTAAAAATTACATAAGTAATCATATAAAATTGAGGGTTAGAAAAATAAATTCCAATGCAGAATTACAATAACAAAAGATAGGCATTCCCGACCCATTTCAAGCTGCAATTTAACTATTTATTTAGTCAAAACTTCTTAACTTTGACCATAAAATTGAATTGGTATATAAGTACAATTACTATTAAGTGATGTCTTGTTAGATTCATTATAACATATATTTTCAAAAATATCAACTTTTTTTAAAAAATAATTATCCGTAATAAAATATATTAAGAATTGAATATTTTTTTAATCAACTGGTGAAAGTCAAAGTGTGCAACTTAAAATGGGACAGAGGGAGTACGTAAAAATGCTAGAGCTTAATTAGAATAAATATGTTAAGACTTTAAATTACGTATTAAATAATATATAATTACTATTGATTTCGGAATAAATGAATACTTAAGCACATCATATTAATTATTAAGAAAATTAAAAACAAATGCAACAAATAGAAATGTGACATGTGTGCTTACTCCAACCCAGCCTAGATGAATTGGTTGTTGATACTCCCTCCGGTCCTTTCTCAAAGTGAGCCAAATATAGAGTACCAGAGGGAGTAAATGAAGTCTGATTTAAAGCATCCTCAGCTGTCGACATGTCCAGAATCCCATCTCCACAGTACGTTCTAATCCAGATTGAAGCTGACTTGCTGTAGGGGGGGCCATTACTTCAGATTTGACATGATTTTGAAGGCAGTGAAAATCCCAAGAACACTCACAAACAAGTCCCAACTTGTTCGAGGTCCAAGTGAGTACCATAAAGGACCCCCCCACCCTTGAGGGAAATGTTCGAGTTCACTTGCCTCTCCTTCTGACATCTCATATCCTACCTCAGTTCATTGGATGTGGCACACTAAACTTGGGTGTTTGAATTTAGGTGAATGAATTGAGTGGATGAAATTAAATTTTGAAAGAAATTAGTAGAATGAGTGAATTAAAATGAATGAATCTTACCCAAAAAAAGTGTCAAATTTAAAAAAATAACCAAAAAAAGTGTCAAATTTAAAAAATAACCAAAAAAAGAAAGTGTCACATCCAATTAAACGGATAGAGTAGTTTCATAATCAAAATTCAAGAACAATACCCTTAGTTCACAACCAACAACCTCTTTTGGATTTCTTTCAAAAACCAGTCCATATATGTTGCCATCAAGCTCTATTCGTTCATGTCTCCTTTACATATATGTTGCCATCAAGCACCATTCGTTCATGTCTCTAATCATATATACAGCAGCCCCATGTTCATTTACATTTCTTCACATTAAAGATGCCTTACGAGGGTAATCATTTTTCAACAAGCTTAACTTGTTCCCCTAACAAGTGGACTTGAGTTCAGAACCATGAAAAATTCACCCAAGGCAGGACACGCAAGAGCAGACATAAAAACCAATGAACAAAACCAGAATTCATTCAGATACTTATTGTGGCAATGTTCAAAGAGAAATACTTCTAGTTCTTCAGAGATAAAGTGATAACTAAACCCTACAGATAATCCAATAAGGTGTTTGAAATTACCAAGGAATAGTTTCCTTGGCTATACCACCTTTAGTGTCTAAATCATCCAGCAGCTTCTATGCAGAAAAAACAAATGTCTTCAGGTACCTGTCAAGGGCACAATCATGTTACATCAAAACGGCCCACAAATGGCATAATTCAAAGATTCAACTCCCATTACAAACTGTATGCATTATGTGCCACTTGAACCAACCCTATAATCATTGTATTTCCATCTAGTTCTTGCACTCAAGTTTATACTCCCTCCGGTTCACTAACATTGGCTCACTTGCTTTTGACACTTGTATTTAGAAAAGTAGAATTAGTAGTTGAGAATGCATTGAAAGAGTAAAAAGTAAATTGTGTGGATGAAAACAACCTAGAATTTGCCAAAAAGGGAAAGGAGCCAAGATTAAAAAATTATCTCAAAAGGGAAAGTAAGCCAATATTAAAAAAAAGTGAGCTCCATCCCAACTTAAATTACACAGCAATCATGATCATGCTATTTAAAAAATACGTTGGACTGTTAATATGTTTAACTACGTATAATAACACTAAATATATGGTTGGTATTTAGAAACTACTTGTTACGACAAATTCAACTGTATCACATACAATAGTATTGTTACTCACATATCTATTCGAATATTCGATCAAAATTTGATAGAGAATAGTATCTAAAAAGCAAGTATGCAATTTGACATGTGACAGAGGGAGTATTTCAATTTGAAACTTTAGCATAATGTAAACAATGTATATTGACTGATTATATTTTTAAATTTTCATCTTTAATGTTGTCGTCATAATTATAATTTTGATATGACATGTCTAAGAGTACTTCACCAAAATTTTAATTGGACTCATGCATAATTATGACTCATTATCACGTTTTCTTCAAAAGAGAAGTGAGACTCTCAATAGGAACTTTTGCAAATAGAAGCTGGACTTAATCGCCTCTATAGAAAATTTTGTTACGTTATACTGATGTTTCTACTTGGCTCTCGCATTAGAGATATTTTGTGTGGGTTGAGAGTATATTAATACTCCCTCCGTCCTAAACTTCACATAATCTTTTTCACGATTATCAAAAAACATGTTTGACCGTTAATATCTTTGACTACGTATAATAAAGGCAAATAAAAGTTGATATCTAAAAACTACTTACTACGACGAATCCAACAAACCTTTTCTCTGCACAATTGGCCGAGACACCAAGCCCAATCCCATAAACCTTGGATTTGTTGAAGCGGCGGGAGACGACAGAGAACGAGGTCGACGGTGAAGCCTTTCGCCGTCTTCTGTCTCTTCTCTACGCAATTGACCGAGACACCAAGCCCCGCCCCATAAACCTTATATTTATTGAAAGGACGGGAGACGGCGAAGAACGAGGCATGTCAACGCTGAAGCGGTGGCGGGGTCGATGCTGAAGCGGTGGCCGGGTCGATACTGAAGCGGTGGCCGGGTCGATGCTGAAGCGGTGGTGGTGTCGATGCTGAAGCGTTGAGAGACGGCAGAGAACGAGAGAAGCTCTTCAGCATCTACCTCAACACGAGAGAAGCAGGAGATCTTAGGATTGAGCTTAATGATGTTTGTGAGCGCCTTCATTCATCAGAGGTAGAGGTGGAGCGCCTACAAGAAGAGAATTCTCATTTACAAACTATGGGTTTTAATACTCATGAGTATGCAAGGACACTGGTCCACTAGATTCTGAAGACCTGAGGGTTCCTTAGTTTGGTGATTGAGGTTGCTGATGCCATCTAGGATGGTGGTAAATATCTCGAGTACAAGTATTTGCGGGGTTCTAATCCTAGGTGGATTCAAGGTCTTCCTCATATGTCAGAGGTAGAGAGAAAACTGAGTTAGTGCCAGAGGGAAGTAGACAGGATCTTTTGGAAGAAAGTGAGTGATCATGGTCACTCATTTCCACTGGTGGACTATCTGGGGGGCTTAAGGAAACCACTTAGTCTGGAGGAGATTCATGTGTGCCTTAAGGATAGGCAACCAGAGTGTTCTCTTTGTGCTAATCTTGGAGTTGGTGAGTTAATGTAGAGAGAAGGTGACACATTGTCTGAGGATGGAATAAATGACCCAATTTGTAACTAGGCCCAGTGTCTTATTAGTCAAAATAGAGTTATCGAATTTTCTCTGTATGGATGACATTTTTGGTGTCAATGTATTGATTTCATTTGTTTCTACGTAGGCTAGTAATTGGGCCACAGGCCGTGCAGAGCTGAACCCGGGCCCTTTTGGTGTTGGGAAATGTTTAATGCCTGGAGCCCCATTTAAGACAGTACAGTCTAGGGAGAGCTCGTCTGATCCGCATAAGGAGGTAACTCTAATTGGGGATATATGGGATTTCCTTGATGATTTGAGGGAGGTTTCTAGGTATGTTAAGTCATTCTACCTCACATCTCATTGCGAGAAAGGGGTAGTTCGCGAGTGAAGGTGTGTGGTGGATGTGTTGGTGCGGTGTAGTGAACTGGTTTCCTCCTAGGACAGAAAGAAAAAGGCTTATAAAGCGTGTATCAATAGGATGTATAGTGATTATCGACAACTAGATATGGTTAGTGTTCAACAACAGACATAAATGGCAAGGTTTCTTAGTCAAGAGAAAAACTGGAGCCGGGTCCTGGCTTTCGCCGTTGTTTAATTGGAGCATAAATCTATAATTATGGATAATAATTTGTCCCATATTGATAGGGTTTATGATAAGTAGGATGCCGCTAAGAAACAATTGGCATTGGCACAAGCTTCCGTTTCAGAGTGGCGGTCGAAGTTTAACTCCCAGGTTTCTTTGAACGTGGAGTTAGAACAGGTAAACAAGTGACAGGTAGAGGAGAATAAGAGTTTGATTGTTGTTATTCGGGAGGTCTGTCAAAGTGATAATGTTTTCCGTGAGCCAATGGTATCTAGTGGTTTAGCAGTCATTTCAACTAGTGTCACGAGTCACCTAATTTTTCCATCTCCTCTTGATGTTCATTTTAATGTGCGTGCTTACTTTAAGAAGATTGGGGGTGAGAATGTCTTGTTACCTCATCCCATATATCGTATGAGAATACCGTAGAATTGATGAGTCTTCAACTAGACCGAGAGCAGTATAGTCCAATTGAGGATTGAAAAGCTTATTATGTGCAACAATTGGATCGGATGTGGAAGTTCAACATGATCATCCAGCTTACAAGAATATAGAGTATGTGTTGGAGCTTATTACAGAGGAAAAGAGGCAGTGTGGTGCGAATAGTAGTAGAAAAGCCTTACCTTGGAGGTGCAAGCTCATGTAATAGAACTAGGCCTATTAGTTTTGAAATTTTAGTAGTTATGAATTGTATCAAGTGGTTACATAATTTTTTAAGGTATCTTTATTTATTGTTGTACAGCGTGAGGGCGATGGTATTTATCGTTCCATAGACAGGTCATCTTGTACATCTTAGAACTTTATATCATCATGAATGAATATGATGCTTTAGTGGTTGGCCGATTGCATTGTATGAATGTCGTTAGTCGACATGAATTTCATAGTTCGGCATTGTTCTTTTGTGGATTTGTCGTTGGATTTTCTGGTAGAGTGTCGATGTATGGTATGTAAACATCATATACGACCGAGTTTATGTTTCATGCTTAAATTGTATGCTGGAGATTATCCCATATTTGCGGTGGTGCAGGTATTTTTTCTTCTTAGGTCGCGAGGTGGGGATATACCTGTATTTTTGAAGTCGCAGGTGATTTTCTTACTTAAGTCATGAGGTTGAAATTTTTTTGTATTTACGAAGCCGGCGGTGATCTACCTGCTTAAGTCGTGAGGTGAGGATGTACCCTTATTTGCAAAGTCGCAGGTGATTTTCCTGCTTAAGTCACGAAGTGGGGTTAACCCATATTGGTGAAGCAGCATGTGATTTTCTTACTTGTGTCACAAGGTCTGGATGTACCCGTATTTATTTCTTGGTTAGGCATATAATGTTTTGCCTCCAAGAAAATGTTATCATTTATGTATATAAATCCACGATGATATCGTGTATGGAATTAGAAAGCTAGATCAATGATTATATCAGGACCTATGTACAATACGTTTGTATGTCTATACGTGGTATTTTCTAAGGTTGGTTACGTACCACGCATTGGGGACATGCGTCTCGTCCATCCAGGCTAAGGATTAGTTGTTGGATTTGTAAGCCTCTACCATTTTGTACATGCCTTACCATTTGGGGCAATTTTTTTTTGGTTTTCTTGGCTAGGCTTGCTTCATTCTTTCGTAAGACTAAGTTCCCTACTTTAAATGAGGTTGTTTTTACCCGATCATTGTATGAAGTTTCCACCTTATGCTTGTATCTCACCTCTCTGATAGTGGAATTTGTCTTCTCTTTTAGGGGATGTCTCAGTTCGCTCTTATGTTTCCCAGATTGCTAATCTTATCATAGTCGATGGTTCTTGGGCTGGGGATGGCTACCTCTGATGGAATGATTGCTTTGTGGCCACACACCCAGTTAAATAGTGTTTCTGCTGTTGGGGTTCTAGAGTGGTTTGATAGGTCTATAGGATTGTTGGTAGCTCTTCAACCCATCTTGTCTACTTTCTCTCTAATCTATTTTTGGATTCCATGAACTATCATCCGATTTGTGACTTCCACCTGTCTAATGGGTTGGGGATTACCGAGGTGAATTTAAAACTTATGCTCAAGTGTTTACACCACTTGCTGAATGTGCCACTTGTGAATTGGGTCCCGTTGTCTGAAATGATGGTTTTTGGGATACAGAAACGACATAAAATGTTTTTCCAGACAAACTTGATTGCTCCCTTGACTTTTATTTTGTTTAGGAGCTTCGCTTCGATCTATTTGATGAAATAATCGATAGCTACGGTGAGTAATTTTGCTTCGCCTGGCCCTGCTGGAAAAAGGCCCACAATGTCAATTCCCGCTTGTTGAATGACTAGGCGCTTTAAATTCCAATTATTTCTTACGGGGGTTTCCGTTGGATAGTGGCATTCCACTAGAAGATGTTGCACTTCTAGACAAATGAGTGTGTATATTCAAATATTGTCGTCCAGTAGTATCCTATTCTAAAAATTACTTTGGCAACTGTTCGAGCAACCATCCTTCGTGCATGTCTTTGATGATGAGTTCAAATTGGTGTGGGCCTACACATATGAGCCATGGTGTTAGGTACACATTCTCGTAACGGATGCCATCTTTGTAGTTGTATGATAGTGATTTTAGTTTGATTTTTTGCACTTCGTTCCTATTCGTGGGTAGGAGGACGTGTTTTAGATATTGTATGACAGGTCTCATCCAACTCTGTCATCCTTCCTGAATTTGAGCTACCGTCATAATTAAAATTCTGCAAACTGGGATTAGTTTGATGGTTATGTCCTTTTGTCTTCAGAGTGATGTGTACCTTGAGGTCACTAACTTACTTAGGGTGCTAACTCTTGTGTTTTTCGAACGGGGGATATGGGTGATCTTAAAGTAGTTTAATCGTCGTATGATTTTCCCTGGTCTTATTCGGGTATTAGGTTAGGTGTTTTTATTTCACGGCATAGTTCCCTAGAACTTGTTGCACGACTACATGTGAGTCCCTCTGAACTTGGACACTGTGTATGTTCATTCTTATTTCCAAGTAAAAAATTCCAACGACCGCCTTGTATTCTGTTTAATTATTGTTAAGGAAGAATTAAAACCGTAGTGTGTACTTGTGTTTGTCTCCTTATGGGCTTATGAGTAGGAGTCCCGCTCCATAGCCTTTTTTTAGAAGGCTTCATCGATGAAAAGTGTTAGTGCACCCTTATCAAATTGATCCTTTCCTTGACTGCCTGGAGATCATTTTATCTTGGTGATCTATGTCGTGATGTACTTCCTTCGTCATATCTGCTAGAAAGTCAATGCTTGTCCCCTAATGGATGTTCTTGGGCAGAATAAGACCTCATGTTCCCCTAGTTCGACAGTCCATTTCATTAGGCGTTCCGACGCTTCTAACTTATGGAGGATCTACTTGATGAGTTGATTGGTATAAACCACGATTTTATGAGTTTAAAGGTAGGGTCGCAGTCTTTCGGCCGAGTGAATGAGTGCAAGAATTAGCTTTTCCAATGCTAAATAGTTATTTTCTGATCCCTAAAAACTCCGATTGACATAGTAAACTGGAATTTGGTGATCGAGTTCTTGTCGTACAAGGACTGAGATAATGACATGTATTAAGACTGCCAGGTACCGGTACATGTTCTCGCTGTGTTGAGGGGCTGATAGAAGTGGCAGTCGTAGCTTTTCTTTGAGTTACTCGTATGCCTTGTAGCATTTCTCAATCCAGGTGAATTTAGACACCTTTCTTAAGACGTCAAATAATGGCATGTGTTTTTATGCTACGTTTGAAATAAAGTGGCTGAGTGCAACTAGAGAGCCTTTGAGGACTTGAACTTCTTTGATCGAGCGAGTTGACAGAGCAACTGTATGACTATTAAATTCCCTGGGTTGGCTTCGATACTTCTAGATGATACTCTGTATGCTAGGAATTTTCCGGCCTCCACTCTAATGGTGCACTTCTTGAGGTTCAGTTTCATCCCAATTATTCGGAGGGTGATATCAAGTGTGTTTTCTCTTGATGACCATGTCTTCAACATAAATTTCGATGTCGCAACCCACTTGGTGGTAGAAGGCTTTGTTGATTGCCTGGTGATATCTGGCTCCTGCATTTTTTAGTCCAAAGGGCTTTTTAACGTAACAAAATGCTCAGGAACTTTTTATGAGCGCTGTTTTCTCTGTGTGTTCCGGGTTCAATAGGATATAGTGATATCCTTTGTAAGTATCATGGATTCGTTCCCCAAAATTACTTTAACTAGGTGGCCAATTTTTGGCAGTGGTTAACAATCCTTTGGGAAATATTTATTAAGATATGTGTATTCAATGTACATTCTCCATCCAAAGTTGTCTTTTTTTACCATGTCTGAGTTGGCCAAACATGTTGTATACATGAATTCTTGGAGTTTGCCAACTTGTACAAGGGTGATGACCTCATTTTCTATTACTTTTTGTCTATCATGGGCAAAATTTCTCTGTTTTTGTCGGACGTGCTTGACTGATGGGTCTATGTTTAGACGGTGCATCATGACAGACCAGCTGACTCCTCCCATATCTTGCACCGACCAGGTGAAGGAGTTCTTGTATTTCTTGAGCGTGACTATCTCTTTGGTTTTGATTGGCTCTTGTAGTCTCTTCCTAATTTTCACTTCCATGGCTTCATCGTCCTCGACCAACTGCATTAGCTAGGCATCTTTAACTAATTTAGGCCCCCGAGCAATATTTTTCCCTAGTTGTCCCTGGTTGATCGAGTGTACCATCAGTTAAGCTTTGTAGGGTGTTGCAGGCTTCATTTCACAGGCCATGTATTGCCTTTTTATATGTTGGTTTCCTTTGACCGTCACCACCCCTCTTGATGTAGGGAATTTCATAAATAAGTGGTAAGAAGACTAGATAGCTTTGGCAACGTTGCTCCATGGTCTTCCTATGACGGCGTTGAAAGGGCTTGTGGCATCCATTACAATGAAATCACATACAACCGTACATGCCTTCTCCTTCTGGTTCATGGTGACGCAGATTTATTTGTTCCCTAAGGGCCATTATGACTTTCCCGGAAATCCAACTATAAACGATGCCACTTTCTTCAACTATTCTCTCTTGAATATGAGTTTTTCGAAGCTATCAATGAATAGTTTTTTCACTGCACTTCCATCTTCCATGAAGACTTCGTGCATCTCTAAGTTCCCTATCTTCGTTGTTATGATTAGTGGATCATTGAGTGGTGGTGCGTTCGGAACTGTGTCTTGTTTGCTAAACGTTATCGTCTCGTCTGCTTGTGTCCTCTTATCCATTGGCTCTTGTGGTAGAAAGTATCTTGCCCTTGCCTTCCAGGCATTGTTAGATGTGAGTTTGGTGGACCCGTAGATTAAGAATATCACCCGGTCCGGGACACTGTCCTCCATGTTTTCTCCTTGCACTGTTGCTTCCACCATCTTCTATTTTATCTTTTCTTGGGTTTAGGCTGGGTCTAACTTCTTTTCCACACTGTAATTTTCTGATCCCACCGCGCGGGTATTCTTATTTCTTATATTGAGTGAGTCACCCTTGGCAGAGTAACTCTTTCATTTACCTCCGAAGGTACTTGCAAGTGTCTGTGTCGTGGCCGTGGTCTCCATGGAATTTGCAGTACTAGTCTTTAGACCTTTAGTGTGCCAATGCTCTCATTGGGTTTAGCTATCTGAATAGCTCCTTGTGATTCTGCCATATTTCTCTTCTGAATATAATCAAGGGTGTTTCAGGAAATGGCGAGCCATTGGCCATCGACTCGCTTCCTTTTACCAGCTTAGTACTTTCTGATTATTTCTTTTCTTTGAATGTTTTCATCGGACCTTTTTTTTCCTCGCTCATTTTCCATTTTTTCGTTATCCACCCCTTCCGTGCGACTGCTTTCTGGAGGTCTCTCGGGCTATTTGGAATTTACACTGTGAGTTTCTTCTAGAATTTTCTTGATCTCATATTGTTGATGAGTACCCCTAGTGACATTTAATATGTGACGTTCTTGATCTCTAGGTTTTATGACACTAAGCGATTGTGATATTCTATGATTCTTTCAACACTTTTTTGTGTGATATTCATCATATCCGCGAATGTGTTGCTAAACTTCATCTACTTGTAGAATTTGCCCATGAGTTGATCCGCAAGTTGGGCCCAGGTTTGGCGGCTTCGTTTGGGTAGGCTGTTTTAACAAACTATTGCATTCCCCTCTAGGAAGATGGGAAATGCCTTGCATACTATTTGAATTGGTGCATACTATTTGAATTGGTGCATCGTAAAACCTTATGCTGGTCATGTAGAAGTGCATGAATTCGTTTGAATCCATCGTTCCTTCGTAATCCTTGAGTTGGTTCAGTAGTTTGAACCCTTTGGCACTGCAAATCTTTGCAGCTTTTTTTATCAGAAAAGAGTGTTCTGTCTCGTCTTCGACATCGTAATTCCTAGTTTAGTTTTGGGTTCCTGAGGGATATTTTGGAAGTTGTTTCTCTGTTCTCCACTCCTTCTCCGGCTCTAGGGAAGTGGTTCCTTTGTTCTTCAATCCCCTCTCGTATTGACAAACTACATGTAAAATTGTTCTCTGTTTACATCAAGAAAAGCCGTGAAGACCAAATTGTCTTTGTCCACCTAGGGGAATTGTGCTTCTATGTCATCCCTAGACTCCCGAGCTTCTTCAAGCTCAATGGATCCCCATTGTTGGGCCTATGGCTAAATCAATGGCGAAGTTGGTTCCACTGTGCTCTCAGGTTGGCTTGCTTTCCTTATGGTTGACATCATCCTAGTTTAATGCTTTCATGGCCCCCATATCCTTGTTTAGTGCACAAAATCCTCAAGTTTTTCGAAAGTGCACCTACACCCCTTGACCAACACTGACTAAAAAAAATACCCTTATAGCCTGAGACCAACATTGACTATAACTTTTCCGACGTTGACCAAATATGAAATTACCAAATTATCCTTCAATTCATTTCCAAAAATATGAGGACCATTTTACCTATCCACTGAAGTGGGGCTCCGCTTTACTGTTGGATCAATTCCACATATCCAACATAAAATTCCATGACGATGAAGTTGAACAAAAAACTTCCAGCACCACCACCTGCAGCTCAACATAAGTCATCGTTGCGGTTTCCTCCACTTCTTCTGTGTCAGAACCCTAGACAGGGACTTCTTCTCTAGCGACGTGTTACAACGAATTGAAGTGAAGGTTGAATCATCTCCATCTTCATCTCATTCGTCGACAACGACCACTCCTTCAAGTCTTTCATCTCCCGCCTCGACCTCTCCAATCACCACAACTACTAGCACTACCGCAAACAGCTCAACGTCCGCAGCGACCGATGTGCTATCCTTCACCTATCCTACGTCGAAACCGTAAACGAGGACTTCTTCTCCGACAATGCCGATTATGAGCGCTCCTTATGCAATCCCACCGCCAAGCCCTAACCCTCCACCAACTCTCTCCATTTCTCCGACCCCCCGGACCATGGCGTCACTGACACCATTAGGTAGGAGCTCATATCCTTCTGAGCGACGCTATTGATTCTTCTATTCACCCGCAAACAAGACAAAAGAGAGAAAATAATATCATAAAACTGAACCCAAAAATCAAATCTAAAACAAAATCTACAAATCTATCCATATCCATCGGCACCCTGTTTAATGAAAAGGGGAAAGGGCTATTTTACCAATTTCCGGTTTTTGTTTTTTAAAGAAAAGGGGCAAAACAGTCATTTCAATTGAATCTTGCAATGACCAAAGTTGACCAATTTTTCTGGTGACACCAGAGGTATATGTGCACAAAACAAGAAATTTGGAGCATAGAAGCACATTATTCTATATACCACTCCTTGATTTTGCTATGGAGACGACATTATACCAGACTATGTATGTATTAGTTATCCTTTATCAATCACTATAATTTATTTTCGTTATTGTATTTTTGTTTTCAATTTGTTTGTTAAAAATGTAACTTTTAAAGTAAGAAATTCTGTTTGGGGCAATTTATATATTTTTTGGACTGGGACAAAAAAGTATGCACGTTTTATTATTAAATAGTATGGAATATACCCTCAAACTATTGTTATTTGTCATATTATCTAGTTTGTTATTCCCTCTCAATTTTCAATTAGACCACTCTTTCTCTTTGGTCGGGCAAGCTCCAATTTGTTGAAGACAAGAAAATCAGAATTTTGAATTAGAGCTGGTGGCTTCATTTTGCTGAGGAGGGAAGACAAGAATAGGAATTAAAGTACAGAGGACCCACATTTTGAAAAGTGGCGAAAATAACAACAATGCCCCCGGAAGGAGCAGCAACGGACTTGTAAGTTGTGATGAAGCTTCTTGTGAGTAAAAACACAGGGGCAGCAATTTCAGTACTCACACTCCCAGTAACCATAGCCATCATGTTTATCTGTCCTCTTCCACCACCACTTGGGTATAAATTCCCACCGCACCCCTCCACCAATTCCCACAGCCTCACAACACAAGCAGTAAGAAGCACACAAGAACAAGAAGAGAATCAGAATGGGCTCCAGGAGAAGGGAAAGCGAGTTCTGCGACATGCTCCCGTTCATGGCGGACAAGCTGGGCGGAGAAGGCCTCATAAAGGAGCTCTGCAATGGGTTCCGGTTACTGATGGATAAGGAGACGGAGCTGATCACGTTTGAGAGCCTGAAGAAGAATTCGGCCCTCCTGGGGCTGCAGGACATGGGGGACGACGAGCTCAGGAGCATGCTTAAAGAAGGCGACCTCGACGGCGACGGAGCGCTCAATGAGATGGAGTTTTGCGTGCTGATGTTCAGATTAAGCCCAGATTTGATGGACGAATCCAGGGCATGGCTTCTCCAGGCTCTGCAGCAGGAGCTGGGGAGTAATCCCTGATCATCATCATCATCTTCTTCTTCTTCTTCTTCTTCTTCTTCTTCTTCGCGGCAGAGGATTGTCAACGACGTCGTTTGGTGGTTGTGTTTCGTAGTAGGACATTGTTGTTGTCCAATAATCCGACTTGCTTCTTCCGTTGACCATGTTATTTTTGTATTGTGTAGGTGAGTTTTGGATTCCAGCCCTTTGTCAGTGAGTGTATGAGTAGTCGCTATTTTTACTCCTGAGAATATATTTTCAGAGCTATTACTTGCCTTCGTATTAATTACATGTCTAGTAACGACAAATCAACATACTCCTACTTTTAACTTCTTCCTCAGTGCTAGTTCTCCTGTTCCAACTTAAATGAGAAAGACTCATATGAGACAGTCTCACCATAATCATAACTTATGGTGAGACAAAGTACAAACTAAAGTTTTATAAATTACAAAAAATATCTCATGTCATTTGCATCTTTAAATAATTGTATTTAAACTCTCCGTCTCACCATAAAATTAGGTGAGACTGTGTCACCCAAATCTTTGTAAACTTAAATTGCCCATGTGCTAATTTTATTAAAATTTGACCGCATATTTGAATAGATATATGAGCGAAAATCCTTATTATTGAAATCTTCGTAACAATTAATTTTTAAATATTAACTTTTTATTTATCATTATTATACATGGATGGACATCTTAATGGTAAAAAATAGTTCTTGAATAACGTAATAATGATCGTTGTACAATTTAAACGGGATGGAGGGAGTACACCAATTTTTTGTCACTAAACCTGATTTCTTAAAAAGTTTTACTCCTTCAAATGTCATTATCCAGGTCTTGTCATTAATACAAACTAGCGGGGCTGTTCAGCATTTGAACATTTATGTGGGCGCTTTTCTCTTCCATTTGTTATGGTCTCTCCGTCCCAGTTCAAGCTGCAATTTAACTATTTATTTAGTCAAAATTTCTTAATTTTGACCCCAAATTTGAATAGGTGTATAAGTATAAATATTATTGAGTGATACCTTGTTAGATTCGTTATAACATATATTTTCAGAATATTAACATTTTACAAGTTTTAATTATTCTTAATAAAACATATTAAGGATCAAACATTTTTTGAGTCAACTACTAAAAGTCAAAGTGTGTAGTTTGAATCGGGACAGAGGGAGTACTCCCTATAGAACAAGTGGAAGTTAATCAAGAACAACCACATTTGGACGGGATTCAGTATGGTTTTTTTAAAAAAATTTGAACGGGTTTATAGGGTTCCCGACCCTTTTATATTAAAGATCATTTAATGCCGTAAAAGGCTTACATCAATCGATGCTCGAAGGCTTACATAGAAGTCGTGCCCGAAGACTTACATTTGAGGCGCTAAAGAGATAGTACAAATTAATACTAAGGTCTCAAATGGCTAAAGTAGAGAAAGATACACAAAGGCACTAGTCATTGT
>JAULKK010000011.1:5301377-5321707 GCA_032355705.1 Rubia peregrina
TTGCTGACTTCTTCTTAAGTTCTTCATCATGAAGGCGATCAATCAAACCATTCAATGCAGCATCTCTAAGCTTCATTATATACCTTGTCATAGGTCCAACCATGTCTCTTAGAGGATCATGAACATAACCTTTGAATGTTTGATCAAGACGTGGAATGTCTTCATTTATGGTGGTAGTCAAACCCTGATCTCCATCAATGACGATGCTTCCTTTCTGCACGACCATTTCCTCTGGAGTATAAGGACATGAAATCTGATGATGAATGCCCTTAGACGCAAAATCATATCGCATGCGATGATTCACAAACTCGGTACCACTATCACTCTGGAAGACTTTGATGGTGTTGGAAAACTGATTCTCAACAAATGCCTCAAATTGCATATAAACCTCCACAAAATCAGACTTACGCCATAGAGGAAAAAATCAAGTAAACTAAGAGTGATCATCAATAAAAATGACATAATAAAGGTACCCGACATGAGAAACAACAGGTGAGGGTCCCCATAGGTCACAATGAACTAAATCAAGTACGTGTGGTGCGCATTTTAAATTATCATTAAAAGAAAGACACTTGTCTTTAGCCATTTCACAAGAAGTACATAAATGAGGCTTTGTCAGCAAACTAGTAACTGACAAACTACCAGTTTTATTTAAAGATGAAATTACAGAAAAAGGAACATGTCCTAATCGACTATGTCATAGCTCAAAAGAGGTTTTGGCTTTATTTGAATTAACAAAAGAAACTAAAGTAGCACCACTATAATCTAAAACGTAAAGACATCCCTCACCGTGTCCTCGACCCACGAGCTCCTTATTAACCTTGTTCTGGATAGTAAAAGAAGTGTCATAAAAAGAAACAACATTTAAATCCTTTTTCAACTTGGCAATAGATAATAAATTTATGGTGATATTTGGGACAACCAAGACATCAGATAAAGTAAGAGAATTAGAAATCAAGAAATTGCCATCATGGGAAATATTCAAAGCAGAACCATTACCAAAATAAATACGACGATTACCGTGATAAGGAGCGACGCTATCCAAATTGGAATCTGAGCCGGTTATATGATTGGAAGCACTAGAATCCATGTACCCATCAGAAGTGGCATTCAACTGCTGATAATGTGGTTGAGCTGTGTCCGCGGAGTTTGCAACCTCATCGCGAGCAACATGGGAAAGCTTGTAGCAAAATTCAGCAAGATGACTGGGCGATGACACCATTGGAAGAAGTAGCTCGGATGGCCGGGTTGAAGTGGCGCACCACCGGCGGCCGGAGGTACTGCACGACCACCACTACGACCACAGTTGCGGCCTCCCCTGCCCCGATTCCCCTGTCTGGATCCCTGTTAAGAAGCAGCAAAAGCAGAGGGAACCGGTACAGAGGTAAGCGAACGGGCTTCAAGCAAAAATTCTAATGCTTCAACATCAACAACAATGGTGTACAAAGGAGGTAAATGGTCTTTCACCATTTGAACAGAAGAATACTGGGAGAGTGTATCATTCAATCCATGAAAAAATACAACAGCAATATCCTCATCATTGAGGGAATGACCATGAACACGCAATTCATCAAGAATATCTTTAAAACGAGCATAATATTCTTGGACAGATAGATTTTCTTGACGAACTCCATAAAAAAGATCAAAGAGAAAGAGACGTTGGCACGAGAATTATTCTGAAATTTAGTAGCCAAAACATTCCATACCTGAGCAGTAGTGATCATGTCATCAACTGCTGACATTGCAGAAGGATTCATGGATGAAAAAAGGGCAGCTTGAATAAGCTGATCTGTTTGGATCCAAACATCACAGAGATTATCATCGTCAGAAGCTTTGTCATCAGATTCCTTGGAGGACGAGCTCGCGGTCTCCGGAGGGAAGACAATCGTACCATCAACATAACCAATCAGCTTGACAGTTCCTAAAACAGAAGTAACCTGAGTGCGCCAGTGCGAGTAGTTGGAACCATCAAGTTTGATTGTGATGCAGTTGATCAACGAAGGAAGAGTGATTGACGTCATCGGGAACAGATCCAAGCATAATTGTAAAATCAAATTGCAACAAACACACAACAAGCTTGTGAATGGCAGTGGACGACTGATTTAACTCTTGTGCAGGGACAGAGCAGCAAGTGCGGAAAAGAATCACACGGTGGCGGCGTGTGAAGGACACGACGACCGAGCGTGGAATCCAGCGAGATGGAGCGTGAAGACGCGTGTGGAAGAGGACAAAATTGATCGGCCAATTCCTGGCGAACTGGCGGAGCAGTGGTGGAAATCGATGGAGGAGGTGGGTGGGTGAGGCCACATGATCGGAAAAAATAAAAGCAAGTAGAGAAAAAATTTGTTTGGGAAAAGCTAGCGAATTTTTAGAGAGATCTGATTGATATCATGATAGAATGTAAAACCCACAAATAATTGTGGTTGTGTGTATTCATAAATATACTGAGTACAAAGGGTATACAAGACAGAATAAGATATGAAAAAAGATATATAAAAAACCAATCAGAAAGGATATTCCTTTCTTAAACTGATTCTAATTCATTTAATATTCTATTAATAAAATATGTAAAGTAAGTTTATAAATAATAAATGATCGTCATCATCTTCTTAAATGTCATTTTGCATAAAATCGCTAACAGCCAACAATTACATTTGTCAAACACTTTTATAAACAGCTGATAGTCAAACAGATAACACAAACAGTTGGTCAAACAATCTAAATAAAACTGCCAACGGCTATTGTCAAATGCGGCCTATGTCTTCTTAAACCAAGCAGGATGAAGTTTAACCTGAATACAACCTACACTCAATCAAAATGTATTCAAAGAGGAAAAAGATAAACCGAGGTATATAATTCATGTTCACCCCACCCACCCACCCCATGTATTCATGGGTAATAATGAAAGTATAGTAGAGCAACACAAGATACTCAAAAAAGTTGAACAAGTTATGATTGGACAAGAAAAAAAATCATCATAGAAAAGAGAAGATCACCCGGCAACCGTAAAGGAACGGGATAAAAAAACACCCACCGCCAGATGGATAAGACAATAGAGGAGACTAAGCTAAAAAAATAACAGATAAAAAATGACTAAGACCATATTTAATGGTAGAAACCGTTACCGGTTTCTTACCAATTAAATATATTATTATTTTTCATTATCTCTCTTCCACCTAATTTTAATAAACCACTCATTTTCTTCTCCATAATGGTAAGAAACCACTTTCTACTATTTATGTATCCCACTTGATTTTATCTATCCTATTCATTAATTTTACCATTAAGATTTAATTTAATTTATCCACTCAAAATAAATTGAATGCGAAATTTAATAATACATTTTTATTTTTAAAATTAAATTTCAATTTTTTTCATAAATTATGTAATATTTTGTAAATAAATTTTGGGATAAACTCATTCATACCCCCCAGTTCTTGTGTATGTGCAGATATACCACCGATTTTATTACAGTGCATTCGTACCCCTGTCGTGATCTAAAAATTGGTCAATTTCGGTTATTCCTGGATTCAATAGAAATGACCGTTTTCGCAGAATTCGGAAATGACCAAAATTAAAAAGGTCATTTCTATTGAATTCGGGAATGACCGAAATTGAATAATTTTTCAGACCACGACAGTGGTATGAATGCACATACACAAGAAATGGGGGGCATAAATGCACTTTTTCCATAAAAAATTTCCCATGATTTTTTAATTAAAAAATATGAATTTAAAATAAATGTTACAGATTTTTTATTAAAAAACTCAAATTTCAAAAAATAAATAAATAGGGATGTGTGGCCCAACCAAAGGGTGACACGTGTCCCTCAAGTTTAAAAAAATAAGTTGCATGGGGCATGAGACACGTGGGTCGCTGCATGGGTGACACATGTCCTATGTTGGGCCAAAAATGAAAGGCACGCGTGGCCTTCATTAAATGCAGCAGTTGGTCGATCTTCATTAAATGCACCGCATATGCTATTCATTAAATGCACTGGTTTCTTAACCGGTTCCTTGTGTGGAAACTAGGGACCGATTTTTTAAACTAAAAATCAGTCTATAAACCATCACTGTGAGTGTTTTCGATTTCTAGAGCGATTTTAAAAATTAAGAAACCACCATTGCACATTCTCTAACTGGGTAATGTCATCCTGAAGACTGAATGGTCCATACCAATGAGTGAGACATAATAAAATGTCAAGCCCATCTTCTAGGAAGACAGCTTATAATCACGACAAGCTCAAGAAGAAAGAACTAACCCCCCGTTGTATACTGCTTGTTGAAGCATGTCTATGCCAGTTTTGGTATCCATCATGGGAAAAGAAATCCTTCATTATGGTAAGAACAACGGCTAGCTTCGATTTGCATCCAGCAAGCACAGCAAGCAGCTCTGGGGGAGTATTAACTTTCTGATCACTGTAAATGCACTTCAAAAATGTCCAGTAAAAGCCATCAGAAAGGTGATTCTTCTTTTGTACGTGGTGCTAATTATGTGATACTAATTTTGATTAATCTTGTACTATTACGCAAAATTATTCAATATTGGCCAAGTAGGAAGGATTACTCAAATAATTCATTGGTTGATTAGATTTAGAGCACTTACGCATATTTGTGTGTTGATTGTTCAAATACGACACCCCCCTTAGATTCAGGGCAAACTCGGCACAAATTTTGCCCAAATTGTGCACAAATTTAACACAGATGCTGCACAAATTCAGCACAAATTCACTATAATACGGTTTTCTGAGGTTTTATTCAATCAACATGCCAAAAAAATTCTAGAGGTTCAAATTCTAAATCGAATAACATCCCACAATTTGTAACACCATTTATTAACTAATGACAGCCATATTTACCTCAAAAAGGGCAGTAAGCTAGAGTTAATCGTGGGATGGTCAAAACAGATAAAGCGGATCATAAATGTGATTGTAAATTTTTTTTCTCACTTTCAACTATACATACCCAATAAATAAAGTACTACCATAAACCAATTGAACATAATTTTTTTGGAATCAACTCTGAAGAAATTAGACACAAAAGCTCCCTCTCTGAAAAGTTTCTCCCTTTCTGAAACCCATCTTCCCCAACAAGCTCCCCAAAATACTATCTTTGGGGCTGCCTCCGTCACCAGATCCAGCGGTCTGTGTTATTTTCCTGTTCTAGTTGCAGTTTCTACCTTTAGAACTGAAATTGGTCAACGTAGAGACGACCAAGCGGGCTAGAAATCGGAGACAAAGCAGCCGGCCCGGATGATGGAGAAAAGCAGCGGCGCTCGGTCGATGCCAGCAAGAGATAAAGCTCAACCAACCCAGTGACGGGCTCAATTTGTCGCACGGAAAAGGGAATGGGGCGACACAAGGTCGCCGGCGGTGGAGCAAGCCCGCCGAAAATACCTGCTTCTAGCTGAGAAAAGTCGCTGGAGGTGGCACACTCAGATCCGGTAGGGTAGGTTCGAGTAGGGTAGGGTAGACTAGGGTAGGTTCGGGTAGGGTAGGGTTCAGACAGATCGGGTCGGGTTGAGTTGGGTTGGTTTGGTTGGTTAGGTTAGGTTGGGACAGGTCGGGTCGGGTTGGGTTGAGCTTGGTTGAGTTAGGCTGGGCTGTTATGTCTCTGGTCTCCCAAATCTGGTGTGTCTTTACCCCGATTTCAGTTTAGTAGTAGTGTAGCTAGCCATCAAGGCAACCAGGGGCGTTGTGTTCGACTGACCAGACACATCTCAGAGAAGTTTCTCCCCCCTAATAAATGATGGTCTTTTAGTCTCTATACGCCAAGTTGACGTGGAACAAGTTCCGTTCGACCCTGTCGGTGTGGAGCTCAAGTGGGGAGGCTCACCCCACTCACTCTCAGTGAGCCAGCCATGTGAAATTTTATCCCACCTTGTAATAGTTAGACTTTTTCCATGTTCGTTATGGTGTTCAAAAGTTTATCTGTTCATCAACGGTAATAGAATAGACTAGCGTCTACTAGTTTATCAGGTACAAATAGATAGATGAACACTGGTGATTGTGTCTACAATCAACCACAATTGTAACCCATTTTGATATATTAATGAGAAGGAGTCCGACTATTTGTTTTTTTTAAAAACTACCATAAACGTGACTTCCTTTTTCCGTAGAGCATCAATCTCACTCTACTAAAAATCATTTTTGTAAATTTGGTCTGCTAACATACAAGATTAGGAATAGAAATTTTAAAAAAGAACTCAGTTCATCGCCAAAATATTACTTCTATCTTAAAGGGCTTCATTCTTGCACCCATTATAGCTCATCCCTCTAATCACAGATGTTACATGTTCAACTGCATTGATATTTTAAGGCACTTGGTCACCTCCAAGCTCCTTTTCCTCCACAAGCACCTAGAGAACCTGTTTTCAGCAAAATTACATCAGTTTTTTGAAAAAATTTACAAGGACATGAACATTCACAACTAGAATGAGAACTCTTGATCATTTACCTAGCTTTGTTCAGTCATCAACCTCACACAATTGCTTCTTCAAGTATACAACTTCGGGAAATACCATCAGGTTGATTTTGCTCAGAGCTCGTTTCTCATCATCCTCCAAGGGCTTAAACCCAAAGCCTTCAGTCCAAGTCTTTACTGCTTCTGGAATGGCCGATAGAACAAGTTTACGAACCTTGAGACATTTAAGCATCTACAGATACACGAACAAAGGTGTATTAAGCAATGTGCAACTTCTACAACTTAACACATATAGCAGATGAGTGTGAAACATTAGTAACATCTTTGGCAGAACTACAATTTCATATTTGATCTTCTAGGCTGTTAAGTACGAGGAAACAAATTCATGCTATAGAAAGTGATCAAATTGATGGTGTATCTTTAGTAGGACATGAAAGGCGAGATGATCTCCTCGTCACAAAACATGACCAGATTGTAAGCACAAGCAGGAAAATAAAATCATTTGCAATGATTTCCACCCAGTATCAATTTTGTTTTCCAAATAATACAAATAACTAGAAAGAAAATGCAGTGCAACTCCAAAGGGAATAACATGTACTATGCCAGAAGCTCATGACCATCAAGTAGTAAACAGAATATTCCAACAAACATGGAAAAGCTTTATTTCTTCTTTCATGAAATTCCGAATTAATTCTTCAATAAGCAATAGAAAATACATGTACTAGCGTTTTAAACAAATTGAAGCGTACCTGTTCAATAGAATTAACAAGCCGGCGGCACATCCCTTGGCGACGGTGCTTGCTACAGGTTGCAATAAACGGCATCTCTGCAATTGCAACCCCGTGGATCCTGGATTTCATAATTAAACATATAAGTATATAATTCAGTTGCAACCTCACAGGTTTAGATAAGGTAGAAATAAAATTACATGTCTTTCAAAGATGTTCACATATATAGCATTAGCAAAACAAATAGAAAAACAAAATAATTATGCAGGTATGTTGCACAAGGGGTAGAGAGAAAAAATGAAATAAATCTGTTACCGAACAGTAAGCCTGAAAAAGACTGGTATTGGCTTTGGCGGGATCAAAGAATTGACTTAACAGATAAAGTTCAGCATCAACAAATCTATATAATGACTGACCAGACTAACCGAACAACAAAACCAATAATTCTCAATTCTATAATATAAGATTTAGATGCACTTTCATAAGAACTTAGACTATACTTGGTACTTGATAGTAGAAGGGAATATGTAACTAGTCATTTTAAGAGGAGCTTAATTGTAATACTATAAAAATTTAACCCCAGAAAAGATAAAACATTGAAAGGAGTAAGTTAGAATTTCAAAACAAAAAACCAAAACCTGTCACGACATATCATCAACTATATATTATCGATAAACATATTGTGTGCTGGAACCAGTATACCAGTACCGGCCAGACAAAGATGGACAAGCTCGTAGAACATAGAGAAGAAGTTTAAAAGATGTAAGAACAATCACCTGATGGATGCTGTAGCCATCATAATGTCATTTTGTTCCAAAACAACAGCGTAGAACCCGCAAAAGTTAAGCCGTGGAAATTGTGATCTTCAAAGATAAAAGAGGCAGTCTTAGAATAGTGAGTGCAACAGAAGTAGCGGTAGGCAGCAACGGTCGCATATCTAATACTACTACAGAATTCAGAACTTTATTCAGTTGAAGTGTAAGTTTCTAGGAATCTGTGGGAGGATTAAACTGGATATTTCTTTCCGAATTCGGATTTCCATTATGTCTTCTTAAACCAAACAAGATGAAGTTGAACCTGAATATAACCTACACTTAATCAAAATGTATTCAAAGAGGAAAAATATAAACCGAGGTCTATAATTCATTCCCACCCCCACCCCCATGTATTCATATGGGTAAAGTATAGTAGAGCAACACAAGGTACTCAAAAAAGTTGTACAAGTTATGATTAGACAAGATAAAAATCATCATAGAAAAGACAAGATCACCCGGCAACTGTAAAGGAACGGGATAAAAAAACACCCTCCACCAGATGGATACGACAATAGAGGAGACTAAGCTGAAAAATAACAGATAAGAATATGACTGACTGGGTAATGTCATCCTAAAGACTGACTGGTCCATGCCAATGAGTGAGACACTATTAAAATGTCTAGTCATGTATTCAAACTCATCTTCTAGGAAGACAGCTTATAATCACGACAAGCTCAAGAAGAAAGAACTAACCCCCCGTTGTATACTACTTGTTGAAGCATGTCTATGCCAGTTTTGGTATCCACCATGGGAGCAAAGCAATCCTTCATTATGGTAAGGGCAACAGCTAGCTTCGAGTTGCATCCAGCTTGCAAAGCAACAAGCTCTGGAGGAGTATTAACTTTCTGATCACCGTGAATGCACTTCAAAAGTGTCCAATAAAAGCCATCAGAAAGGTGATTCCTGCCCCCAATGCGAGACTGAAGACCAGAGTAGACCTGCATGACATGGCCAGTTGAATAAATATTAATATCTTTGTGTGATGCAGGAAAAGGAAATATAATTACTTTGTGCCAGCCACACAATCTGGATAAAACCTAAGAGACCAAAATCACGGGACATTTTTTCTTGTAATATCGCTATATGTTTGTTCCAAACATTATTAGCTCCTTCCTACTTACCCTTTTCAAGCTCGAATGCAACCAAGTCCTGTCCCATAGACACATAGTTCCTATTCTCTATTGGGTGAGGTACATGGAAGGTAAGAATGCGAGAATGCTGAAGGATACCATAGAAGGAAAGTATTCAAGGTAAAGCTAAATCTCTCCCATTCTATACAAACATATAAAACACTTATCAAGCATTTCACCAAAGCATGAGCAATAAATCACAAGACATCCTCATATCAAATAGATTAACAAATCACAAGACATCTCCACCGGAAATGAATCTAAGACCTTATGGCGGAAATTACAGAACTGAATACTAAATACAATTTAAGCAAGTTTTACTTGGAAATGAATGAAGCAGATATTTCATTTAATTGAAGGGCCTTTGGGGTACAATTATGCAGTGTGACAAAACACATATTTTTCCTTATCAGGTCTGAACCTACTTTGTTATTAGACTGGTCAAGAGAAAAATATCTACCTTTCTGCAGCTTTCACTACACCACCACAGGTTAGAAGCTGATTCAATGATCATCCCCCTTTGCTGCAAGCAATCCTTATGATCTACAAACAAGAAAAACCATCACATCCTCAGATTTGTGTTGAGAATATATAGATCTATAAGGAACAATATTTCATGAGCCACAAATGATACAAATAAAGGGAACCCCTTCCTCCAATCTTCTACTGCCCCCAAACAATATATATATATATATACACACACATGCCAACAAAAACAACTTAAGTAGCATTCTACTCGGTAGAGTCAGCTATATATACCATACTTCTCTGTCTTTTGGCACCAGATAAAAGAATAGCACTTGCTACCCAACGAATAGTGAACACATTCACCTCCACTGTCTTCAATCACGTGCACTTATCATGATAAATCATAACAAAAGATACAAGTTTGACCAAAAATTAGCATGGAGAAAACACATTTTTTACATATTACATCACATGTTTGGTAGCACACTACATTTGTAGAAGTTTTAATGCTGAATTTGTTCAATACCTAGTTCCTATAGATTCAACCAACACAGGTTCAGATCCAGATCTCTACGTAGTTCCATTATTTTTCCTTATGTTGTTTTTTAAGAAGCCTTTCCACTTTTGGTTTGGCAGTTGGGACATCCACTTTTCAGTATATACATCCTTATATATATCTCACCTCTTTATTTTTTGGATCAGGACACAAATTCTATCTTCCATCTTGTGAATAAGAAGCAAGAATTTTGGGTTTGAAACATTTATCTTCTCTTTCCACCTAGTATACTCCCAACCCTTGCCCATTTCATGTCTTTGGCCTTGGTTGATTCAAAATGCATAATTAGTCAAGAATTAGTTTGACCCAAAATAGCATGGAAAACACATTTATGCATATTACGTCACATTTTCAGAATTAATTAAGATGCAGAATCAGTTAAGAAAGTATACATCTCATCTCGCACTGTGAGCATTTAAGTTTGCCAAGTCTAGATGAGTCCACATTAACAACTACATCAGAGCAGATCTGGCAAGTGCATGCTTCGCAAAACCAGTTTCCTTCAGGTTTTTCCTGAACATAAAAAATAGAACATCAATAATTTTTAACAAAAAATTAAGAAAGGAAAATTTAATATTATAAACAATATGAATAAAAACAGCTAAATAACGTAGAATTCCACGACTATGATATACTTCCAGTGTTCAGAGGCTAACAGCGTGAGAAAAATGAGTTGAAGTATAATACAAAATCATACCTGATCTACAAAATATAATCTTTAAATGAAGCTACTAAGATTTTAAGGGAAAAAAACTATTGAGATGAATTGAGAAGATAACAAAACGTGACAACAAGGTATCAGCAATGTACAAATAAAGAAAGATGCAATAATTTTGAAAGCAAAAACTAATTCCATATAAAGTGCAACAAGACAAAATAAACTTAAGATGACTACTTTAGGAAAGCTCTGAAAAGAAAGCCAACTTCAATGGGAAGAATGCAGAAACAAAGTTTACTTAATCCGCCCATTACACCAAGTATATTTACTAGTTAAAGCAACCAATTTATTCTAAAAAAGAATGATGATAGAAGATTATGTACTACTGTCACTGGGTGCTTCTAAATGGATTAGAAAGCCAGGTCGATTTCATAGTCAATTAAATTCCCTTGCCCCTTGAATTTTTTTTAATATGTGTGAAACCTTTGCAACTTCTTTCATGATACATCGACTGTAAAAGCAAATGCAAAATTTCAATTGCCACTTACACTACTATCTTTAAGCAACAAACTTCCCTAACTTGCATAACATGTAACACAAAAGCACGAGCCCATTACATATGACTGGATCCGTAAATCAATATAGATCCAAAACAGAAAAGAAAAGAAAAGGGTAACATAGCTCAAAAAATTTACTTGATAACAAAATAAGAAAACAAAATTTTCATCCCATAACAAGACCATAGCAGAGGGAAAACGATACAGGAACACATTAAGTGGATATTATAACTTCATGCACCACAATTACCTTAGCATACACGCATGCTGGATGAAATGTAGATGGACAGTTATTGCATAAGATTAACTCCCCATCATCACCACACCGTCTACAGCAACCATCACAGGCAACTTTGCTGACAGATCGCTTCCTGTATGTTCTGGAGCTTGTCCTGACACCACGTCTCTTGGACTTTTTTGATGCATGTACCACAGGGTTTTCCCTCGAGCCATTTCCATTCATTTTTTCCAATCCAGCTTTGTAAGGAGAATCTAGCTTGTCATGTGAGGTAGCCAGGTAAATCTCAGATAGGCTTCTAAACTTTTTCCGACGTCCATACTTTATTGGAACATCAAACAAACAACTACTAGTTTGCTTGGATCGGCCATCTAACTCACGCAATTGCATCATGTCCTTCCACTTACCCGCTAATTCTTGAAATACTGGGAGTCCTTAACAAACCCGTATTCCTTCCTCAGAATAATAAGAGTTGCGAGATACAAAACCCTGCATCTCATCCAAGCAAAAACTAGAATTAGTAAATCCAGTGAATAAACGGAGTTGATGAGACATGGCAGAGAAAAACTTGACTACAAAGAGAAAATTTCCCTAAAAAATGATTCCTCTTTCCATGTCAATCCATTTTTTGAGACAAATTGCATATTTTCTGTTTTCAATTCTCGGAACCTATGTCAAACCCTTGTCAAATTTATCACAGAAAACAAAGTATTGCAATCTGAAAACACCAAGCAAAACAATATCTAAAAACAAATCCTAAACCAAACCCCAAAATTTAACATATGCATCTAAAAAACTTCCATAAAATCGACATAGCTTTCTGCTGAAAATGCTTGACAAATTACAAACAAATGGAGTGATATAACCCACCATACCACAACATTTGCAGCAGAAAAACACCAATGTGATTCCACTCTCAAGAGAATATTTCCCTAAGAATGATTCCTCTTTCCATGTCAATCCATTTTGTGACTAATTGCAAATTTTCTGTTTTCAATTCTCAGAACCTATGTCAAACCCCTAGTCAAAATTAACACAGCAAACAATGTATTGCAATCTGAAAAACACCCAGCAAAAATATATTTAAGAACAAATCCTAAACCAAACCCTAAAATTTAACATATGCACCTAAAAAACTTCCATAAAATCAACACAGCTTTTCTGCTGAAAATGCTTGCCAAATTACAAAGAAATGGAGTGATTCCACTCTCAAGAGATAACTGAAAACTCAAATCCAAGAAGACCAAGAGGTGGCCTTGAGCAAGTAGGGGGCGTGGCTTAAGCCGGGCAAGATTCTCTTTTTAGTCCAGCAGGACTGATTAGGCAGGGCTTTTTCCAGATTTCAAAAGTTTTCCATACCTTCCCAATTGAATAGGCCAGGCTTACCTATGGATTATGGCCCCAAATAGAAGTTTAAAATAATTTTTAAAAAAATTGTTGAATAAAAAAAACTAAAACTGTGGGCACAAGTACCAGTGTTATTGAAGTGTGTAAGTGAAGAAAAAGACTAGATATAGAAGATTCCCTAAATATGATACCTTTTCCACGTCAGCCATTTTGTAATAATGTTGCAGCATATACCAGTTGTAATTTTTCCTAATTTGAACTTAATGTATTTATTTATTCATAGAACATTTGACTTCTCTTTATAGAAACATTTAAGATATTTTGAAATTGTGTTTCAGATATCCTAGTGGTAGTCCACCGCGCTTTGCGCGGTATTTTTAGTTTAAAAATCAATTTAATTTACATGTGTTATTTGTTTCTCATATTTAAATTGATAATAAAATATATATTATAAAGTTTATTTATCTAAGAACTACTATATATGGATTATAAAGTGAAATAAATAATTTCAAAACATTCAACTTGTAGAAAATAAAACTTATCTTTGAAAATACATAATTAATGCAAAACAATGAAAATACATGTTCACTACTAAGGAAAATAGATTCCCATAGTTTCCTAACAAATGAACAGAAAATAAAATGAATCTCTGCAATAAATTTGTACCCCTATATTGTTTAGGGTAATAAATTGACCTGTCGATAATCAATATATTATCAAGCCTATGCTATCCTTTTTGTCTTTGTGTTTAATTGCTCCTTGTCTTCACTTTCAATCTTTGGCGTCAAATTAAGCTGCACTTTCTTAATTATTCCTCTTGAATTTTTATCTTTGTAATAAAGACACAACCTATTAGATTAAGAAAAAAATGTAAGTAATAATAAAGTGGTTTATGATTTTATCTTTGAATTTTTTCACTGTATTATAAATTTGATTAATTGGAACATCGTTTTATAAATAAGGCATGTGGTATTATTCTTCAATTTTAACTGTCTCCGAAAGATATGATGGTACAGAGAAGTTGAACAAAGATATAATTCAACTTCAGTTTAGAGTAGCTTTTACGAAGCTCTTTTTTAAAGATTGGTTCCTATGTTCGACATTCAATGCTATCGCTTCTTGATCAAACATTTGACAGGATTTACAGTAGATTTTTAGAAGTTTCCAAGGATTCCAGATGGCTTGAAGTTCTAAGGTAAAAATCTAAGGATAGTTCTCGTGCTCTATAAAAATACCAAACACTCTATGTACTGCATTCAAACAATAAAATACCAGTATGCAAATGATTAATCTAGTTCCATTTCTAACACAAAGTAAGTTGTAAATTTTGAGGGTTAACCAATTGAATGCTTGTCAATTTTGAGAGACAAAAATACCTCTCTTGCAACGCAGTTGTTGAAGAGGTCCAAGGCAGCAAAGTATATTTCATCATTTAGACCTTCCAGTTCATCCAACGCATTCATGCAATCTGCTATGGAGAACCTTCCATTTATTTTCTTAATAGTGTCTGCCCTGATTTTTGAAGCAGCATCCATTTCCTGTATGGCTTTTGCAATGGTATTGTCAACTCCTTTGCGCCCCTTTTCTGTCTAGCAACTCTTGAAGGCACATTGGATTCTTGATTGTCATGCTCAAAAGCTGTGTCCGCAAATTGCTCCCAGGATTCTTCCTGATGTGTATGAGGAAGAAGGGGGTGGATGGAGGAGAGGAAGAAGTGGATCGAACCTGAAATAAAACCTTGGTCAAAGCTAAAACGACGTCGTTTCAGGAAGGTAAGGAAGGTAAGCAAGTTACATTGAAGCCCAAAACAACGCCAGTTATATAAAAGGGGGAAAATTATTTAAATATCCTTGATTGACAGCACCAAAACACCAACACAGAAAGCAAAGAATTTCTATTATATTGTACGTTGGGATTATAATGATGTGAATTTAGGATTAAACTACTATCATAACTCAATTTAATTTAAAATACATTTCAATTTCACTCTCGAAATCCAAATTAAATTCATTTCAATTTCACTCTCGAAATCCAAATTAAATTCATTTCAAAGCCCAAGTCAATACTAAGACACCAAACAAAGTTTTAAAATCTCAAAACCACCTAGCAAGACTAACTTAACTCAAAAATTAAACCTCAATCTGAACCCAAAAATTGAAACCCAAATGTACCCTAAGACTTCCATAAATGCCAAATCCAATTAATCCCTTCACATAACCAACTTCCCAATCTGAAATTCGATCTACCATTTACGATACAAAATGTAATATGGACACTATATAGACGGAATAACAAACGTAATGGAATGCAACAACTAAGCCTTTATCTTATCATATGGGCAGGCCATAAGAATCATAAATGTCCCAGGGTGTTGAACTGGATCACAATTTCTAATTTATAAAAAATATACACTCATATAAAGACATATTTCAAATGGAAATCTAAGCAAGTGAGGAAAATAGTCTCAATCTTTAACTTCAGCAACAAATAGGACTAAACTTTGACAACTTCTATACACAAAACTAGAGCCCCAAGATATAATGAGTTGGACTAAACTGAATATGAAGTGCAGACAACTGATGTTCCCACCAAATTCAAAGGTGTACACCATAAAAAAAATGTGCAACAGATATTAGAAACCAGACACGAGAGCTAAAGTAGATTAAAATGATAATAAATTTTGGACATTCATGATCCTGATGGGCCAAATTCTACATTTTTGTGCTTAATTAGTTGGCAGGAGAAAATTTTCAGCAAGCTCAACCCAAGAGTGCGACTAAATCTTAAGACCAACTCCAACTGAAACCCAAATAAACCCCACTCAGCTCTAACTTACTTAATGAAGTCAATTACACCATCTACATTGTGTTGTTTTATCAGACGAATAAGCACAGATTTTAAAAGATTATTTAGCTTGAAACCATTAAAGCACATTCCAAAATAGGAGTGTACCCTTTTTTCCTATTATTTTTTTCGCCTAATGAGGTAAATAACCATGAGCATTTAGCACTCAAAGATGAGATTACCAGACAGAACACTCTAGGCTCACAAGGAATAAAGACAGCATCTTTACCAATTAATACGAACACCCCTAGACAAGCATATTACACTCTGTATAGGTATCAAAACCTTCAACCAGGAGTTGGAATAAGGAAGAAACAAAGATGAATACATCTTCGGAGTACCCTGTCATAGTAGCAACGATATTGACATTAATATCCAACCAGTAACAACATAAAAGCTTTTTATGGCTCTGTTAGGCCCCTTAAGACTACCAACACACTCACATCCATTATAAACTAACAAAAAGAAACGCTGCACGGGATATTCGCACCTGTCCCTAGATAGTTCACCAAGTGGTAAGCATTCATGAAGTTCATCCAGGATAAAAGGGGCATATAAAACAACCCATTGTTGTATTATCTTCAAAGATGCTATCAAATTCATCGAATCTATTACAATTAGATCCTAAACAGAATCAGGCTCTATGTATCTACTCCCTCCGTTCATTAGTGTTTGACACACTTTTTTAGTCAGTTTTCTCAAGCCATGTTTAACCATAAATTTCATGTAATATATAAGTAGTAATAGTATCGTGGTATCATTGGATTCTCCGTAGCATTCCGTAGCATGTACTTTCCAAATATTAAAATTTTACATGATATTAACATATGAAGCAAAAGTTATTAATGGTCAACCATACCTTGAGAAAACTGACTAAAAAAGTGTGTCAAACACTAATGAACGAACGGAGGGAGTATGAAACAATCACAATACACCCGAGGCAAATGAATATCAATAATCAAAGAAGAATACCATAAGAAAAGATGGTGATGGTATGGAGGTCAAGGGGTTCTGAAAATCCATAGCTTGAGGTTCATAATGCCTCCGATCGCCGTCTTCCGACTACTGCTTCTTCCGCCAATTACATTCATACCTCAAACCCTGCTTCAAGGGAGGACAATAAGCCAACCATATTGTACCCATATAATTTTCACACTTTGAGGACTGGAATACGCAATCTCCTCCGCCATGATTCATACACGGAAGATGCAGGACTTCCCAAAAAGAAGAAGATGACAATGTGGTTCACCTAAGATGTTGCCAATGAATATAGCTTTTTTTTTATTTTAAAGGCTATTTCTGTCCATAAAGTCTTGTTTTAGACGGTCTAAACTTTAGGCAGAGTATATTATGCAATAGCATAAATTTTAGTTTGGAGTGATGTTTTTTAAAAATAATTTGAAAATGTGGAGGACTTTTATGGTAAATATAAGAAATTTTGGTCCATGTATATAGAGAGATATTTAAGATATTTATTTCATTTTTTATAGCGGTCACCGAAAATCGCTGCCAGTCACCGGGAACCGCCGCTTGTCGCCAAAAACCACCATGTTTTGCTGGATTTATGCCGGATAACCATTCACCTCCGCCGATCTCCAATTTTTCTATGTTTTCACCAGCGAACGGTTGCTGCTAGAGAGAGCTTCCGCCGACGACACTTCCGGTGACTTAGACGCATCAACTACTGGATCCGCCGACATTTTCGACGATCACGCCGCTTCTGCTAGGCTTCGACGGCGAGGCGGTGACGGTAAGGCAGTGGTTGGGGTTAGGGTTCCGACAAATTCGAATGTAGCGCGGTGAAGAACGACGATTCCGACGAAATGCATATCAGCGCACGGCAGCGAAATTTGGCGGGAATTTGGATTCGGATTCCATCGCGTCTTCTCCGGCGGATTCGAGTCTTCTCCGACGGATTTGGATGCTCTGTCTCTAGCATTGCTCGAGTCTTCTCCGACGTATTTCATTCACATCGAGCAGATGATGTTGCTTGAGGATGTTCAATAATGATTCTTTGGTCTAATGGTTAGTGCTTTTGTTGTTGAGGTATGATGTCTGGGGTTCAAGTCTTATAGTGACCTTATTTTTTATGAATGTACCTTCTTAAGGTTCATATTGAGGTTTAATATTATTTGAATGAGTGTATGTTCACAAATGAGTCTCTGGTGTAGTGGTTATTACTTTGGACGTTGAGGTTTGTGATCTAGGTTCAATACCCACTACGACCTTTTATTTAAAGAATTTATACTTTGGAGGTACTGTAAGTTTTTTGTTGACGTTTTTCAATATTCGTGTGAAATTTAATTCATGTGAGTTGATGTTTTGTCCTTTTTTGGTTGATATGGATTGATATTTGCAGTATTTTCCTCATATTGATGTTTTTCATTTTCCGGGTGAGGTTTTGGTAATAGGAGTTGATGTTTGTAGTGTTATCTTTCTAATGCTGATGTTTTTCATTTTTCGAATAAGGTTCAGGTATTTGGAGTTGTGTTTGTAGTTTTTTTGGTGATATGGGTTGATATTTGTAATTTTTAAAAAAATAAATTTTTGACGTTTTATGATTTTTTGAGTGAATAGTTTATACTCTAGAGGAACAGTAGTTTTTTTGTTGATGTCTTTATTTTTTTTCTCATGTTGATGTTTTTTCATTTTCTGGATGAGTTTTAGTTGATATGAGTCGATGTTTTATAGTGTTTTTGGTTATATGGATTGATATTTTTTCCCCTCTCATGTTGATATTTTTTATTTTCTCGGTGAGTTTCATGTGATATGAGTTGATGTTTTGTTAGTTGTAGTCGACATTTTTTCAATTTTTTGTCTATTTTTATTTGATTTTTAATATATATTTTGCCGTTTTATTTGTTTTTAGTATTTTTTGCTCCAATATTTTAGTTGATATTTTTTTTATATTTTTCGTTGATCTTCTTCTATTCTTGCTGATGCTTATAATTTTCAATTAGATAATTATATTAATTTTTTGCATAATTTTTTTTAAAAATCAATATTTTTTAATTTTTTGCAAATTGCAGATGGCGGGAAAATAATGAGAAAAAATTGGACAAAAAACCCTTGAAAAAATATTAGTGATAGGTCCCTGTAATGTTATTAGAAATTGGTCCCTGTAATGTTATTAGAGATAGGTCCCTAAAGCTAGAATATAGCTGAAATTGCATAAATGCCCCTGCCTAAAGTTTAGGTTGCCTCATAGGAGACCATCTCTTATAAAATAACCTTGTCACGGTTAGTCAATATAAAACAAGACTTTTTGATGAAATTTAAGAAAGGGAGATATACAAATATAACCCTACATAATTTCAGTAAGTGCACATATAGCCTTGAAATAATTTATAGTGCAAATATAACACTAACTACTTTACATTAGTGCAAATATAACCCTAACGAAAATATTCCGGCATTGACTAGCCATTTCAGGCCATTGACTGACTAGAAATGACCAAACTGCCTTTCAGATCTAAAGCAAAAACTTGAAAGACAAAATGCCCTCCGCCCACCACCCCAGCCGCTGAACTCCACCACCATACCACCCCTCCGTTGCGCCGCTGCCACCGGTGCATTTGGAAAAGGAGAAGAAGTTATTGTACCAACAGGTTGCAACAGGTTGGTGGAGGAAATTTGGAAAATGAGAAGAAGAACAACCGCATCAGCTCACATACTTAGACGACTTCTACGTTCATTTCTTCCCCAAATCCCAATCCCCAATTCAAACCCTAAATTCAATTTTCATGCATTTGAAATCAATCTCCTAAATCTCAAAACCTATCTTCTAAAGTTTTCGAAATCGTAACTTGTAACAGTTGAGATATTAATACAGTGAAGGATACTAGTTTGAATTTGTTTGACCCGTGAACCGCTGTCATGGACAGCTCCTCCTCCTCCGTCATTGTTGCCACCGATGCCTCTCCTACCAGAGGATGCGACACAAACTTTGCTTTAGCGTCAAGCGACCGAAATTTCTTAAATCGGGTTCTCCTCATCGAGGTCCTCACCGACGAATCCACCGATGATAACTCCAACAACAAAAATTGCACTGCCGGTGTGTGCTAGAGCATCGTTGGAGTGGGCCCGGAATCACAAGCGGCCCAAGGAAGACTTTCAGGAAGCAACATGGTTACACCCCCTTCTTTTAACAAACTTCTGCTAGAATAGTTGTGTTTATATGATTTGGCGGGTAATTGGATTTGGGACGAAGATGAGTGGGGGCAATATGGTTATTATCCAATTGGTAAATTTTCAATTTTTTCTAAACACAAATTGTTAGGGGTAAATTTATCCTTTTAATATAATCCGGTCTCAAACTGTTGGAAAATGTTATATTTGCACATACACTAGCTATTTAGGGTTAAATTATCACTTTAAATTATCAAAGAGCTATATTTGCACTTATGTGAATGACAAAGTCTTGGAAAATACTGTCTTTCCGTAATCTTATGGAAAGCCGATGTTTAATTAAAATAATAAAAGGTGAAATGTTTTAGTTGCAATATTAAAATTTTATTGTGCAACGTGTAGTAGTTATAAAGTTTATAACCCGATTCATGCAACCCAA
>JAULKK010000011.1:5321807-5332726 GCA_032355705.1 Rubia peregrina
AGGCTAAAGTTCTCTAACATCCCCAATTTTTTAAACTTTCATTAGGCTGTAGTTTTTAAAACCTCTTTCTTCTGTTTCTAACGGAGACATCATTCATTTGCAGGTTGGAAGTTTTGATGCGGGCTATGGTGCTTCCATCATGTCTTGCTTAATTAGCAGTTCATCTTTGTCGATAGATGATTATTCGTGCACGAAAGAATGTTTTCAACATGAATTAGCCTTTTGAATGCATTCCCTAAAATTGTTTATTCTTGTGTGGTAAATCAGGTTGGACCAAAAAGAGCCAAAAAAATGTGGTTCCTCACGAAGTTCTACACTGCTGCAAAAGCATAAATAATGAGGCTTGTGAACATTGTTGTCCCAGTAAGTATACATACATCTATTAACTCAAGAAATTCTCAAAGAATGTTTTCTCTAAATCATTAAAATGTCATTCTGTAGGCCGAATTTGGAACAAGAAATAGTTAAGTGGTGCTGCGAGATCATGAGAAATAGTCTGAAAGCGCTTCATGTTAGTAAATCTGATGTCATTGCATCAGATGATGCCGAGTCTTTTTGTTGATGTTATAAAGTAATGATTTACAACTTTTTGTTGTGTTATATTTAAATTCTTGGATAAACACTTAATTTTGTGGTTTATTTCGTTTGATACACACAAAGAAAGTGATGTTGAAGTATGTTTAAAATAGGTGTCACAAAGACCGCGCGAAGCGCGGATGCATCCTGCTAGTCTAACGTTTAAAGATGAACCATTGTGATAATTCGATGGCAACAGTAATCGGTTTGCCCAAGTATACATAAAGACAGACATGAACTCACGTGACAAATTGCTATTGTAGATTTGTTTGATTTGCTGTCACTAGGCCTTTAGTGGCAAAAAGGTCAATGTCTTACCTTTTTTGTCTTCTTCATGGAAGGAGCAACTCAAATGATTTATCGGGACTTCCACAACTAGTATTTAATAATTTAAGCTTATCGCAGAAGCTACCAATCCTCGTTTAAGTTTGAATTAGGTTCCGATTTGGAGCAATGCACATTAGATAGACTGGAGTGGACTAGTGGAGTTGTGAATTCATATCTTACAAGCTGGAAACAAAAGGAACAGATAACCGAGAACGAACATAACCAGAGGTTTTTTTTACAGAGGATGTAAACAATACTAAACACGTTTTTCAGGGAAGAAGACTGCTAATGGTGGCGGTGGTGCTGGCACTCGAGAGGGGCAGTCGGGAACCTGGAAGTATCGGTGCAGTAATCGTAGATCATATGGTTGGATCGAACCCAAATGAGCTGGTGGTTCTGGTGGAGGTTGAGTTGTCCCAGAGCAGGCTCATCCCACCAGAACCTCTTCTCGCTGCTGCTGCTGCATTTCTTAGCATTATCCGCAGCCGCCACTGTTGCCGGGCACTCACACGCATCGATCTGGAAGCCTCTGTAGGAGGCTATAAACGGCGCTTTGCTCCAATCGGTCTTCACTCTTCCCCCCTGCGTCGCCCAATCGTCCGCATTCCAGATCGAGCTGTACACTCCCATCGCTTGATCCTTGGGGAACGGTATTCCGGCGTGCTCCAGGTTCGAGTGCGCTCGCACCGGCGTCTCGTCCACCATGAATCTGCATCGGAAATCCCAGTCACTCAAAGAGTATAAGAGAATCATACCATTGATTGAGTGCAAGAAAGGGATATGGGGGGCTTACACGACTTGGCGGGGGTGCCAGTAGATGGAATAAGTATGGAAGTCCTTGGAGGGGTCGAACCAGAGGTTGAGCCTTTGCTCTCTGTTTCCGACGCCATTGACATACACATTCGTCTGAACCACATACGGCTCGCCAGTGCTGTTGCCGAGGAACTCGAAATCGAATTCGTTGTGGGTTGGACCGTCAGATGACATCTGCAGCCATTAATGAAAAGGATAGCTTATTTAAAATCCCCTAATGATTAAAAGAAGCTGTAAGCAATTAAGTAGTGCGATACCAATTATTATCTCGCCAATAATCACACTCGCAACTTTCCGCTAGTGAACTCAGAATCTTAGTTATTACGGACTACGGAGTATAATATTGGAAGTGGAACACACAGCAATGGTGTTGTAGGTGTGATAGGAAAAGGTCAGGACTCAGAGTCAGAAGTGAAGCTCACATAGAAAGCGGTGACCGTTCCGGCGGAGTCACCCTCCACGAGCTTGATCTGAACGCTAACCTTCCCAAACATGTACTTGCTCTTCGACTGAAACCCAGCGCCTGAAAATGCAAAACAAGATCAGAAACAAAACTAAACAAAGCATCAGTTTTTGCAACAAGGCATGAAACTGGAAACCAAAATCCGTACCAGAAGAGTAATCCAGCTTCATTTTGAGAACCTCGTCTCCTTCGTAGATGAAGTGGTCATAGGCCCAGCTGGGCTCAAACAGCTGACTGAATTTTGGGAAAGAATGGGCCAGTTCCGCCATGGACAAAACAGCAAGAATGGCACCCATCAAAAGCCACATTTTCGGGATCGCCATAGGATTGGATGAATTGCAGAACTGAGTTAGTGAGTGAGGGCCACTGAATGTATTATGGGGGGCTTTTATAGGCGGAACAAATTCTTGAAACTTGGGAGAGGCTTCAGTGAGAAGAGTGGCCATGCCTCGTCAGCATTCGTGCCACGTAGGATGAGAGTATGGCTCAAGCGAAATCAAAACGTTGTAGCCGTTGGGCATCGGCTTAGCTGGGTGGGAGCTGGTCCCTGGTTATCAAGGACGGGTCGCTATCGGTAATGAAGAGGTACGGATACGACCCAATGGGAGAGAGACACGGGGACCCTTACAGCTGGTTACTGTGAAGTCCAGTTGTCAATGGCAGTACCAGTTGAAAAGGAGAGAAGAGAGGGGTACCCTTGCAGCCTTGCTCCTACAACTATGCCCTGTACAGTATACTCTCTTTTAATGGGACATTCGCCATTTCAAATGAAGATATTCCGTCACCAAATATCATTGAAGCTGCACGTACCTGTGCCGACTCAAATTGCAAGAATTCAAAGATTTAGTTAAACTAAAAAAAAATTGATCATATATTTGAATAAATATATACTCCGTAAGTAATAATATATTTGTAAATGATATCGTTGGATTCATCATAAAAGGTAGTTTCTAAAAAGTAACTTTTTATTTACCGATATAATACGTAATTAAATATATTAAGGGTCAAACGTGTGCAGTGGCGGATCCAGAAAATTTTTCATGGGATAACCATTAATATATAAATATATATATACTTAATATTATTGGTAAAAAAAATTTACATGGGGTAACCAAATACTAATTCCCCCATATATTTTTTTTCCATGGGGTAACCATGGCCTCAAGTACGTCCGCCCCTGAAAGTGTGTTGGAGAACGTAAAAAAAATTCATTTCAATTTGAGCTGGGACGGAGGAGGGAGTACAATTATGGGTGTCGTGTGTTTTTCCAATGGAAGAAATCGGATTGGGTCTCCTGTGTATTTGAGTTGGTGAGATAGTACTCCGTAGTTTTGTTTTAGAACATTTCTACTCCAATGGAACATTTCTACCTCCGTCCCGGTTGGGTCTCCTGTGTATTTGAGTTGGTGAGATAGTTCCAATGAAACATTTCTACATCCGTCCCGGTTTATTCTACACATAATATTTTTTTAATTAAAAATGTTAAAATTTGACTAAATATTTGAATAGGTATATGAATAATAATTTTTATCGTATAAGATATGGTTAGATTCGTCGAAACATTTAGTTTCTAAATATCAATTTTTTTGTGTGTCATTATTGTCCGTAGTTACACATATTTATAGTCGAAAATATTTATTAGAGATAGTGAAAAGATTCAATGCATAATAGACTCGAACGCAGGGAGTATTGTATATTTGAGTCGGTGAGATAGTAGATTTGTTTAGAACATTTCTATTGCAAAAGTCATTTGCTAAAAGTTGAAAATATCAGTATTATGTGGTAACACTTTTTTACGTTAGAAGAGGTCAAGTAGATTTTTTATTTGAAAAAGTTCATATTAAGGTACTCACTTGCCTATCTAAGAAAAATAATAGGGATTCATAAATATGCATAGTCCAAATAGGGGGAAATGGCAAGGATCGCAGGGACCTCGTCCCAATTAGATTTGTAACTATAAATTGTTGCCATCTATGAACTGATATTTTGTGAAGAATGTATTTTTTGTGGATTATATGTTCCAAACAAAGTCCTCTCTTTTTTGCACTAATAAGCTTTTGCTCTCCATAACTTCAATAAATCGTTTGGGGTGTTTCCACTTCCTTTAATTCATTATGCATTATGTAAGCTACTATATTTTCCTATTGTACTTCCTAAATCGAAAGCGTAGTCACACGTGACCGAAGCATTCAAACGCCTTAGCTTCCATATTCGATCATATTTTTGTGTTCGAAACTGTTAAATGTGGAATCCACAAATGACTATAGAAAATAAGTTTTTTTAAACCTGGTGTTAAAAAATTGAACGATAAATTGGATAGGAAAATTTAAGTGCAAAGTGAATTTCGACTCTCATAATCGTAATCCGAATATGGGGTCATAACACACAAAAAATGCATGTATTAGAATCACTTTTAAAACATTTATTGAACCTAACGAATTACAAAATAAAACCACATTTGCATAGAACATGGCAGTGGTACATGCCTTACAATTTAAATACTACCACAGAACACAATAAACTACAAAAAAAAATCACCTTCACGTAGAACTTGATGGTGGTACATACCTTAAAATTTCAACTTCGAATGTGTTATGACCTATATATTGAAAGTACAAGTACTCGTTTCCCTTTAGGTCATATTGACTAACAAAAGTAGACCAACCACGGGTTTTGAAGAGACCCTTACTATCACTAAACAACCGGAGCATGTTTTCACATGGAAATCGATCCCCATCTTCCCCAATAGCTATTTTAGACCCCACAAGTATCTCGAGGTTATTCTCCCTGAAACGTGACAAAAACTTGAAATATGTCGCGTCTATCACTGGATTGGAAACTTTCATAAATGTATGCCTAGAGCTTGAACCTGGCATTGTATAAAAACAACTGCGATGACACAAAATAATGAACATTAAATATGTTCGGACAATCAATATTGATAGTGGACAAATTAGAAATTAATCAAGACTTACCTGGTGTAATTCAGAAATTGAAGGTAAAATTTTACAGGGAACACCTTGTGAATTCCACCTTAACATGTGTGACGTTGCACGTTAGTCGACCTTACCAACAACTGACCGAACTATGATCGATGTTGCCTTATCTGAATGTGGGACTAATAATTTCAGCTTGCTAGCACAACAAATGAATCCGCGTTTGACCTAACAAATAAAAGTCACTTTCATTACAGTTAAAAGTATATTACAAACTACAAATTAAAATTTAAAAGTGTTCATGAACTTTATTAACGTCTGGTTTGATCAGAATCGAATTTCTCGAAATTGATCAACTTTTTACTTTTTGCACTTAGGTCCCTCCAAGAAAGTGGGAGAAGACGAAATACAAAATTGGAGATACCCTTATGTAATTCACATTGTCACAACCATGTTGTTCTAATTTGGGCATCAACGAGTAAATGGAATGGCCCAAAATCTTCACTGGGAGTATTTGACGATACTTTTTGGAAATTACACTATGGCACAAACTTCCTTAAATGTTCCCCACGTGATATGAATCTCCTTGCGAAGACTCTGGATTACGGAATATCGGATCTTTATTTATATTGGGGATTTTGCCCAACCCAATATAAATGCATGAATTGCAGCGTCTAGCCCGCAGGGTACACCCAACTCGACTTGTTATCTAAATATCCCGCAGGTTTAGATCACGAGGTTTCTCTATAAGCGTCTAGCCTGCAGGGTATACTTACAAATGAAATTGAAACTTAACTAGCACGCGGGATTAAGAGACAATATAAATGATGAGAATAACTCAAAATTCTGAATATATGATTGATAAAAAGTGTGTAATAGTTTCGGACATCCTCTCTTTAAATAGAGGAGAAATTCGACCAACATAGACACCTAATCACAATCAGAAACTGAATCAAATTTTATGGCAGCTTTAAGAAGCTAAAACATATCTAACTAAAATACCAAAAATCAAATCATACTCTTCCTCATCTTCTTATTCTCAGCCAAGCATGGTAAGAATTAGACTAGAAAAATATCTCCTTATCTAATCTTACAAAATCTAATTCTAATCAGAATAACACTGAATAAACTAAACCCTAATGGACTATTTTTTTCGAACTGCTCTCCTAAGGCCCACATGGCCGAATTATACAGTCCAAAACCCAAAATAAAAATTAATGTTACAATGATCACACTACCTCATTAAAAAATCCAATGGAAAAAAAGTATAGTGTTCTTCATAATGTCTTCAGTTAATCGACAAACTTGAATAAGTAATCCAAGTACTTGCCGACTTCTTCATCATGAAGGCGATCAATCAAAGCATTCAATGCAGTATCTCTAAGCTTCATTCTTGACCTTGTCATAGGTCCAGCTATGTCACTTAGAGGATCACAAACATAACCCTTGAATGTTTGATCAAGATGCAGAATGTCTTTATTTATGGTGGTAGTCGTATCCGGATCTCCATCATTCCCTCCGTGGTCGAAAGTTTCGCCTTTGAAACTGAATTGTCTTCAAATGTAAATGGAGATAAATCATCAACATTGAAAGTAGCACTAACACCATAATCACCGGGAAGATAAATCTTGTAAGCATTGTCAGTCACACGTTCTAACACTTGAAAAAGACCATCACCATGCAGACTTAGCTTATATTTCCTAGCATTCGGAAACATCTCCTTCCGTAAGCGCAGCCAAACACAGTCGCCTTCCTGGAACACCATAGGGCGGCGGTCATGATTTGCTCGAGTAGCATTCTGCGCTTTTTTCCTTTCAATCTTCAATTGCACCTTCTCATGTAATCTTTTCACAAAATCTTCTTTCTTTTCTCCATATAAATTCTTCACCTGTTTAAAATTCAAAGGAAGCAAGTCAAGAGGTGTAGCAGGTAGAAATCCATAAACAATTTCAAATGGAGGTAAAGAAGTAGAAGTATGAATAGTGCGATTATAAGCAAACTCTGCTATCGGAATGCAAGCTTCCAAATTCTTCAAGTTCTTTTGGACCAGTGCACGCAATAGTGCTCCTAAAGTGCGGTTCATGACTTCTGTCTGACCATCAGTTTGCGGATGACTTGCCGTTGAAAACAAAAAATTTATCCCTAACTTGCGCAACAAGGTGTTCCAAAAGTTGGACAAAAATTTTACATCCCTATCTGAAACAATAGATGAAGGAATACCATGGAGATGGACTACTTCTTTGAAAAATAAATCTGCGACATGTTTCGCATCATCAGTCTTCCTACAAGGAATACATTATGTCATCTTCGAGAAACGGTCAACAACCACAAAGTTAGAATCATTACCTGCTTGGGATTGCGGTAATCCGAGAACAAAGTCCATAAAAATATCAACCCAGGGATGTGTAGGAACAGGTCAATGAGTATACAAACCATGAGGTTTAGTCTTAGACTTTACCTTCAAGCAATCAATGCAATTCCTACAAATCCTATCAACGTGATAGGCATTTTCGGCCAAAAGAAGTGTTCCTTCAACACATTATAAGTTTTTAAAGCACCAAAATGTTCCATTAAACTACCTGAATGAGCTTCTCTAACAAGTAATTCACGCATAGAACATTGAGGAACACATAACCTATTATTCATGAAAAGAAATCCATCTTGTCGAAAATACTTGTCAAAAGAACCATTCTCGCATGCAGCATAAACAGATGAAAAAATAGGACTAGTAGCATATAATTCTTTCACAAAAGAAAATCCTAAGAGGACACAATCCATTCGTGTAAGTGAAACATGTCTACGACTCAAAGCATCAGCAACAACATTCTCTTTACCCTTCTTGTATCGCAACACATAACAAAAAGATTCAATGAAACCAGATCATTTAGCATGATTCTTATTCAGCTTAATCTGACTCTTCAAGTACTTCAATGATTCATGGTCCCTATGAACAACAAATTCTTTATAAAATAAATAATGTTGTCAAGTCTCTAAAGCACGTACAATTGCATAGAATTCTTTATCATAAACTGGATAGTTAAGAGCACCTCCCTTTAGCTTTTCACTAAAGTAAGCTATAGGTCGATTCTCTTGCATCAATACAGCACCAATACCAACACCAGAAGCATCACAGTGAATTTTGAAAGTGCTATTAAAATCAGGTAGAGCAAGAACAGGAGCATGGCATAATCTATGTTTCAATTCAGTAAAAGCCTTTTCTTGTTCATCACTCCAAACAAACTTAACATCCATTTAACTAGTTCATTTAAAGCTGCAGCAATAGATGAAAAATCACGCACAAACCTTCTATAAAAACTAGCTAAACCACGAAAAGAACGTACCTGATTGGCATTCACAGGTCTCGGCAAGACTTTATGGCCTCAATCTTGGTATCGTTGACTTTTATGCCCTCCTTAGAGACCACAAAACCGAGAAACACCACTTCCGAAGCACAGAAAGTACACTTCTTTATGTTTGCATATAACTTAGACTCACAGAGTGCAACAAGAGCCATCTCAACATGCTTAACATGCTCATCAGTTGATTTAGAATAGATCAAGATATCATCAAAGTAAACGATAACAAAATGACCAATGAACTTTCTCAAGACATGATTCATCAACTGAATAAAAGTACTAGGAGCATTGGTTAGTCTGAAAGGCATAACATTCCATTCATATAAACCAAAATTAGTTTTAAATGTAGTTTTCCACTCATCCCCCTCATTAATACGAATCTGATGGTAACCCTGAGTTAATTTAATCTTTGTATATATCACAAAACCATGCAAATCCTCAAGTATATCATCTAATTTGGAATAGGATGGCGATACTGAATGGTTATCTTGTTTATAGCATGAAAATCAATGCACATACGCCAAGTTTTATCTTTCTTAGGAGCTAAAATGATAGATACGACACAAGGAGATAGCGATTCACGTACATACCCTTTCTGTAGTAACTCATCTACTTGTCGTTGTAGTTCCTTTGTTTCTTCAGGGTTTTCTTTGTATGCCGGACGATTAGGGATAACCAAACCCGGAATCAGGTCAATCTGATGTTCAATGCCACGCAATGGAGGAATCCATGCAGCAATGCTTCAGGAAAAACATCTTCAAAATCCTGTAACAACTTAGCAAACTGTGGAGAAACATGTACAGGTATATCCTCATTGGAGAGTAAGCATTCTCTAAAATGTAAAATTAATACATGTGAATGAGTAGATAAAACACGATTCACGTCCCGAATAGATGCATAAAATGATTTTCCAGAATCAATAGACAATTCACGTTTCATCATATAGATGAATGGTAAGGGACTAACATATGAAGATAAAACTTTTCGTGACTTATCATAATCATTCACAAGCTACATGACTTACCTGTATCAAAACCCTTAGGGTTTAGGCCATCCTTAGTCTTGTGACCCTTCGGCTCCTTAGGGTTTCGATCCAAACCCTCATTGTGGCCGATTAGCTTCCTAACCTCCTTAGGGTTTGGTTCGGCCACCTCTTATGGCTCAGTCGCATATTTTTATTTCTCATTTTTCATGCACCTTTGAGCCTCAATAACCTCAATAGGAGACAATGGTATCAATGTATACCTGGTTCTATCCTTAATCATAGTAATCTTGTTAGAATAACCATCATGCACAGTTCTACGATCATATTTCCATGGTCTTTCTAACAAAATATGACTCGCTTCCATAGGTATAACATCACACAAGATATTATCATAATATGTTCCAATCTTGAAGTTAATCATGCATTGTTTGGTTACTCTAAGTTCACAACTACCATTCAACCATACAAGTTTATAAGATGAAGGATGAGCAACAATAGGTAAGGCTAATGATTTAACCATAAGATTATAAACAGTGTTAGCACAAGAACCCTCATCAATGATCAATAAACAGTTTTTATCTCTAACAAGGCAACAGGTATGGAAAATATTCATTCTTAGTACCTGAGTCTCGGCCATCTGTGAATTCAGTACTCTCAATGTCACATAGGTACCTTGTGTTTCAGGACCTTGTTCACCACGATCATCGATGATGATTTCTTTATCTATATGCTCTTCTTCTTGGCCAAATTCCTTAAGAGGAGGCATATCGACGTACTCATCTTCGTCTTCTTCTTCAATGGTGGTTAACACTCTTGCATGAGGACAATTACCTTTAACGTGTCCTCTCTCTTTACAATGGAAATAGATAGGATTGTTAACCAAAACCGAATTAGAAGAAGATACTAGAGACTTACCTGAACTCTTTGATGATTGTTGTCTCGACACTTGAGGAGTCGACTTCCTCTCATTAGAAGTTCTGGCTGGCACTTGAGGAGTCGATTGGAGTAGATTTGACCAGTGCCCTGACCGCCTATGAAGAAGCTCATTCCTCGGTTCAAACTGGAGTTTCCGGATTTAAACCCTGAACGTTGGGTAGTAAATCCGACTTGAGGTCTCTTTGTCCGAAGTGTGGACTCTACTAAATACGCCTTCATCAATAAATCATCCATGAAGTCTAACTGGCGTTTGAAGGTTCTCACGTAGTTCTTCAATGAAACGATTCTTGATGAATGCATCATCTTCCTTCATATCGATTCTCCTCATGGTTAATTCCAAATACTGCTAATACTCATCAACAATTCGAGACCCTTGTCTCACATTCTCCAAATAAGAAGGTTGCTCCCTCAAATAATTTGGTGGAATGTGATATGTGCGAAGTTCGGTCCTTAATCTCTCCCAGGTGGAGATAGGTCTCTTTCCGGCTACTTGTCTCTTCTCTTTAACATTCTTCCACCACTCAGCA
>JAULKK010000011.1:5332826-5346308 GCA_032355705.1 Rubia peregrina
TTATGATGTAAACCTACCTAAATCTAGAAATCTTCCAACAAAAAGATAACAAAAGAGATTTTAAATGCTACGGAAAATACATGCTTTTGACATCTCATCAAGAGTTGAGAATAGTTTAGCAGGGCTATAAGAGCTGAGTTGTACTTATTGGAGCTGAGAAAAGTTGAGAAAGGTTAAAAAGAGTTGAAAAGAGTTGAGCATAGCTGATTGGAGCTGATCTAAACTAATTGGATCTGAACTAAATTGAATTAATTGTCATTGAACTAAAATGAATCAAAATGAACTAAGCTGAATCAAAATGAACTGAACAAATCTAATTGAATTGAGTTAAGTAAAACCGAGTTGAAATGGATCAAATTGTCCGAATCATATTGAACTGAAGTGATCAAACTGAACTGAATTGAATCAATTTGATTTAATTAAAATCAAACCGAACTGAATTAATTAAAATGAATCAAAATGAATCAAACTGAATCAAAATGAACCAAACTGCATCAAGATGAACTGAACTGAAATGAATTACTCTGGACTAACAGAATCAAACAAAGCAAAACAGAATCAAACTAAACTGAACTGAACTAAATAAAATTTAACTGAACAAAAATAATTAAAAGAAGATAACGATGAAATTATCACTTGTGAAAATAGTCTCATCATGCTATCATACGAGGTAATAGATGACCAATGGCTAATTGAGTGGTCCGGATGGATATGTTTGGTGGATTTCCTATTTGAATTCCTAAAGCCATCAAAGCCAAAATAACGTCTCCAACATGAGCATCATTATAAGCCACCATTCTTGGGTGGATGCATTTTTAATTGAAACCGTTGAATAGAGCCTCCGTTTTCAAACCCCCATATCGAGGCCTTCGCTTTTACGCGTAGATATATTTTTGCCCAAATTTATCTTTTCATTTTTTTACATTATAGTTTTTACCATATTCAATCCTACTAAAATTCATAATTAAATTTTTAACAATCAAGTGAATTTTAATTAATAATTTAAAAATAAGATTTTAAAATTTATGGTATTTAACAATTTGTTAGTAATTAATTATATAATATGTTAATTGTAAATATGTTAATAATTATTAGAGCTAAGCTGAGCTGAGCTGAGAAGAGGCGAGCTAAATTTATATGAGCTGAAAGTTGAGAAGAGTTGAGCACAGTTGAGAAGAGCTAAGTTGAGTTGTACCCCTCCTCCTTTTAGAACACTCTCTCGATCTAAAATATTTCCTCTTAACTCTCTCTAAAAATTCCAACAAACCAAACCCAACTTTAATGACAACGTCCATAATACAAACCATAATGGTAATATCACAACCAACAAAAATACAGAACCACCGTTAACCATGGCGGCTCCATCACTTGGCAAGAGTCCTCCCCCGTCTTACAAAGCTTCCCTCACCAACACACAACCAATCCCATCCCAATCATCCAGAAAACTCAATCTAATCACTGAATTCAAAGGAGAAATAACAGTTCTCTTCAAAGACGAGGAAAATGACCATCTACCCAAACCCTTCAAAAGAAACCTAATTTGAAAATTTCCCTGGGGTAGACCGTCCCTAGAGTACATAAGGCATCAATTCAAGAAATCAGGTTCAAAGGAGATACAGTAATGTCCACACTTGATCAGAAGCACATCTTTATCAGATTTGAACATGAAGAGGACATTCAACGCTGTTGAATTAAGCACAACTAGAACCTCGGCGGTATGATGATGAAGGTGTTGAAGTGGACAAAGTAATTTGATGTCCAGGAAGAACCACCACTCGTTCCAATCTGGCTCACGGTTGAATTTCTGTCGGCGTATTACCTATACAAGGATTGCATCCCCTCGATAGCTAGCCGTTTGGGAGAATTGATCTTTACCGATTAGCCAACCATTAACTGCACGACCCTCCACAATCAGATTGTGTGTTGAGATGGATCTCACCTCCAGCATCCTGAATAGAATTCGATTTGGTTCCATTAAAGATAATAAGTGGTAAAACATCAAGTATGAAGATCTTCCAGCATACTGCAGCAAATGCCTGAAGATTGGACACCCTTTGTCGGAGTGTGGCCAAATCAAGCCAAAGCAAGTAAAGGAGCTTCAAAAGCCAAAGGAAACACCAATCCTGACCAAGGGTCTAACCCTAGGGAGCCATTGCTGCAGCAACATAGCAGGAGGTGGAGGTTTTCCAAGATGTTGTAGAGATAATCCAAAATGAGGACACAAAACCTAAAACAGCTAAAAGGCATGGTGGGAGAAGAACTGAATGAAGAGTTGTCCAAAATAAACATTCAGTCAGTCCATCCAGACTGAATCATCCAACTCGGAACCTACAGAACTTAGCATTCACAAGGAGAAACTGCAACAACTGGAAATCATCTGATGATTTCCAGCTCACGCATAAAATTAACACAAATCACATTCTTCCTTTCTCTGATAAATCAATCATATATAAGAAATTTTGATCTTTCTATAAAAAAATGACTAAAAAAACTCAGTTTGCAGGTGCAAGAAAATAGCATTTGCTTCCCATAACATAATAAACTTGCATGAAAGAAAAATCTAAATCAACTAATGAATGTTAAATTGATATCATGGAATGTTAGAAATTTGGTGTCATCCAGCCTTAAATTACATAAAGTAGTACATTTGCATAAGCTATCCATACTCATCATCACAGAGTCTAAATTAAAAATGGATAACTTAAAGAGGTTAAGGATTTCCCTAGGATTTGATAAGACTTTCTCCTCACAAGACTCTAGTATATGGATTATGTTTTGGAATGATTTTATACCTGTACTGATGCATGAATATGCAGCTTTCCTACATATCTCTGTTCACATGTCACAAATAGACCAAATTGAGATTTCATCTATTTGTCATTTATGCTAAACACATTAGAGCAGTAAGAAACCAAATGTATAAGAATCTTGAAAATCAAATAACTCCTTTAAATGAACCAATTATCATTGCAGGGGACTTTAATGTAACATAACTGTTAATGTATATAGAGGTACATCTATCCCTGATGGTAATAGCATAATTGATTTTGATTGCTTCATAGTGTCTGATGGACTGAGTGACCCAGGGTATGAAATAGGTTCACGTGGTGTAATGGAAGAAGAGGATCATAGAGATTCAGTAAAAAAAAACTAGATAGGATCCTAGGAAATGATAAGTGGAGATTCCCAAATACCTCACTGCAAGTATTAAATAAAACTCCCTCAGACCATTCCCCAATTACAGTAGACACCCAAATCCAAGATAGTTCCTTCCCATAGTCACTTACATTTCAAAATATATGGCTCGAAAGGCCATATTTGCTGTCAGTTATAAAAGAAAGCTGGGAACTGGAAATAACTTACACAGGTATAACATGTTTCATCTCTAAGCTTATGAGATTAAACACAACTCTAAAGCTGTGGAAAAGAACCCAGTTTGGAGATGTTTTTGATAATATTAGAAAATGTGAGGCTAAGGTCCAACAACTGGAAGTTAAATATGAGCAGACCCTAAATGATCAGATTTTTTTTTATCTTTTAGGAGAAGCTGTAGCTAACCTTAAAAAGGTAAATCATTTCTGGAAATAGAAAGCAAGGGATAAGTGGCTAAAAGGAGCGGACATGAACACAAAATACTTTCACAATTTAGTTAGGAATAATTAATCAAGACTCAGAATAAATAAGATAAATAATGAACATGGAGTCTAGTTAACAGAATACAAGGATATAGGTGAACATGTTGCACAGTACTTTCAAAATCTACTCACAGGTGATAATTTTGACACTACAGGAGTAGTCTTTAAAAAATGTTTATCCTTCAACCCCACCATAATAACAGATGAGGAAAATACTAAACCGATTAGTCAGATACAAATGGAGGAGCTAAAAAAACGTTATTTTTAGCCTTAATCTGAATAGTGCTGCAAGTCTAGATGGTTTTTCAGGAACCTTTTACAGGGTTGCTTATGAAATTATTAAACATGACTTTCTTAAATTCATTCATGAATTCATGTGTTCAGTACCCCTTATCCCTAGCATAACCAGCACTCTTATCTATTTAATCCCAAAGACCAGTGCCCCAAACTCACTCACAGACTTTAGGCCAATTTTCCAATTTTAGCAATAAAATCTAATCTAAACTACTAGTAGATAGAATAACATTGGTAGTTGACAAATGCATCTCTGAATAGCAAAGTGCATTCATCAAAGGCAGAGAAATACATGATAATATACTTGTCATGCAAGAAATGTCAAGAATGCTAGATAAAAGAGAGCAGACCCAAAACATGATAACTAAAATTGATATAAGAAAAGTCTTTGACAGAGTGCCTTAGCCAATATTAAGATCTGACTGCTGAAAATGGGATTTCATGGCCATTTTAAAACCTAATTCTTAGTAATATTAGCTCACCCATGTTTTCAGTTTTGGTTAATGGCAGTCCAAATGGCTTTTGTAAGCCTTCAAGAAGTTTAAAACAAGGGGATTCTTTGTCCCCTATTTTATTTAACATCATAATTGAGGTGTTGAACAGGGATTTGAAATTAATGTTCCAAAATAACCTTTTGGAAAGTTTTAAAATCTCAGGAATATGAGGATAAGTCATTTGTCTTATGCAGATGATAAAGCTACATTTCTTAGAGAAACTAAGAAATCTATGAAAAAATTAATTTTATTCCTTGCAGAATATGATGCAGTTACTAGTCAGGTTATTATCTGCCTTTTATGTTGGCAATAAGACCAGTCAAATATCCAAGGATAGAATTAGTAACATTACCCATATGACTCAATGACATTTCCCTTTCACATATCTAGGAGTTTAAGTCTATAAGGGTAGAAAACTTAATGCATATAATAGGATAGAAAAAGTGAAATCAAATATCCAAAACTGGAATAATAGGATTCTAAATCAGGATGGTAGGTTAATTTTGATAAAACATTTAATTCTAGCAATCCCACAACATATTTAGTGCGTCATGGCTCCAAAATCACACACAATAGCTAGATTAGAATCCATCTGCTAGAACTTTTTATGGGGTAAAATAGATGAGGATAAACCAAAAAGATATTGGAAGAGTTGGAAAAAATTATATCTAAATTTTAAGGAAAATGACCTTCAAATTAGGGATTTCAGAACAGTTATACACTTTTTCCCTTAAATTTGTGGTGGAATCTACAAAAAGGAAAAAGTATGTGGTGAATATTAATTTGGCCATTGCCTAACTCAGTGAGACCATCTGATTCTTGGAAGAGGGCAGTTAAGGTTGCACATATAACAGAGGATAACACCTCTATAATGTTAGGGACATAATTTCTGGATATCTTATTGGACCATATCTGGTTGCCTAATAAATAAGTGGGATAGGGAACTAACAATCCCTAAGCCTCTGCTATTAGTTAGGGATTTCTTGGCAGATAGAACACATTTTACGCAACTGTTTCCTACAGGTTTTACTAATGAGGTTTTGCAGGTTTTGACAAAAGAACACCCACTCTTAGAAGGTAATGACCTCATGATATGGAAGCCCACAACTACAATTAAGTTTAGCTTTAGTTCCGCTTATGAGATAATCAGGAACCGTGGCTTACAATCTGCAGCTCAAACAAAGGTACCGAATAAATTGCTCCTTAGGAATATAGCAATATATAGTTAGAAGTTGGTTAACAAATTGATTCCACTTGATGACATTATCTCATCTTTTGGCATAAGGTCAGTTTCTAGATGTGCATTGTGATCAAGAAAGTTTTGAACACACTTTTTAAACCTGTGATTTTGCTAAATCTATTAGGTCCTATGCAACTCTACTATTGGGAACTAGGGAACCTGATTCTAGACGTCTCTTTGATAGAATTTCTTGGTACTGGTCATAGGAAAGGGATTCCAAAACTCTAAATAATTTTGCTAAGGTAATCACTAATATAATCTGTTGGCTAATTTGGAAAGCTAGGTGTAAGTTCTATTTCAAGGCTAAAAAAACCACTGCTTCATCAATGTCAAATGGATTTGCTGAGAATTCTTATGGATATTTTCACAATAAATCCTCAAAAATACTATGCAGATTCTGCATTATTGATTGATAAACGTCAATTGTCTGTGCAAAAAAAAAATTAGGATAAAGAGAGTAAAAACATATAAGTGGAAATCACCTGATATTGGCTATAAACTAAATACAATTGTTGTTTTTTCTCAACTTTCTCTCCCTAAAGAAGGTTTCATAGTTAGAAACACACAGCTTCAAACCTGCTGTGTTGGAGCAGTGGCAATCCTACAAGCTATTGACCCCTTGCAAGCTGAAACACAAGGGATCATTGCAAGTATGGTACTATGTTTAGATAAAGGAAGGGCCTCTCTAATTGTCGAATATGATTGCTTGCATGTAGTTGAGATGATCAATGGTGTGAGGCAATGTCCCTGGAAGATTTGGCAAGAGTTAACTCAACTGAACACACTCAGGATCTCAACTGGTGCAGAAGTGATGCATGTTTTCAGGGAATTGCAACACATTAGATAGCTGCCACCGCACAGACCAAAGTCTTCTCCGGCCTTCAAATATGGAATCAACATCAACTAAGTCCTTCTATAAGGAAAGCTATCCGGGGAGACATACTAGGGCTACCAATTTGAGGTCCATACGTCGATTGTTTAAAATTCGTTTGACTCGGCTCTTCTTCATTTTATCATCTTTTGTGTCTAGCAGCTGAGCTTAAGGTGTAATTGGGTTGTAGTCCGGCTGGCCTATTACTGACACGAGGATGGAGGTATTAGAGCGAGAAACACTACAACAAAATTACACCTGCACACATTACTTTTTTTATCTTCGAAATGCGATATTTTTTACTAGTTAAATGAACCTTTCTTAAAATAATAAGAAATCGATCGAAACTAACGTAACCAAACAAACCTGCACACACAAAAATATGAAACCAAATAATTATGCAATAAACATTCAACCCGCGCAAATCTGTAACAAAAGAATATGAAACTTGAGTATAACAAGTAAAAGTATCCGTCCAGTGCGTGCAGATACTTTTACATGTCCCCAAACCCTACTTTTTCAATCTCTTAAAGGAATTGGAAAACAAATACTACAATTTATTGGAAATTATCATTATTACTATATCTAACTAAATACTAAAAGAAAAGTAAATATCTCTTTTCTTATAATTATTTAAATTACACATGACAAAATTAAGAAGCAATATTTCTCTTCATTAGTTCTTCAAATCTTCATTGTCTTCTTTATTGCTTCTTTTCTTTTTCTCCTCAAATGCTGGAATAGTGAAAATTCAATTATCCATTAGAGCATACTACCACATTAAAAAATCCGTTGGAAAAAAGAGTGTAGTATTAAACTCCCACTAGCAAATAAACTATATAACAAGATTATAGTTCGATGTATTAAACAATAAGATTAAAATAAGTAAAACACTAAGTAAAGATCATTGTCCAAGTCAAAGAAAAGAAAAACAATAATCATAAAAAATGAATGAAAAACATCAATGTTCAACAATAAACTCTTTCTCCAAATCATGCTTGCAAACTCTAAAAATCCAACATCTTCCATAGAATCAAATACATCTCCACCAACATCCCACATCTTTTGATCACTCTCATCCTCAATATTTCTTGATAAAAGACGAAAATTGTTGTGGATGTAAAACAAGTCTTGAAATCGTACCCTTGACCGTACCCTTAACCGTATCACATCCGGTTGATCGTACCCAAAAAGTCAAATCGTATCGGGTACATTTTTTTTACCGTACCCACACTGAATCCTATCCGGTACGGGTACCATAACCTATTTACCATACCATTAAAATCTGCTTGTGAGAAGTCTTAATTTGCCTAGATAATGGCATCATGCATTGTCTCCCTAGAGAATGATTTTGAAAAGGACCTAACCTTAAGCCTACACATGCACACAGATCATGGAGGAATAATGGAACATAAACATGACAAATTCTCTGACTTTTTAAAATCTTTACTGCTATATACCGCCAAGAAATTCATTCTCTGTAATGCCACGATGCAGAAATAAGGCTGTTATGTACATGGCTATGGAATTGTAATGAGGAATGAAATTTGAATTCCATTGAAATGTCCTAATCAAGAACACAGCCTAGGTAAGGATTTAGCACTGCTTTGGGAAGATAACCTTGATTTCATTGTCTTGGCCATCTGGATTTGCATTTTTCTGCATACTTTTTCCAATTCCAACACCCTCCATTGCATGCCTTGCAAATGTGCCCTCAGCCTCTGGTTCTCTGTGGAAATGTCAAGCTTTCCTGCAAACAGCACTATTTGTTGACATGATTCATCCTTCTTAGCCTTCCCTTTGAATCCCACGAAGCTCGAAGCCGTGCGGAGGAATGAATTCGGCTGGTTGGTTTCTTGCAGCAAGCTCTTGAGCTTAGATTTCTGAGAAATTAGAGCTTCTGCAGCTGATTTTGATGGGAATTTCCTGTTCTTAGTGAGATGAGTACAAGCTTCTGATGATAATTTCTCATAGTTAAGACCACCACAAACTCTCACTGTTTCTTCTTCTGACAACCATGTATGCACCTGCAGTATGTACACAATTTAATCACAACCTATGAAAAATAAATAAATAGTTTGCGAAACTTAACAAAATGTATTTGTACACTACCTCGAGGTAAATATCAATGGCATTGTATACTCCGTCGTATAAGTCTCTTGCGGAATCTGGGAGGGACCTAACTAGAGCCAGGAGCTTTGATGGTTTGAGACAAGGATCAGGGGCAACTTCTGCTATGTAGAGATCCATCAATGCAGCGACTTTTCGCAATCGGCTCAAAGGCAAGCAACATGCTTCTTTGCCGATAAACGACTTCAAAAGCCTAAGCACCAAGTTCACATCATACAGATACCTTGTTCCAGCTGGAGATGGAATCAGCAGATTGTCTAATGATGCCTGATCCAAAAGTGAGCCAATCATAGTCTCCAACTGGTTTCTGCAGCATTTGGTTATGCTCATATTCAGCGACATGCGGAGCATTCCAAGCAAACTCTTGAAGGAAACTAGGCTTAGATCAAGCAGGTGAAGCAGCGGCACAACAGCCTCGATCACTTGACATTTTTCATCCGCGGTGCCAGCAGCAGCGAATCTCGATTTCTGGAAATAGAAGAGGAATTTGCTGATAATGGCCTGATCCACACCTTTCGTGAGCAATGATTTGACGAACATCTCAACCAAATGGGGCTCAAAGCCAACTAAATCTTCAAACCACCATGTTGCTGCTCTGATGGAGCTGTTCTTCAGACTCTCGGTGCTTCTCGTGTCAAACGACAGCCGATATCCCGAGCTATCGGGAGATGAAGTCGATGGACACGGACTTGGTTCGGTGCAGGATGCTGCGATCCGGCCACTGATTGAATCAAAATACTTTCCGAGTATCCCACAAGAGCTGGCAACCGGTTGCAGATCTTGACATTGCTTTAGAGCAGAGATAATCTCAGACCAGGTCCAATACCTCATTTCCTCAACTGATTTCTCAGATTGCTCGATCAGAATCGGCCGATTAGACACGGCTTCTTTCATCTCCATGAAATGTGCAACACAGAACAGAGTAGACACATTAAAGGGACTGATTTCAAATCTGCCTTTGTTGTAGCAGAACCTTGTCATAAGCTCAAAACTCTCAGCTCCACCAGGAAAGTCATTGAAAATCACCTTGAGATTTTTTGTAAGGCCTTTTGATCTTCCCAATAGCTTTTTAATTCTTCCTGAGTACAAAGACACCACTTTCTGCAAAGTTCACCATGAATGCCATTGTCAAACAACTGTACATTTGCCTTTTCACCTCGGTCACAAATAAATTTGAATCACAGGCACAAGTTGACCACCTCAGAAAAAGCAGGTGACAATAAAAGAAGTACATTTATCACTAACGAAATGAGATATGCACCATTAAATTGGAAGCATGCAAAACACAACACAAGAAGATCAGTAATTGAAGATCCCAAAAAGGCAAACAAAATTGCAAGTGGAGATGGTAAAATTCCCAGCAAAAGAGGGAAAGAACAGTAATGAATACGGACTAGTGAGTGAATGAGCACAGAGAGCAGAGGCGGCCCTTTTCTCTTAAAAGCTGTGAAAGTAGCAAACAAAGGCATAAACATTTAATTACCATCATAACACAATCATAGAGGAGGTGGTGGTGGGCTATGTTTCATTTATGAAATGAAGTGGTTCAACTCAACAACAAAGAAAACAACCTAAGAAACAAGGACAAACCCCACATCCATTAGGAAAGTAGGTTCTGGTAGTAGAGAATAAAGTTGAATTTATGAATTCTAACCAACCCAATTATGTCTCAATAATGCGCATTGCAGAACGAAGCTACCAAAACAGGTCCGATCACAATCTTCCAAATTTAAACAAGCTCATCAACAAATGCATCAAAAGTTTTTGTCTTCGATCAAATTCTTTCACTCATAATTGCAATGGAACTAACTTGAATGAAAGTACAAAAGAACAGAGGCAGATTTTGTTTGGACATGGTAAAAAATTTCAGTTTCCAAAATCAAAAATGAAGAATGAAGAAAGAAATGTAGTGTTTTTACCTTGTCCACTAGGAAAACCCCATCTCCATTGACATCCACCTCGAGATCACAAGAGATATCCATATCCACTGCCCAAATAAAGAAAGTATCCGAATCCGAAAGACCCACCCACCTAAATGAAGAATCTTTCAGGCAAATAATCTCGGAAAAGCAAACATTTGTAAGCTAAATGAGCACAAATGATGGCCACAAGGCCATATTCTAAGAATGGAGAATAAGACAAGAGAAAAAGGCCAGTTTTTGGTTCTACAGACGCTTAGTGAATAACCCCACGAGGCCACGAGCCAATTTTCGTGTACTATACGTTGTGGTTCTTCTCAACAAGGATGGAGAACTGAGGGACAGGAGTGTATGTGAAGCAACATGGGGTGTGAAAAAAGACACAGAAAACACACATATATAGGAAGGTAAAACAAGTGGAGATCTGAGCTAAGACAGAATAGGTAAGGCTAAGAAAACAGAAATAATTTAAAATATGACTGTATCTGACATTATTCCTGCATAAAACCTAACAACAGATGTGTAATGGCCATTAAACATGTGAATTAGTGAGGAATAAACCCTTTTGAGTCCCTTTCTTATAACTATTGCCTCCGTCTTGGAATAAACTTTTTAATCTAACTTTCTGAACTCAAATTAAACAAATTTCAATCATTAAATTCTCTTTGTATATACTCCCTACGTCTCACTTTAAACTTTCTAATTAATTTTTGAGAGTCAAACTTTACAAACTTTGACCATAAATATAAAATTAATATATAAATAATAAATATATCACGTGACATATCGTTAGATATGTCTTAACATCTATTTTCTAAATATTAATTTTTTATGCGACATTATTATATACAACTAGAAATATTTACGGATAAACATGCTCATTGAAGACTGTGAAAAAGCAATTCAGAAGTTTAAATGGGAACAGAGGGAGTATGTAAGATTATTATCAAATGATATGTTTTTAGATTCATCATAGCATATATTTTCAAACTATTATATTTTCAGAATTTTTTTACATAAAAAAAATAGTAGTTAAAAGTTGATGAAGTTGACTCTTAAAATTCAAATTAGAAAGTTTATTTTGAAATTGAGGGGTACATAATATTGAACTACTGAAGTGTCTTTGTTGAACTAAATTATCCATTTTTACTGTGTCTGCATTCAATTTATTCTGTAAGGCTTTACTTTCGATATGTCCCTTTGACAGGCTTTAGGTTCTTAAGATTAATACAACAAATTAATAAGTGTACCGAGATAGAATAGTTTTTGGGCATTGCTGACTTTTGAATTTTGCTTTAATTGTTTCCGTGGCTGACATGGGATCTTGTTTTAGTAACTTCAAGGAACCAGGAGTATGCAGAGTGTTCATCTTGTGTATCTCCATTCTCCGCAAAAGCTAACATAAACTATGCGACAAATATTTGTGCTCATTTAACCAGTTATATATATTAGTTAGTATGTTAATTAAAAGAATAAATTACATGCAAGTCAATGTACTTTTTAAAAAAACATTGATATGATGGGACGAAAATACACTAACATCAATTAAAATACTCCCTCCGTGCTAGGGAATCTGCTCACTTTCCTTTTTAATCTGTTTCCGACAAATCTGCACACTTATCATTGTATACATCATAAGACTCAAATGTCCTTGAAATAATTGAATATTACTACCTTCCCCACTCCTCATGCTTCACTGATTTACTCACAAAATCCAAGAAACCCCTCACATTTTCACACATAAGTCACCCGCCTCCATCTTCCTCACAACTCTCCCCCTCCATCTTCCTCTCTCTCCGCCACCATCTTCCTCCCTCTCTCTCCCCACCAACAATCTTCATATCTCTCATATGTTTCTCTTCTGTATTGGTGCGCCAGCGATTTTGGGTCCCCAACCTTCACCGATCATATGTTTCTCTCCAATCTTCATCGATCAACAATTTGGAGTCTCCAACGCCACCGTTGGGGAAAGGGTTTTGGGGTGAGAGTTTTGGGCTGTGACACTGGCGAGGGTTTAGGTAGCGACACCGGCGAGGGTATGGTGATGAATTTTGGCTGCGACACCAGCAAAGGTTTGGGTAGCGACATGGGCAAGGGTGGGGGTGAAGGTTTTTTTTGCAATGACACAGGCGTCATGGTGAGATGGGAGACGGTGGCCGAGGGAGTTGAAGAGGCGCATGCGGAGAGACAGTGACAGAGGGAGTTGAGGAGGAGGTAAAGATTAAGGCAATTGAGAAGGCGGCGGTGGCAGAGGAAGTTAAGAAGGAGGAGGCAGTGGAGGGAATTGAGAAGGAGAGTTAGATCTGATGGTTGTAAAAGGCAGGGCTAATATGGTCTTTTCACTGGGGTCAAATCTGAAGAGAAATTTTCTCTCAACGCAAATTGCTCTGGGACGGAGGGAGTAAGTGAAACTAACATCTAATCTAAATTTTATATTGGAAAGATAACTGCTACTATTTTAGTAAATATTCATAAGCAAAAAAACCAACTTATCCCCTTCATAAAGTATAAAAAATTAAAATGAAAAAGAAAAAGAAAAAGAAAAAGGGAAAGCAAAAGAAAAGGAAAGGTTTGCAACTCGTTTCTTCACTCCATTTTGGGTTTGCCTCCATTCTTCATCTCTCCCTCATGCAATTCCTTTCTTTCACCCATGGCAAATTCAAGAAAATAGTAGAATCAACCGCAGCTCCCCCCTTCATTGATAAGAGGTCAAAAACATCATTTATTATTATTTTCTTAGTTTAGTATTTTTAGGAGGTCAACATTATACTCTTTTTCCCATTGGGTTTTTTAATGAGATAATGTGATCATTTTAGTTTATGTTTTATTATTATTAATGAAGCCATAAACTCGGTCATGTTGACTTAGAAGAGTTTTGGTAATATTTTAATTAGTGTTT
>JAULKK010000011.1:5348105-5369391 GCA_032355705.1 Rubia peregrina
GACTTAATGGGTGAGGTGGAATTGATTCATGTTAATAGGGAATGCAATTTAGTGGCTGACTCAATAGCAAAATCTGGTATCAATGGTCCCCTAATCAGTTAACATGTGAAATTAGTTACTGCAACTTTGATGCTAGGACGAAGGGCTTGATTATTATGGATGAAAAGCAAATACCAAACCTCAGAACAATGAACTTCGATCCACCATAATCTCGGTAGTTATTCTTATGCTTCTAGGTTTCAATCGGATTACAAACATACTGTTGCTATCAAACAAGTACTGCTATTTTCTTCTTTAATTGCAGGAGCAGGTGCAGGTGATGGACATTCAGTGAGCTTCAGGGATGCTAGCGATATCCCCATCCATACGTTGCAGCAACGGTCCCCAACAATTATCCTCGTCGGCTTTTGTTGGAGTTTCAACCATTCGCTTGCGCCGTCGTACTTCCAACTTCACTGATTTTCTACGACATATGAAGTCTTTCGATCGGACGGACTTAAGGGATCTAGTGTAATTCACGCCAATACCATATCTGGTCTTTTATAAATTAACACAAGGGGTGGAGATTTATAAAATGGAATCATATGGTATTCTTTATGGCTTTTCTTGAATATGAAACTTTTAGGTTCAATTCTTTAGGCTTAATCGCCTACATGTAATTTTCCTTCCGGGTTTCACCTTTCATGGCACAGGGAGCCTTAAATATACCCCCAACCTATTAAAAAAAATGATAGTCAGACCATCTCAATACCTTGTTTCAAAAGAAATTCATAATTATCACCATTTGTTTTTTTTATTAAAATCATCACCATTTTGGACAATTTTGAATATTTTTATATTTTTGAATGCTGCTGATATATGAAAAATAATTACAAAGTGAAAAAAAAAAGGAAAGTAAACCCCCCGCAAACTGGGAAAAAAAATGTCAACAAGAAGATTTAATCCCAGAGAGAGATTTGTCTTCAGCTATTCTTTTTCCCCTCATCAGAAAACACAGACGCGCACACGTACACAAATCGCTCCTCCTCGTCAAAGCCAAGCCTGAGTGCCTGACGCAATTCATCTTGGTTCAACTCAATTCACCTCCCGTCGATCTTCCCGGCGTCACCTCAGAGCCTTCTTGTGAGTAAGTTATCTGATTCCTAAACCCTAGCTACGTCTCTCTTCGCAACCTTTCTCCCTTCTTCTAGACACAGAGCTCGCAGGACCAATCACTGTTTTCGCATTTCGGAATCCCTACATTTTCCCGACGGGTCTTCTGAATCGTTGTTTTCGGTCAAATTTTCTAGGATTTGATTTCTTGGCTGTTAATTCTGATTCTGACGGTGTTTTTCTGCTTCCTCCATGGCGGTTGGGATTTCTAGGGTTTTGGAACCTGCGCGGAGGAATTGGTGCAGCATGAGCAAGGACAGCCCTGGAGAATCGAAGAATTAGGTTTCCTTTGTGTTTTTTTCCCGCGAGCTTGGATTTCGGTGTTCCATGGGTGATGGTGGCGTTGCATGCGTGTCTTCGCAGCATGTTGTGGAGCGGTTTTCAATTTGCGGAGGTCAAAGTAACGGAAACGGTTCTAACGCCAATGCTAGCAACAGCGAGCTTAGTTCAAAAATGAATTCACAAAACAGCACAACGAAGAAAAAGAAGAAGATAAAAAAGGTGATTAGAAAGAAGAAAGGGGAGTCAGGGTTGAAGTGCAGTGTGAATACCGGGAAACAAGATTTAGGAAGTAACAACCATAGTAGTAACAGTAACATATATAGTAGCAGTAGTGTTGTTGTTAGTGACCTTAATAAGGATGAAGTGGAGGAGGGTGAACTGGGCACTCTGCCTGAGCTGATTGTAGATGACAGGTGGAGGAAGGCTGAGGAGAATGTTGATACAGCTGCTCCATCTGGGTCTTGGAGAAAAGATGAATTAGAAAAAGGGGAGTTCGTGCCAGATAGATGGCGGCCAAAGGATGATTACAGCTACTCAAGAGGAAGAAGATACGATTCTGCCAAAGAGAAAATCTGGAAAGGTGAGCGCGATTGGACGACACCTCCACCCCCTCCTTCTGGGAAGTATTTAAGTGAGAAGGAGTTCTGTAGAAGTGCGAATCAGGTGAATAAAAGGGGTGGTATACTCGGTAGGGGACCAAAGATCAGCTCGAGAATTGTTGATGAAGATGGGTATGAACTGAACAATGGTAAGAATTATGCAAGAGAATACTTCTCAGGCAACAGGTTAAAGCGCCCAGGTTCTGATGCCGACAACAGTGAGAGGAAACAATCTGATGATTACACAAGCAGTAAAAGCCGAAAGCTTTCTGAGAATGGCGCTCGGTCAACGTACTCAATAGATCAGCATGCACAGCGGTCTGTGGAGAGATTGTACAGAAATGCTCCTGCTTCATCTCGCCAGGTTTCATCAGACAGGTATTCTTCTAGGCATTATGATTCTTCGAGAATGGCTCATGACAAGTACAATAGTTCTGAGAGGTCCCCACGTGACCGGGCCCGCCAATATGATCATCGTGAGAGAAGTCCTGGCACTGGCCATTATGATCACAGCAGGTCTCCTTATGACAGGAATCGACACTATGACCCAAGCAGGTCCCCGTATGAAAGAAGTCATCAGGGTGATCGCAGTAGATCCCCCTATGACAGGAGCCGCCATTTTAAACGGAGTCCAAGTTATTCAGAATGGTCCCCAAGTGATCAAGCTCGATATCAAAGGGGTGGGACTCCATCTTTCTTGGAGCGCACTCCTGATCATGGCAGGCCTCGTGAATTGAATAGAAAAGGTGCTGCATTCCAAAAGAAACAGAGTAGTGGTGGGCGAAGAGGGGCAGAAGAGAAGCCCAAGCATAAGGATCCTAATGGAAGAGACATGCGAACTGCAGCGAAAGTTTCTGGTGATAGAAGAAATCTGCAAAAAAGTAAAAATGGGATTCCAGATCATAATAAAGAAGAACCAACAGCCCAAGCTTCTGATTCAATTGCGAATGAAGTGATTCAAGTGAATGGAACTGCTCAAGAGCTGGTCTCAATGGAAGAGGACATGGACATATGCAATACACCTCCACATGAACCTGTGGTTGATGCTGCAATCTCTGGAAAATGGTTCTATCTTAATCAACTTGGTGACGTACAGGGACCTTCCAGGTTATGTGACTTGAAGAAACTCATGGAAGAAGGTTTTCTTGTGTCAGATCACCTGGTTAAACATATGGATAGTGACAGGTGGGTAACTGTTGAAAAGGCTGTCTCGCCAGTGGTTAATGCTAATTTTACATCAGTAGTTCCAGATTCTTCTTCAGAGTTGGTCAGCCCACCGGAGGCTCCTGGTAACCTACTGGTAGATACTGATGATGTTGTAGATCCCAGCAGCCAGGTTGGTCAGGGGATTCCTTCACCTTCCTCAGATCTGTCATCCTACTCCAAGCTCTCTCCGGCTGCATTTGAGCCTGGAGAAGATCTAAATATTGATGGAAGAGTTGCTTCATTTCTAGATGGATTTACTCTTATTCCTGGAAAGGAACTTGAGATAGTTGGAGGTGGGCTAAAGATACTCAGCTCGTTTCTGTATTTCTAATGTTTCTGTTGATTAGTGGTTTTTTCTTCTTCTTTTTTTCAGAGTGAGCTGTGTATTTGAGCTTGGTCTGACTTCTTATTCTTGTTTCAGAAGTGCTTCACATGATGTCTGGGGATGGTGAGTGGGAGAGATGGAGAAAAATTGAAGGTACTGCTGCTCTTCTGTTTGTGCATTTAAATTTGTTATTTGATGTGTAGTTGTTGGGTGGTCCTCTATGCATTGATACATTGAAGTTCTTGCCACAGTACTTGCATGCTTTAAGTGATCTAGGCAAAGAGTCTGCTGCAATATTACCTCTGGTCATTTATACTCTGGTGTTCCTTTTCATATCTATCAATGTTTAAACCTCTTGTCATTTTTAGTTTGGCTGTATGTTTACTGTTTATTTTGTATTCTTAAGTAGGATGGGAGATGGCTGTTAGGAGTATATAGGTTTGAAAAAGAGTTATTTTATACACTACTTGCTCATTTGAGATACTCCTTGCACGTTTTGTTTCGAATTAATTATGAACGTGAATCAAATTCTATCATTGTGGATTTGTTACAATTGGATGTGTACAATTAAACCAGATAGTAGTTTTGGTGTGATTACTTTAGTTTCTCTCTGTTTTGGCTCTTGGATATGTTTCAATTCCTGCCTTTTCACGAAGAGATCCACTCTATTATTCAGTTACTTGATTGGGGAATTTATGTACCAGACTTTGTTTTGTCCTATTAGCTTCTGCTGCTTTTGATGATTCATGATTACAAACCTTTACAGCTTATTATGTACCGGACTTTGTTTTGTGCTATTAACTTCTGCTGCTTTTGATGGTTCATGATTACAAATCTTTACAGCTAATTAATCCCTCGGTGTTCCTTAGCTTGGAGTTTGATTTAATTGATTGATTGGCCGATTGGGTAGCTTGCATAACTTATAAGCTTTAAGATCTTTTACCATTGGCTGATTAGCACAATCTTTTTTTTATATGTCAACTAATATATGTGTCAGGGTAAATGTTAAATTTGATACTAAAGTAACTAATGAAATGATTCTTCTTGTCTAAATTCTTTCTGCAACCAACTAGCAGGAGTTTTATATTTTGTTGAAAATGTGAGATCCACGTCATTGTGATCAACACCGACAGGGTTATCATGTTTCAATAGTATCTTTTAAATGGAAAGTATTTCGTGAAGGGCAGGATGCCAGTCACTTCATTCCATGATTTTGCACTTTGAATCACTGCATTTACTGCTGGTTTTAGTTTTTCTTCCCTTTCTTGTAACATGAATAGCTTCTGATGTTTGACATGATATTGATTTTGCTTTGGGCTATGCACAGGCTTCTCTTGGCCGCAAGTTTACTTGGGTGAAAACCATACTCAAATATCTGACGAGATGGTAGTTAGTTCTGAATCTTCTTTTAGAGAAGGTGTAGAGTTGAGAGCTGCTTCTGGTCTGGCTCTTTCTGATGAGAAGGATAGTGCTTTTGATTATGAAGATGTTGTTGACTTCTCTGGTCAATGGCCATGCAAAGGCGGGGACTGGAAGAGGACTGATGAAACTGCTCAAGACAGAACTTCAAGAAGGAAACTTGTTTTAAATGACGGCTATCCTCTTTGCCAAATGCCGAAGTCTGGATTTGAGGATCCCCGGTGGCAGTGTAAAGATGAGTTGTATTATCCTTCCCAGAGCAAGAAACTTGATCTCCCACCCTGGGCATGTACCTCTGCAGAGGATTGGAATGATAATAGTATTGTAAACAGAATGGTTCAAAGTAAACTTAGCATTTCCAGGGGAATGAGAGGAATTATGCTTCCTGTTGTCAGGATCAACGCTTGTGTTGTGAATGACCCCGATCCAGTTACCTCTGATTCTCGAATGAAAGTAAGGGGTAGGGAAAAATACTCTTCAAAGTCTTCGAGGAATTACTCAGCATCTGGTGAACCTAGGAGTTCATCATCTGAAGGTCTTTCTCGGCCCAATAGCATGCATGAAAAAGACTCGCAAGGGTTTTTGAAAAACAGCACATCCTTTACTCTACCAAAGGACCATGTTTGTTCAGCTGATGAGCTACAAGTGAGTTTAGGCGAGTGGTACTATGTAGATGGTGCTGGGCATGAACGAGGACCTCTGTCATTTTCAGAGCTGCAAGTCTTGGTTGATCGAGGAGTTATTCAGAAATACAGTAGTGCTTTCAGGAAAGTGGATAAAGTTTGGGTTCCAGTAACTTCTGCTTCTGAAACTTCTGATCCTACCAAAATGTTAGAAATCAATGGTGGATACTCAACCAGTAATGCTGAAAACTCTCTTTTGGACATTGCTGATGCTAAACATGGTGACAGCAATGGGGTTTCCAGTAGGTTTCACACCTTGCATCCTCAGTTTATTGGGTATACTCGAGGAAAGCTCCATGAGTTAGTGATGAAATCCTATAAGAGTCGTGAGTTTGCTGCAGCTATAAATGAGGTTCTTGATCCTTGGCTGAATGCAAGACAACCAAAGAAAGAGATGGAAAAGCAAATATACAACTCTACCCTTCTGCAGAAATCAGGTATATTGTGTTGAGGTTGTCATGTTTCATGTGCTTCACTAAGAACCAACATTATAACAAATTGAAATGGATTGACATCATGATGACTATATGACTGCATAACTATGGTTCTCAGCTGTATTGGAGGCTTTTCATTCCAAGCAATCATACTTGAGAATTAGATAGCCAGTAAATAGGTGTGAAACAAGCCTGACCTCAGTTTAAGAGCTGTTTGCAGTCATTTTTAGCTTATCAGCACAACATGCTCACTCACGATCACTGCTGTAAATAAGGAAAATGTCGAATGGGATAGCTGAACTAATATGATTGTTTTCATTTTGTTCAATTCCTCTATTGTTTTAGTTCCTTAGTCACCTTTAAGGCATGGAAATTTTGTAGTATAGTTTATGATGTCCGGTTGCCCACCCTATATGAGTTGTGAGTTTTTGTATGAGGAGATATGGATGAGGGGAAAACAAGCTCCTCTGGGGCTAACTTGATTAAGTGATGGATGAACACCGTGGCAAGGGTGATATACTCAACATTCTAGTTGCTTTACCTGTTATTTTTATATTTGCTACTACATTAAGTGCTAACTTGATTAAGTGATGGATGAACTCAACATTCTAGCTGCTTTTCCTGTTATTATTATGTTTGCTACTAATGCCTTATAATCACTTGATGCTGGAGTTTAATCTTCTGGTCAAGTTAGTGCATTCCCACTAAGAGTTATATCATTTCAGTTGCTTGTCATGCTAATATTTTCTACTTCAGCCTTAGTTCAAAATCACCGAAATCGATCTTTCGCTCATATTGTTTGTAGTCCCACTTAATCTTTTTATCTGCTTGTTGTAGACCAATTGCGTAATTGCAAGAAACTACACACAGATATTAGCGAGGATGAAGATGAGATGGAACATGCATGGACAACTCTGAAGGATGAACTACCTTTTGATGCCTTATGTGGCACTGTAAATTTTGGTGGAGAAAAAGGTGCACATCCTGAACATGGAAATGGAAGCTGGGTGCAATTGGATGGTTGTGTCCTGGCAAGAGTCTTCCATTTTCTCAGAGCTGATGTAAAAACTCTGGTTAATGTTGCTTTGACTTGCAAAGTCTGGAGATCTGTGCTCAATTGCTACAAAAAAGAATCTAGGCAAGTGGACTTGTCATCTATTGCGCCCACTTGCAGTGATTCTATGCTGTGGAATATAATGGTAAAATTTGATGCCATGCTCTCTTTTTATCCTTCATATTCCGCTTCCCATTTTAGCTTGTTATTCATATTGTATCCATTTGCTATGCATTTTATTACAGTTTTAGGTGTTACAACCTAGTATGCCTTTTTCTAGTGGTGGAGTTTGACCGAAATAGGTGATGTTGATGTCTTACCAGTGATTCTACTTCTTCTTGTGCAGGAAGGTTATTGTAAAGAGAATGTGCGTACCTTGGTTTTACGTGGTTGCTCGAACATCACTCCTCACGTGCTCGAAGAAGTTCTTCAGTCATTCTCGGGTGTGTCTTCAGTAGATATTAGAGGTTGCAGCCAGCTGGAAGATTTGGCCTCAAAAGTTACGAATATTTACTGGATAAAAAGCCGTGCTGTTCATTCTAGAATAAGGAGTATGAAGCATGTAAATGATAAAATGGCATTGGCTTCTGAAACATTTTCTAGTTTGGATACTCACGCTGATGACTCCAGTGGTCTGAGGCATTATTTGGAAAGTTCAGAGAGGCGAGATTCTGCAAATCGATTGTTTCGGCAGAGCTTATACAAACGCTCAAAGCTATATGATGCAAGAAAATCCTCGTCTATCTTATCCAGGGATGCCCATTTGAGGCGTTTGGCTATGAGAAATAGCTATAAGAGGATGGAGAGACTTATTGCTTTGAACTTGAAGGACATAATGAAGGAGAACACATTTGATATTTTTGTGCCAAAGGTACATTGTCTCTATATGTTAGTGAATGCAAAAAAATGAAGTTGCAGACTCGTTACAATGTTTTCTCCTTGTTCATCAGGTTGCTGAAATAGAGAACAGAATGAGGAATGGCTATTATGCTGGACGAGGGTTGAGTTGCGTAAAAGAGGATATTAGCCGCATGTGCAGGGATGCCATAAGGTAAGTTTTCCTCTGTATCGAGGCAAAACATCAGTTACTTGTTTCACGAGTTGAAAGTCAAAGCATCGTTTTTCGATATTTACACGGAAGTGTACACTATTTATTTCCCTTCCTTTATTTACTTGTAAAATAAATAGTTATTGCTGACATTCAGCATTTGTTGAATTCCTGTGTTTTCAAGTCTAAAAGATAAATGAAAAACTACCTTAAAACTTTACTTAGATTCCACTTTCCAGTTGAACTTGAACATGTAAGACAGGGTTAGGGCGTTCAAATTGCCTGACCCGACCTGACTCGTTTTGACCGGCCAATGTGGATCGGGTTGGGTCAATGTCCCATTTGGGTCGAGTGGGTCGGGTCAAAACGGGTTGGGTTGGATTTTGACCCAAATCGACCCGTTTTGACCCATTTGCAATTTTGCTCATTTTCTTAAAAAAATCATAAAAAAGAATTAGTTTAATACAACATACCCACAATTAATTTACTTCATAAAAAGTTTAACATCTTGAATTTTTTTTATAAAACTAAAAATAATTTCGTAAAACTACTATTAATTATAAATAAAATATGAAATATAAATTCCTGATTATATAAATAAATTTTAGTAAAATTATATTTTTAATTGAAATATTAAAAGTATTCTAACTAAGTAAAATGAAAATAATTGTATTTTTTATTAAGTGAATAATTTGTAATTAAATATAATATAATATTCTTATTTAAATATATAAAAATAATCATAATTTTATTTATAATTTAAAAATTATTACATTTAAAAATTATTTATTTTATTTAAATAAATTATAAAAATTTACTATTTTAAATATTATTGGGTCTATTTGGGTCGATTTGGGTCGACCTATGACCCGGCCCGACCCGAGCCTAAACTATGGGAATTTTGACCCAACCCATTTGACCCAAAATTTTGGGTCAATTTGGGCTGGGACAGCTGACCCGCCCCGACCCATGAACACCCTTAGACAGGGTTGGTGAAGTGTTGTGGATTTTTTGATCTATTATAGTTTGATCCTTTTCTAGCGTTGTTTGTCCACTCCACTTCGTGTGCTTTATTCGTGTTTTCTTTTGTGGTGTCAGATCAAAAAACCGAGGCGATGCCAGAAATATCAATCGTATCATTACATTATTTATTCGTCTTGCTAGAAGTTTGGATGGTGGTGCTGATTCATCTGTTGAAATAGATATTAAGTTACGGAGGGATGATTCTCCTCCAGGATTCTCAGCTTCTGCTAAGCAGAGGAGGAAAGTCATGGAAAAGAGATATATGAATAGGGGTAATGGGTCTACTTTAGCAAATGATATTTCAGAGTGTGGTGACTATGCTTCTGATAGAGAAATCAAGAGGCATTTATCAAGATTAAATAAAAAGCGCATGGACTCAGGAAGTGAAACACCTGATGATCCAGATAGATCATCTGATGGGAGCTTGACTGACAGTGAAAACACTGCTTCAGACACTGAAAGTGACCCTGATTTGAAGTCTGAAACTGGAGGTGGAGAATCTAGAAGAGAACAGTACATTCCTCCAGATGATGGGCTTGACTCTTTGACTGATGAGCGAGAATGGGGAGCTCGAATGACAAAGTCAGGCCTCGTTCCTCCTGTCACTAGGAAGTATGAAGTCATTGATGAATATGTTATTGTGGCTGATGAGGAGGAAGTTAGAAGAAAGATGCAAGTTTCTTTACCTCAGGATTATGCTGAAAAGCTGAATGCGCAGAGAAATGGTACTGAGGAGTCTGATATGGAAATCCCTGAAGTAAAGGATTATAAACCAAGAAAACGACTGGGAGATGAGGTGATTGAACAAGAAGTTTATGGCATCGATCCCTACACTTACAATCTTCTTCTTGATTCCATGCCAGATGAATCAGACTGGCCTCTCCATGATAAGCATATATTTATTGAAGATAGGTTGCTTCGCACTCTGAACAAGCAAGTTAGAAAGTTCACAGGTTCTGGAAATACTCCTATGGTGTATCCATTAAAGCCTGCATTTGAAGAAATTCTGGACACGGCTGAGGAAGACCAGAATTGGAGAATTGTAAGGTTTTGTGAGTACATGCTGAAGGCCATTGATAGTCGCCGTGAGGACAATTATGTAGCATATCGAAAGGTACGGTATACTGAATATCTGTTCTAGGCTTCTTCCTCCCCTCTGATTTTTGGTTGGTCAACTTAATTATAATTGTTTTGGTGGTATGAGCAGGGGCTTGGTGTGGTTTGCAATAAAGAAGGTGGCTTCAATGAAGATGATTTTGTTGTCGAGTTCTTGGGAGAGGTGAGACTGTTGTTTCACTTTGTACTCCATAAATATTTTTGGGGATGTTGCATTTTATATGTGTCATATATCACATTTTAAGTTCTTCACTTTTCTCGCCATCTGAATAATCTACTTGGACCTATGAAACATTGGCATGTTACTTTGATTCTATTCAAATTGACATGAGCTTTAGATTGCTTTTCTGATACATATTCAGACTCCCTTAGTTGATTTTCTACATGTTATTTGTAGACTCTATATTCAGGTTAATGTCCTTCTACTGACTCATTAGTAAAGGGGGACATGTGTCGTTGCTGTACAAAATTTTCTCAAACTGACAATATATGCATCAACTATAGCACTGAAAGAGAGAGGATTCTGATATCATTGTTTCGGATAATGTATTAATGATTGATGTAACAAATTTATATTAAACGGATGCTCCTATAATAGTGTGATTTAATTCATAGACAACTTGTTAGAGAGAGATGAGTACCTAATGTAACTCTTGTTACTCAAGCACTTTTTGTAATTAGAACAAATCGGGTATGGGCCAAACATATTGACTTCTTTATGCGAGGTAATCCTACCTTGAGTAGTGCTAACTATTTTTTGATTGGCTTGTGGCAAAAAATGCATAGCTTTCTTATACCAAGTGAAAAGCTGAGTAGTGCTTGGAGATACAGTATTTTGAAAAAAAGTTGTCTACAAGATAAAGATTACTTTCTGAAATCCCTCTTGCCATTCATTTTGAGACTAAAAGCACTAGTTAACTTATTGTCTATTTTTCTCCTATTTAAATTATTCACACTTGGAAGATTTGTTCTCTGCTTCCTCAACTTTTGATGGTATACAATGTCAGTTTGATGTAGATATGTTGATGGCCTGCTTATCACTTCTTGCTTTAAATGTAGATATGTTTCTTCCTTGACTCTTGCTGCTGTTATAATTTTATCAGCCAGTTCTGTTTATATATTTCCTTGGGGGTCAGATTGTTCTACCTGTGACGGCAAGTATGGAATTCTAGGGGTGCATATGGTATGTCTGGTGAGAAAAATTCCTTAATGGAAACAGAAACTTATGTCTGTCATGCTATCTATAGGTTTATCCTGCTTGGAAGTGGTATGAGAAACAAGATGGGATTCGGGTGCTGCAGAAAAACAGGAATGATCCTGCACCAGAATTTTACAACATAAATCTGGAGCGGCCAAAGGTGTTGGACAGTGATTCTCTATGGAATTTATTATTTTTTAACTCGCAATCCGTGTGGTTTTGCGCTTATGTCTGCATTAGTATCTAAACATTTTTCTATTTGGCAGGGCGATGCTGATGGGTATGAGTTAGTAGTTGTTGATGCAATGCACAAGGCCAATTATGCTAGCAGGATATGTCATTCTTGTAGACCCAACTGTGAAGCAAAGTAAGTTTTTGGTTGAGCAGATGAATCATTCTCTAAGATAGGTAGATTGTTCTCCCCTGCATTGTGACCAACGACAGTTGAATAGGTCACAAATGTCTGTTCACAGAAGGGTAACCATTAATTTTGGAATCATAATATCACTGTATCATGTTGTTTTCTCCCTTTCATGTACCAAAATTGAACTTCAATTCTGCAATATCATCCTTTCAATATTTTAATTAGTTACACGTTGAATATTCAGGGGATATTTGGTTTATGGGAATGGAATTTATCCCCACCTGCCCCCCACCGTAATTGATGCCAATATATTTTTGCATTAGAGTTGTCCGTTGGGATATAATTTGTTGATGGGTTGCTGATATTGTCAAATTATATTATGTGCATCTATCTCAGTATCCTCTCCAGGCAACATAGCAAAGTTGGCTGGATACTTTCTGTAATTGTTACAGTGTTGCTTTTGAGTTTTTTTTAGCTATGTCCTGAATCTTCAATGATTACAGGGTTACTGCTGTTGATGGGCAATACATGATTGGAATCTACACTGTACGTCCTATTCAATACGGCGAAGAGGTTACCTTTGATTACAATTCTGTTACTGAGGTTAGTCTCTCTCTCTCTCTCTCTCTCTCTCTCACAGACACAAACACACATTTGGGGGAAAAATTCATATGGACCTTTTATATCGGGTTCTGTTTTTTAATCTGATTTTGTGTTGTGTAAAGCTGATCCCTCTTATCCTCCTGCAGAGTAAAGAAGAACATGAAGCTTCTGTTTGTCTGTGTGGCAGCCAGGTTTGCCGTGGGAGTTATCTGAACTTAACGGGTGACGGGGCTTTTCAGAAGGTACAGTTCACATCTGTAACTTTCTGGAGTAAGGGATGCTTTGTTTCGATGTAGATTGTTATGCATTTTGTTGAGTTAGATCACTATGAAATCATTGCGTATATTTGAAGACATCTCTTATGTGTTCCCGTTGGTCAGATCTTTATTATTAGCAATATAAATAACAATTTTTTGATTATGCAGCTGTATTGTACCTTCATTTAAATGTCAGTTAGAATTTCATTTCCATGGCTTGTCTGGTGTCATGCAGCTATTAGTGACCATGTATACAAATTTAGCTTATGCTTTCTTCTGTGTCAGGTGCTGAAGGAGTACCATGGAGTACTTCATCGACACCAGCTGTTGCTAGAAGCTTGTGAACTGAATTCAGTTTCAGAAGAAGACTATATTGACCTTCTCAAGGCTGGACTAGGCAGCTGTCTGCTCCATGAGTTACCAGACTGGCTCATTGCATACTCTGCACGCCTTGTATGTATATGTACCTTTCTCTTCAATTTTGAAGTTGGTCATTGCAGATCCTTGTTATTTTTACCATGTCTAATGTTGTGTAGGTGAGATTTATCAATTTTGAGAGGATAAAGCTTCCCAAAGAGATTCTTAGGCATAATTTGGATGAGAAAAAGAAGTACTATGCAGAGATCTCCCTGGACTTTGAGAAGAGTGATGCTGAAGTTCAGGTATCTGTCGTCTATAGTTCAATTAGTATGCTGCAGTGTGCATGTTATTCAGAATTTCTATACCCTTGATACAGGGTGGCCATTCTGCATTCTAATTACGCATTTAATTCTGTTTTTGCACAAATTTGTAATATCTGGAGTGAACATTGTTTTTGGAATTCTTGTTCTCACTTTCCTCTTGGATATTGCAGGCTGAGGGTGTATACAGCCTGAGACTTCAGAATTTGGCTCTCACTCTTGACAAGGTGATTAAATACAACTTCAACTGTACAATCAAGATAGTTAAGAGATTACACAACCATGTTGGGTCGTTGCTTGAATTTTAGGATATAGAACTCCTTAGTGACTTTGTAAATTAAAAATTGACAAAATTTGGGATTTGTTGGAGAACTTAACAAAATTGTGGTTGTCTTGCAGGTGAGGTATGTGATGAGATGTGTTTTTGGTGATCCAAAAACTGCCCCACCTCCATTACAGAGGCTCAGTGCCAGAGAAATGGTCTCATATCTCTGGACAGGAGAGGAATCCCTTGTGAAAGGACTTCTCGAATGCATAGCACCTCATATTGATGATAGCACATCTAATGAACTCAAAGCTAAGATCCACGCGCACGATCCATCCAATTCAGATGACATTGAGTTGGGACTTCGAAAATCATTGATATGGTGAGTGGCATAGCCTCCCTATATTTGCTTGCTAATGGCCAAATAACTGTGGGATCTGACGGAATCAATTGCTCTTTCATCAGGTTGAGGGATGAGGTAAGGGATCTTCCTTGTTCATCTAAGTGTCGTCATGACGCAGCTGCTGATTTGATCCATATGTATGCCCACACAAAATGCTTCGTTAAGCTACGGGTGCGTCTTTCATTTTTGTATACATATGGGGAGAATTATATATACAAGTCACCATTTTGTAATAATTTAAGTATTTGTAAATGCTCTTTTTTTACGTGGTTATGATCCTTTTTGACCTTCGGATTCCCACCTGCATACAGGAGTACAAAACTGTTACATCTCCACCTGTGTACATAAGTCCTCTTGATCTTTGCCGAACGGTTGCCGATAAGTTGGGCTCACAAGGGCACGAGTACTGCAAGACATATGGGGAGAATTATTGTTTAGGACAGCTAATATACTGGCACAACCAAGCTAATGCTGATCCAGATTGTAGCCTTGCCAAAGCTAGCAGGGGCTGCTTGTCATTGCCTGAAATAGGCTCTTTCTATGCAAAAGTCCCTAAGCCGCCACGTCAGCGTGTGTATGGTCCTAGAACTGTGAAGTTCATGCTTTCAAGAATGGTGAGCTTTCTTCATGCTTCATATACTGTTTTTGTGTGAGTCTATTTATCGTGAGGGTAATTGTTTATGATCAACTGCCGAATCATGACATGTTGGGGCTTTTTTTTAATTTTGAAACTAGTTGAGATTAATGTGAGGTTAGATGATAGGACCGTGAAATGTACAACATCATGAGTTATTTGCCAATTTTGTGAGCTTTGCTTGACAATCTTGTGTCTTTAGAGAAAGATGTGAGCTTGTAGAGCTTTCTCTTGTTGACTTCATGCATGAATAAAGCTTTTACTTGATCTTTTTTTTAGATGGGAGGGGGTTATTTAAGGATCCCTGAACCTGTATAAAAACAAGTTGAGATAATGAGTTACATAATGGCTCAAGATATACAAGGCCTTTACTTGATCAAGTTTTTTGACATGGGTATGGTTTAAACTTAGTTTGTAATATGTGTAGCTTCTTAAACGTAGAATATAGCAAGATAAAAATAAAAATGTGATAATTCAATGCTTAATTTTTCCATTTTTGACAGGAGAAACAGCCACAGAGACCTTGGCCGAAGGATCGGATATGGTCGTTTACAGATACTCCAAAAGTATTTGGCAGTCCAATGCTGGATGCTGTTTTAAACAAGACGACTTTAGACAAGGAGATGGTACATTGGCTGAAGACCAGACTCTCCATTTTCCATGCAATGTGGGATAGATAAATTTTTTTTGCAGGCAGCATTAGATTTTGTTATCCTAACCTAGTCATTGATTCGGGGGTTGGCTTTTAGAGAATTAGTTGCATTTGAGGCGGGAGTGGTCTTCCCCTCTACATTCTTCTGTACAGTTCTTTACATCTTTTCAGTCATTCTTTTTTCATTTTTTTACCCTTTATTTTCAAGATGTAACTTATAGTTAGCTGTAGATGTTTCTCTGGTTTAATAGAAAATGGGTGAAAGGCCCTTTTGCACAAAAACAAGTATTGCGTCTATCATTGTCAACGTGTAGGAATCTAGTTCAATCTAGGGGCTAGCAATTTGCCCTACAGTTTGGGTGGATCAGATGTTGAGCCTTTCCTAACCTTATGGAGCATATAAGGATTAATGTACAAAAAAATTTAACAATAAGTTTCGGTAAGTAATGAGGATTAAGAATGAAAATTAGCTTTATGACGTGATACATTCCAGTTTCTCCAAAATTATGTGCCTAGTCCTAACCCGATTATCCCGAACAAGCACAATTATTCAATTCATTCCATGTGACAGAGAGAATGTTGTAACGGCAGTGAACGTACTTGTCAGCGAAGCGAAGTTGCCCTTGCAATAGTAATTCTTTGTGCCAAAAGTTTTGTTGGTGCTTTTGTACGCTCTGTCATCTTCTGTCCCAAGATCCGGCGTGAAGATTCTTGACAGATAAGAACTGAAGAAACTAATAAAAAGAGGATGTGGTTATGTCGATTTATTTCAATAAGTTACTGATGTCACCCGATTCGGGTTTGGCTAAACACGACTCCTGAAACTGACAAAAAGATGTGTCTAGGTAGCGAACATGAATCAGTTGAGCTTATTAGGAGCCCACCGTACCTCTCAAGAGTATATTAGGGGGAAGATGAACTAGGGTTTCTGATTTAGAGAGAGAGAGAGAGGGAGAGAGAGAGAGGAGCATATGAAAGAAGATGAGAGAGTTGAATGTGAGCAGGGAAGATGAGAGAGTTGAATGAAGAGGCCACATATTTCTCAATGCCCAAGACGCATTGATTGACCAGAGGGTGTCGACAGAAGAGATAAGATCTCTTTCATTTGAATAGGAAACAGCTGGAGGATTGTTCCAGAATTAATGAGCTGAACAAGATTTTAATTCCCTAAGTGTATTAGTTTCTGATTTAATTGGGTTACGTGGATTTCATTTGGGCCGAATTAGGTGAAATTAGATTGGGCTGATTGTAAAACATTAAAATTGTTGGGGTTGGTTTAGGGAATTCAGGGCCCAGTTTTTGCCAAAAGAGGTAAGAAACAAAAAGAGTGCAGATTTGTTTGGAACACCCATTTAAGGAAAATGTACAAATTCCACTGGAACAGAGGGAATATATATATATATAATGTGCGGGTGGGGTTTGGGTTGGATTGGAGGTTTGTAAAGTGATGATTAATTACTAAAACTAAGAAAGTAATAAAAGATAAGTAACATAAGATATATGCCTTGATTGAATTGATTTATTTTAATCTACCCATTGATCGTCGACATGTTATTCTATCTTTATGACATTTAACCACATATGGTAAAAAGTTCTCTCATTTACTTTGGGAACACCTCTCTCATTCCCACAAATGTAGTTAAAGCATTCAATTCTGAAAAGAATCCTTCGGCCAAGGAAGTTATTTTAATTGAATTTCCTGTGGTGAATTGCGATGTTTATGCTATACTCCCCGTGCTACCATTATTGACATTTTTTTCACGATTTTCAATGATCATGTTCGACCGTCAATAACTCTTGTGACATATAATAATTTTACATAAAAAAGTAATATTTAGAAAATAGATGTTAAAATGAAGGCAAAGTCTTGGGAAAGACCGTCTTTCCATAGGCTTATGGAAAGACGGGATTTAATAAGAATAATAAAAGATTAAAGGTCTTAGTTGCAATATTAAAAATTTATTATGCAACATGTAGTAGTTATAAAATTTCTAACCCGGTTCATGCAACCCGAAAATTATATCTTCATTTATTATAATTTACACGTTAAACCTTGGTCTTTCCATGACTTATGGAAAAACCGTCTTTCAAGAGACTGGCTCAAAAATGAATATAATAATATCTCAAATAATATATTTATTATAAATATATTAGTTCATATTTACGGTCAAAGTTTTTCAAATTTGACAGATGAGTATGTAAATGGGTTAATCTTCATTTCAAATTGAGAAGCCGATCATCTTGAATTTAACTGGCTGCCGAACTTTTAAATCCGGTGGTGCACTCTACCTTCGCCACCAGACCCTGGCATCCCCTGTTCCGCCAATCACAGAAAAGTTGTACAGCAAAAGATCCCCATAGGATGAACCCTGTGACAGCCCTCAACCCATCATCATTTTCGTGCTGGTACTATGAATCCTTGAAAATTCCATTTCCACCCTATATCTCAAATCCCTAAAACCACATCTCCAAGGACAATCTAGTCTTTTCCCCCAGACCATCAACAGATTCGTCAGACCCACAGTAATACGTAACGGATTTGGCAGAGTACAGACCAGAGGAAACATTTTCTGCCACCTAGCCGCCAATTCAAATCCCATCATATTATTCTCCGTCCAATCACCATACGCCACGTACACCCAACCCACCGCTATATAAACACCCCCCGGACACACAGCTCTTCCCACTCCAAATTTTCTGCGTTTTAGCGAGAGGGAGAAAAATGGAGAGAGAATATGGTTTCCCGGCGGATGAAGCTTTTCTCAGAGGCTATTTCACTAACCTCATAAGCCTCCAGCCCTCACCGTCTCCGTCGCTGAACTACTACTTCCCGTACGACGCCGGCGTTTCAGCCCCTCAGATTCAGTATGCTCCACCGATGAGCTATCACTCTCCATACGAAGGCGGCGTTTCCGCTGCTCAGTTTAAGTACGCGCCACCGATGAACTATCAATATCCTTGCGACGACGGCGTTTTTGCATCTCAGTCTCAGTACGCGCCGCCGCTGAACTACCCCTCGCCGTACGACGGCGGCGTTTCTGCCTCGCTGTTTCAGTTTCCGGAATTGCCGCCGTATGGATACTTGGAGCAGGCTCCTGAGAGACCTCAGAAAGTGCCGAAGCTGGAGAGCTTCGACTCCCAGGAGTTTGCCTTCCAGTTGCTGAACTTGAACGCTGCCGGAGTTACACCGGAGCCGCTCATCAACTTTTTCTCCACTCCCGATGACGTAACCGGTGGGAAATTCCAGCACCATGTGGTTCCGGAGGAGGTAAGGTCGGTGAAGATGACGTACTCCAAGCCAGAATCCGGGAGCCGGAAGGCACGCCGGCAGAGGATAAGCGAGAAGACGCAGCGGCTGAAGCGGTTGCTGCCCTGGGACAAGAAAATGGACACGGGGACGATGTTGGAAGAGACGTACAAGTACGTGAAATTTCTGGAGGCGCAGGTTAGCATCCTCCAAGCCATGCCGGTTGAGAGCAAGAGTCCTTGGAACCCGAATTCCCAGCTGTACTCGAGTCTGTGGAGAGATAGCAGAAGCAAGGTGGAGATGGAGGAGGATCTGAGGAAGCTGGACCGGCAGCAGCTGCTGCAGGTGATGGTTAACTCGCCGGCGGCGCAAACGGTGCTATATTCGAGGGGGTTTTGTGTGTACTCCGGCGAGCAGTTGGATCACGTGCTTCAGAATCTGGCTGACAAGAAAGCTGTGTGGGAACAGATGATGCTTGCATCCCCCTTCCAGTTTCACTACTAGAAATCAAAAGCCGTATTTCTTTTTGCAGTATCAGTATGTGTACGCCGTAGTAGTGGTAGAGTAATGCCTACTTTTTGGTGCAATCTTGATGATGATGATGTGTGTGTGGCACGTGAGATGCGTCTGGTGCTAAAAAGGATTGGGTACAGTTTTGGAACGGTTTTGGCAGAGAACCATGAGATGCATTAATTGATGTTTGTACGTGGAAATTAGAATTTGGGATCTCCTCCTTTTGTTATTACTCTGGCCTTTTCTTTTTAACGCACGCTTTCCCAACAATATTTTATCGAGTGTTTCCTAATGTGCACTAAAATTGGGACTATTGGAATTAGGAATGATTTTATTTTCCCTCGAATGTGTACCCATTCTCATTAAATCTTTAGACCGCTATAAATTTGTGTTAGATTTAGATCGTATAAGCTCTACCTAGCAACTATAATCTATTAAAACTTTCTAATTGAACATGTTCTATGGCTCACACTTTTGTGGGGTGCGCCTCCCACAACTAGACCTATCATGAGGTCCGTGCACCAAATAGACAATCTGCTACGCTGCCTTCAATCTTCGTCTTCACAGGGTTGCGGCAGCTTTGTGGTTTTTTAGCAACCATTGAAGACGATGTAGCTGGATTTCTCTAATCAACGGTGTAGAGTGCTTGTTGAAGGAGATTCTAGAGCAGGCCCGCTTTGATTTGAAGCAGTTCGGTACTGCATGCCTCCATGTTTATTTGACGTTGGCCATATTTATTCTAACCAATTTGCTACAACTCCGTAGTTATGATTTTGAGAACCTTTTGGAGGTTGTAGCTGGTTTCTCCAATCAGGGTGGGAAATAATCTAAAACTCGCCGGTGTTACGAGAGCACGAACAGCACACCTAAAAAAGAGAAACTCAAAACAAATAAAACAAGTTAACCTAAACTCTGTCTTCGTCTAGGGAAGTTATGCGACAACACAAATCTTCTATAGCCCATAAGTAGATGTGGTACTACATGCCACTAGGAACTCCGTTGTGCACTAAACAACTCCGTTCGTCGAAATACCTACTACAACAGAAAGGCTCGTTTCCCCATTTTTCAGTGGGCCAGTCCATGTAACCATCGAAGGATAACCTACTTTGACTGTTGCCCACAATCCATCACCACCACTGATGACCACTTATACTCGTCGGCTATCCACCGCAGTCACCACGAGGCTGCCCTGGCTATAGTCGATCACAAAGGATATTTGTTGAGCGGTGAGACTACAAATGGGGTGAGGATAGATTTTAGGAATTGGTAAGAGAAGAATTTATGCTGGATGTGCTTTAAACCTGAAATTAAGGTAGGGCCAGAGGTGGGTAGATGCCTAAAACCGCCATGCGCCAATTTGCTACCGTTAAGCGTTTACGCCGTTGACTATTGTTTACCATTGGAGGCAGTTAACTACTATTGACTGTTGGGGGCCGTTGACCGTTCCAGATACCTATTAACCGCTGGAGACCTTTGACATTCCTTAAGTCCGTTAACTTTGCTGGGATATCTTTTGTCGTCGGGGTGTCGGTGAGCCTGCTGGTGTGCTTGTAGCCTAGCTGGAAATCACTCCGAGATGCCAGCCAGCTCCAGCAAAACCCATGTCCGCCCTGATATACTTTTTGGCTCTTCATCGGCCAAATTTCTTTGTTTCGTCCACTGAAGTCGCGCTCACTCTAGCCTGCTGCTTCTTCGACCGTATATTTAGCCGACTGTATATGGCAAGGAAGAGGTCGCGGGGACTTGCCAGATTTGGGCCTCTCTCGCCGAGAGCTTCATCCCTTGCTAGTCCCCGATTGAAGAGCTCGCCAAGGGTGGTTGTGAGTTCCGTCGCCTGCATCCGACGCTTTCTTACTCAGCGCGGATCTCCGCCGCGCTCTTTGTCCCATAGATTAGTGGCACTGGGAGAGATACCATGGCTTCTCGTCATAATCGCGGTGAAGTTAACCGACAGCAGGGGTTGGCCGGTGTGGGAATAAAACCCCCCACCTCAGTTCTATGTCTAAAGAAGGAAAAACGGGAAAGAAAAAGGCAAAAACAGTAAAGATGGGGGAGGAGAGGCTGCCGAACCATCGGTTGCGAGTGTATTAGAGAGTGAATATTCTGCTTCGAATGTATTCTTAAGGAAG
>JAULKK010000011.1:5388233-5401106 GCA_032355705.1 Rubia peregrina
GTCATGTTTTCATATTTTTCTAAAAATTTCCTTTTTCCCTAACAAGTCAACGGTGTCGGTAAAAAGTCAACGACACGGGTCAACGCCGGTCAATGCCGTCTTTGCATATTTTCTAAAAATTTCCTTTTTTCTAAAAAGTCAACGATGCTGGTAAATAGTCAACAATGCTGGTAAATAGTCAACAATGCCGATCAACGTCACGGGTCAATGTCGTCTTTGCATATTTTCTGGGAAAAAATTTTAAAAAGAATTTTTCAGAAAAATATGAAAATGCGACATTGACCGGCGTTGACCGACATCGGTGACTTTTTAGTAAGGGTAATGTTGTCTTTTCACATTTCTCTGAAAAATTCTTTTTTCCAAAGGGGTGTAATGGTCATTTCCTGCCAGAATTTGGTTTCCATGGTCAAATTGACACTTTTGACCAAAATATAGGGTCATTTCTGCACTTCAGATTTTACAAGGTCATTTCTGCACTTTCAACCAACTTATAGGGTCAAAACCGCACTCTACTCTTATAATTATGGTATCCTTTTAAAATGAATATCAGCATATAAATAATTATAATTTAAATAATTTGAACGAAATATTATAAAAATAATCAGTTTTATTGTATTCATTATTTAAGAATTTTTAACTAAATTGATTGTTTCAGTTCATCACTCATACACTTTTTATTGGATAACTAAAACTTAAAACTTTTGACAAAATTATTTATTTTCAATTTAAATATAAGACACAAAACATTACGTAAAAGTTAATCCTATTTTTAATTTATAATACCGACAACACACGATGAGACTCTCCAACACTTTTATTGGAGATTGTAAAAAAAAAATTGACTTCCTTCATCACGATTTTGAGTTCTATTTTTTTCTCAATATTTTATATAAGTTGATGTGACAACATCTTTTGATATCAAAAATTATATTTTATAAACTTTTACGTGAGTGATATTATGAATAGTATAAAAAACAACAAATAATAGTAAATTAAAAAATATTTAATGCAGTAAATTTGATAGATATATAATATTTATAAATAATTTTTTATTAATGTAAAGTATTCAATACAGAGAAAGGGAGTACTCCACACAAATCTTCTCCTTCTGTCTCATCTCTATTTTCACTTCTAATTTTTTGACATTATCCTTTATTAAAATTTAATCGTATATTTGAATATATTTATAAACAATAATATTACCGTATATGGTATTGTTCAATTCGTCGTAACAAGTAGTTTTTAAATATTTATTTTTTATTTTTTATTATTATACGTAAATAAAGATATTAATGGTCAAACATATTTTTGAACAACATAATGATTGCAGTGTAAATGTAAGTTAGAGGGAGTAAATGGGATCGAGCAGTACTATATTCACCGATTCCCTCCCAATTCACGCTGCTTGGTGTCGGTTGGTGACACGTTCCGATCCATTATTTCCATATCGAACACTTTCTCCCCCATCTTCACTGCATTTGCAAATAAACATTATGCCTAAACTTTAATTCATCCATGATAGCACGCATAAATCGGTGTTGACTGACGACCGACAAAATTAGACTTAAGTGCCCAACAAGTCTAACCCACTAATGGTTTGATAGTTTTAGTCGGTCAATATCTTTTAACTAATTATTTTTTTATTAACAAACATACTGTATAAAGATTAAGAATAAACGTATAAAGTATAATCGTACTTTCATTCCACTTCGAGGTTCCCTTTATCAACAATTTTTTTGGAAATTCGATTTCTTATAATTGAACACCATTATTGGTACATTTAATAGGCATTTCTCGATTTCATTCCTGGATATCTTCAGACCATTCAGAAAATTGTAATAATAAGATACGTCAAATATTTTTGGCTATTATGCAAAAAGTTTTTTTAAAAATTCTAAGAACTGATTGTGTTATAAGCATATCTTTTATTACTTGGGCAAATGGAATAGTATTGGAGGGTTCGGCTATCTGTATCCGTGCTTGGTCTTTTTTCTTTCTTATCCTTTTTCTGTCCTTCTCATTTTTCTCTTCCTTTTTATTTTTTTATAGTAAAAAAATTCCAAGTTGGTATTGGTTTGTACCCAGTTTTGAAAAAAAAAAGAGTTTAATTGGTTCAGGTATATAAAACGGAAAAAAGGGGACCCTTTTATCCTGTCCAAAAATAGTAAAGAATGCACATTTGCTTGAAAGAGTTCCCAAATAATAAGTTTCTGTCTTTGAACACGTATAGAAACTTTAACTATTCCTCTTCGGAAGTCAGATGGTTGCAAATATCATATCAAAGCAACCTCGTTTCGTTAATCCGTGGTATTGAGATTTGTATTAGTACGATGGTTGGTGTCTTTGTTAGCATTAAAAATACTACACGCGATGGTCATGTTTTCTTGATATTATCATGATTGTTGTTCTAATTCGGTTATTAAGTTGTATGACCATCGAGGGAGTTTTTTGCTGATATTTTATTGTCTTTTGTTGATTCTTTTTTACCATTTGAGTGTCTTTGAGTAACATTAAATAACATTTTTTTCTTTTTCAAAATCTATTTTGTTTTGTTCTTGATATGAAAATAAAGAAATACTTTTCGAAGTTAAGTTTGATTTTTGTTCTATATGAAATTCACCAGCTAAAGGTAAAATTTTGTAAATTTCTATTGATATTTTTTTTTAAACCAAACAGACCCCTTTATGTTCAAATTCTTGGTAATCAGTAAGAATACTGTGAATTCGATTTATACCAACTGTCTTTATTAAATTTTATATTGAATTTTAATAAGGTAAAATATTTCTTTGATTCTTCCTCGATAGGCCCCCCTTCAAGAGGGGATCATACATTTTTGGCAAATATTTATTTTTAGTATCGTCATTACAAAATCTCATTTTTATGTCGAGTATATTCAGAAAATGGAATTCCTTGTCTGGAGTTTCAATTCGATTTTGAAACTCCTTGTTTAAATTATTTCATTTTTTTGTATAAACCCAATGCTCGTCAAACTCATTAGAAGAAGGTTTATCTAGTGTGGACATCGATAGTTTTTTTGTATCATTTCCCAAAAGTTGACAAACTGAGTAAGTATGTAAAAGATATTCTTTGTTTTCCATCATTTTGCATGCCTCAACGAAATATTGAGAGATTTCTTTTCGTGCAACTTTGTTAAATCAATTATTTTTTATGTAACGAAATGGGCGATTCCATCTTTTATAATCGAAAAGAATAGTTACAAGGGGTTTTTTCAAAATGGAAGAGTTCCCTTGTTTTAATAGTTTTTCTCTCTTTTAATTTCAAATATTCTTGATTCTCATTCATAGTCAGATAAGAATCCTCATAATCATAAAATGGGTTATTGTTATAGTATATCTCTGTAAATTGAAAATAGAATTCATCCTTTGTTTTTTCTTTCCCTTCACTCATATTTCTTCCGTTTCATCGATTTTTTATAGATCCTCTATTTCTTCCAAAAAAAAAGGAAGAACATGGATCTTCTTAAGTGGATTCCTCTTATTCATGTTTAGTCCCCTTCATTTAGGAAGTTGTTTCTATTTCTACATCCTTCTGTTCTTCACTCTCCATCCCTTATTCTGCTTGTGATGTTTCTTTCAGTTTCTTAGTAAGAATACGGGATGGTATTCTTCCTAAATAATAGATACAGGTAATAAATAAGAGAATTCTAAAGATCCGATCCATAAAATTTCTCAATTCAGACACAGGGTACTTATTAGATCCAATAAGTACATTCAATCTAATAGGATGATTTTGCTGTATCCAGACTAATATCAATCCAAGCCATTTCATAAATAAAATGTGACCAATTCACCAACCAACAAAACTACTTGTTACAAATAGCATCTTGTTGGTGCATCGAAACAAATAAATGTTCACTAATCTGGCTAACATTGAACTTGATAAAATGAAATAGTTGAATAATTGAAAAATGAGATTATTCAGGAATACACATTGAATACTGAGATTACGCATTAAATTTTGGGTAGTAGACCCATAATAAAAAAAATTGTGATTGTTCCAGAAGAAATGAAACAAAATATATAGTAAAACTAAGACATTTATTGTATGAGGTCTACTCAATGTTAGATGCAGAGGCGCATAATAGATCGATATGAGCATCATGAGTTGTCCCGTAATAAAACCAGTTGTTGTTGATACCTTCTTCTCGGTTCCTTCTTCCATAACCTGAGCGCGGAGAAGGAAGAGATAAGAGGGCCCTATGGAGAATATGGTCAGAAATCCATAATAGAGTCCGACCAAAATAACTGAATTGATTATCTTCATGCATAAGGATACTAAATTACCTAGTAGAAAAGATTGAAAAATCATCACAACCCTCCCTTATTTATTTTCTATTGCAATTTCTGGATTATTATATGATGATTTTTTCACTTTCCATATACATATATAGAATATAGAAAATAAATATAGACTAGAACCGACATATCTTATGTAAATGATACCAAAGGGATACTAAATGAATGGAATTGGGATATGGGTGGAATATAATGAAATAGAGCTATAATGAGAAAGAAATACTCTTTCTTATTAGTTTTGTATTTATCCAGTTCCATATTTGTTTCTGCTTTGTATACCATTTGTACTCACTATATATCTATTATATATATGAATAAATACAACCACAATTATCTGTGGGTTTAACTTTATATCATGTATCAGTTAGGTCTCCAAATATTCCTGGCTTTTACCCAATATTTTTCTCTAATTCCCATTTCTCGATCTCCGCCCGCCGCTCACCCGCCGTGCTTTTTTTATTGACGTTGTCTTCCAGTCTCCAATCACCACTGAAGACGCCACTTCTTTCACACGCCGCTAACATGAGACACCTGCACCACAAACAAGCGCAACCGACTCCAATCTGTGATGTTGTTTTCCATCCGCTGCTACTGCTACTTTAAATCAATGCACGTTAGTTAGATCATTCGTCCACTACCAATCACAAGCTTGCTTTGTGGTTGGTGCGATTTTATTTTTCTTTCATGTTTTGGATCTGTTCCTGATGGCTTTTTTTTTGTTTCCCACATTGATCAACTGCATCACCATCAAGTTTGAATGTTCCAACTACTCATACCTGCGAACTTTGGTTACTTCTATTTTAAGCTCTTGGCTTTGCTTGGCTTTGTTATGGTTCTAGAAAGTGTCCACATTCACCAACTGATTCTGCTTCTAAGGGATCTTCTGACCAAACTCCTGATGAAGCTGAATCCTCTACCAAGACCAGGTCTTCGAATACTTACGATGACTGGATTCAAAGAGATCAACAAGTTCAGACAATGTTTTTTCATCCATCACTCTGGATGCTATGTTGGTTATTAATGGTATGATAACTTTTGATCCACCCCCTCCCGGCATCGCTAAATCAATCAATCAGCTGGAGATCCGCCTACTAATTGAAAATTGAGAAGAGGACTATTAGGGATTAACGATAGAGATTTGTATTATTGCTCCCGTTCCTACTATTATACAACCAAGATTGGTAGATAGTGGCAAGTACCGGGGTCTTCCACAACTGTGATCGGGTCGTCAATCCGACCATATGTTAGGAATAGTCAGTGTTGGTAAAACAAGTATTGGGGGGTTTTTATAACTAAAACTACTAGTATGAAATTGATCACGAGAATAAACCATATAAACTAGCACTCCGGGAATATTTGCGTAACATGATTAATGTCATTTCGATCATCAATTTCATCACATATAAGAACTATGAGTCTATTCTAGTGTTTGTGACACGTGGTGTGATCGATGGTCAACACTTCTCCATACTTGGAACGTAGGGTGCGCACGTAATGTTCCATTGGCACGACCTCCATAATTAGGGGAGTGCAATGACGGCCTTGCCTGCGGTGTTGAATCTCCCAGTGCGATTACATCTCGGGCACTACATCACGAATGCTTCTTCATAGGCCTAAAAAGGAAAATTGGGTGAAGCACCATGTCGATGGCTCTAGGGTTGCAAAGCTAACTCTAGTTTGAAACTTAAGATACTCGTCGCCTTACTAGTGCATGATCGATCGTAAGGTTGACAACAACAACCTACGTGCACACACCCACGCGGATCTGGACCATCATAAGAATATGAAGAATCATGCAATTCACAAGAATATGAAGAACATACCAATATAATAATCACAAAGCACATAGAAATAGGTGGATCTAAGAAATCTCACAAAATAGACATTCATACATTCATACAAATATAATCCTCAAGTTAATTAACTACTCCCTAAGCATTGAACTCAAATATTTCACTGGATTCAATACTTTTAGGCAAAAGAAAAATAAAAAGAAGAAAGAACAAGAACCTAGAGAAAAGGAAGAGTATTTTTATCTCTAGCCTACTCTTGAAGATGAAAAATGGGCATAAACTCAAACCCTAGTAGACAAAGGTCCATTTATATAGCAATAGGTATTTAGGCCTAGAAAAAGTCCCGAAAATGGCTAAAAAATCATAGCAGCCTCAAACGGAATGGGCAGTGGGATTTGGCACGGTTCGTGCTAGCCGAGTGCCCTTTATGCTGGTGCAGGCCACTCGGCATGGCACGGCCCGTGGTCTCGTGATGACATGACCTATTTGGCCTAGAACGAGATGTGAGCCTCGTGCTGGCGCAGACTGTTATTCCCGACACAGACCGTTGGGTAGAACTTCATTTTGATGGCTCTTAGTGCACATCCTATGTCGTTTGATATGGGCCGTTGGCTGGAGCCTCTTTTTCCTCAGTAGCATGGTACGAGCCGTGTTATTATTCATACCACGTGGGTTATTCTTAGAATTAGTGACTTGAAACGATGTGTACCATGTGAAATGAAATGGTCCACCCCATACTTAGCCGTATTTTGGAGTAGATAGAAGACATGGTACACGAGCAGCTGAGTTTGGCACTGTCCGGGCCGTGTTTCGTGGCATGGTCCATGCTGAGCATTGGCATGGGTCATGCTGGGTTGCCTTCATGCCGGCTTGGCTGGCTTCGTGCCAGCCCTCGCGCTGGCCTTGGCTGGTTTGACCTGCTGATTTGTTTGCTCTGCTACAGATGAACTGTTGATGCGATTTGAGAGTTCTTGTAGTCAATTTTATAATTCTTGAGAAGACAGATCCAATGATGTCACCTTCAAGGGATGATTCCTCTTGGATCGTTCCTAGAACTCTGTGAAACTCTCAGACAACAATTGCTCGGCTTCTTTCTTGGCCTTCTTGAACTGTAAATCCATCTTTCACAGGCTCAATTCCATCTACTACCATGATTTGGAGTCCATGGCCTTCAATCTACTACCATCCTTGCGAATGTTCTTCGATATCTTCTACCATTCTTGTGAATGGCCTTCAAATATCTTCTACCACTCTCGCAGATGGCCTTCTACAAAAAGATGATGAAAGAGTACTCACGAGAAACCTACTAATGAGATCATAGAGGAAAATCTAGGTGCCCGTGAATACAAAGTGTCCATTAGTTTCAATTAAGTCTACAAAACTCGGGATTTAGACATGAAAACCAATAATGGCCGTCTAAACCCTTTGTCGTGTAAACCTAACTAAACCTAGCAATCAACCAAACAAAAGATGATAATATATGTGTCAAATGCATCAACTAACACATACATAAAGGTGCACATCAATCCCCCCATTTAAACATTTACTCGTCCTCGAGTAAACAAAATGTAGAGAAAAGATCTAAGCAAAATGTAGCATGCAAAGATAAGTTAACCAATGCATTCAAATTATTCCCAAGCTACCCTGGTTCCCCTAAAGAAGTAAGAATCTCACAACCCTCACACTCCACAAAAATACTAAACTAAACAAAATACCAAAAATATTGTGAATAAAAAGGTAAGCACAAATGATAAGTGTTGAACTAGCTTACTCCACCGAATAGTCCGCTAAAAGCAATCAAAGAGTTGTTGCCGATAAAACCACCAAGGATAATCCAAAAGGTCCTCAACTTGGTTTTAACTAAGGATAAATCGAGATTCTCAATTTAGCTACAACCAAGGATAATGCCGAAGGATCCTCAACTTAGTTTTCCCCTCTCATTTTGCCTAGAAGCCCTTTCGGGTTTTCATCATAGCATTCACACATGCTGAACTCACCATCTCACTTGTTTCAACACGGCCTCTCAATTTTGCCAAGGTTTTCCAACCTAGCCATGCCTAGTTTCTCATTTTTACTTAGGCTTTTTTACCTATCTAGATTTTCTTTACTCAAGTCGCCCTTTTGGGTTTCCGACTTGTCTGGGTATTTTTTTCATTTTTTCAAAATTTTCAATTTTTTTGTGTAGATTGAAAAAAAAATTGTGCTCGGGCAAGGGCAAAGTGCCAGATGCCAAAGACGACATTTCCGTGCTTCCGGAAGGAGCTGAACTGATGGTGAATCTAAGGGTGATCCTCATACTGAGAATGACCTAAAACACTGTGCCATTGGGGCTGAGGGCTTGGTTTAGGTGGGATCCCACAGCTGCTAGACTGTAAAAAGTCATCAAAGTGGGATGATATGCTATGTTAGAATTACTAGCGGCATGCCCTGCAGTATGATATGGCTTATCATGAATGATAAATGGCCCCTAATGAGGGGGTGGTCCTCCAAATACCTAATCAAAAGAAGGTTGTGGCGCTAAGGGTTGCTCAAGAGGTGGTTGTGGCATAACCTGAGGAAGTGCTGGTTGTGGCTGGATAGAATGATGCTCGACGAGAAAAACTATGCGGGATGCACCGGGACCTGCTCCTGATAATCTTCCTCCCATTTTTCATCATCATATCTCATGTAATGCTCTCCCAAAACCACCTGTGAACCCGCATTCAGCTCGATGATGAGATCTTTCATCTTGAACTTCTTGCTCAAATTGGTCCTCGCACGCTGGGGTAATCTCATGAATTTCTTTCCCATGTACATCCAAAAGACAACCCCATCTTCCTTCAGTATGAACCTTGCCTTCTCCATGACTGGTTGAGTGAGTGTAACAGGCAATTTTGGGTTTTCCCTCATCTCCTCACTCACCGGATGGTGATAGTGCTCAACTAAAAGTGAGATCATACCGCCAATTGCTATCTTCCCAGTGTGAGTCGTGGAGAGATCGATACAGTGACTGATGAAATCATTCAAGCGATTGAGGGAAGCCCTCCTCATGCAGATCAACTAAAGCCTCCTACAATCCTTCTCAGTAGCCGTGGTGGCCTCCCATTGACAAATGACAGCGACACTCAATAGTCTTTCCACATACTTTTAGTGTCAGGTGCACTATGTCACTATTCTTTCTCTCCTTCCCCCCATAGCTATCGTTTGATGGTGGCCCAGAACGCATATAATTCAAAACACGCATCTGACTCATTGTACCCCTTCACACCTCTCTGCAGTTTCCATTTGATTATGCCCGCTAACTAAGCATAGGTCAGGTCACAGGCACATCCCCCGAGTGAAATCTCACATATCTCTTTATCTGTCTGTTGTTCTCCTTTGTGATAGTGGACAGAAATTTTAGGGTATACCTAGTGTATGTGGGGACCGAAATTGTAGTTAATTCCTTCATACCAATCATCCGTAGTAGGACCCTGATAGGTTTGTAGAGTTTGAGATCCTTGAGGGTCTCTTCATCTAAAAACTTTATTTCTTGAATAGGGCGCCCTACTAGGTGGCTCCACCTTTCCTGTTGTTCCCCAGTAAGGGTGGTCAACCCCCATAAAGGGTACACTAGGCTCCCCTCTTTGTCTGCGATACAAGATGAATATGGAGAATATAGCAACTAATAATAGAGAAAATATAGCAAACTATCACCAAATACCCCCAACACAGAATAACATCACCCAAAATTATCTTATCAACCACACTAACAACCCAAGCCTTCATGCATGCAAATACCAAACCACAACAAATTAAAAACTCCAACTTCTCAGAATAGTCAAAAGAACTCGGCCAAGTACCTCAAATAGTGAGTGTGGTGAAATTTCTGCTTGGGGAATATGCAAAAATCCTCCTAGATTAAGTTGAAACAGCTCCAACACTCGGAACAGACCAGAAATTCAGTTTTTGGGAGGAAATTCAATTAATTGTCGAACTAGTATTTGAATTTTATTAGGCTAAATACTAGTGGGTTGGATTGGGCTCGGAAATATGAAGATTTGGGTACCAAGTGGAGGTAAATCAGATGAAAATTGAGGAAGTTATGGCCAAAATAGGGTGGGGGAAGTGTAGGCTCGGTTGAGAGGAAGAAAAGGATTGGTCATGGAGTGAGGAAGAGCTGGCACGAAGGGGGATTTGATACGTGCCGACACGTGGTGTCCATGGGGGGATCGTACATGCATTTGCCAGCCTCGTGCCATCACATGTTGTATTACCTTCGTGTTTCCCAATTAGCCACGTACTGATGGGCTCTAGAACAGGCTGTGCCACCAACCCGGACCATGTTGGACTGCCTGGCAGAAGGCCTTTTGCCTTTTTCCCTTCCAACTTTTTCATGACATACCTGCATCCAAAAACACTAAAAACCAAGAGTAGTAATGTTCCAAACAAAATTGATGACCGAATTTCCTTAAAAAACACCACAAAAAATTAACACTTTCCCAAAATTTCACAAGATATTTTTTTAAAACCCCTAATTTAAAGCACTGTATTTTTATTGTCATCCTCACGACTTATTATTTCATGTATTTTTGATAAACTAGCAAGAATGGTTGGATAGGTCACCGGAATCACCATCCTTGACACCAAAAACCACAGCTTTGTAGACGGGTCTCCACATTACCTTTTGGCTTACCCTTCACCTTTGGTGAAACATACCAAACATGTCCATCTTTCTCAACCATAGATATATTCTTGTTGATTTTGGGAATATGAAGGGGTTTAAGAGTGGTTAATTCCTTAACCCGCTTCTTTTTCTGTTGCAAGTTAGTGTGAAATATCGGAGGCAACGCATCTTTGATCACACTAGAAGAGACATGTTCATCAATAGGTGTATCATTAAAAAAATTAGTCGTATAAGATAGAGCATGCAAGGTTTCTATGTCGGGTAACACCTCACCATCTTCAAGAATCTCATTTAGGCATTTTACATTTTCAATCATGCAAGATATCTCACATTGAGCAAGTTTTTCTCATAAGTTTATGCTTTTACACACAAGAGAGGGATTAGATGAATCATGCTTAGATTTATAAATATCAAAATCTACCCTATCCATGTCATCCTTTAAGGTTACCTGAATGAACATCAATTGGAGTCCTTGATGTTTTAAGAAAATGTCTCCTCAATAAAATTGAGGGTGCACCACCATCGTGCACAACATCAAGAACATAGAAGTCTGACAGAAACACCAAATTACCAACTTGAACCACCACATCCTTTACTAGACCCTGAGGGCTAGCTTGGGAGTGATCATCCATTTGGATAATTACCCTAGTTTCTTTAAGTTCACCTATTTCTAGGTTCTCATAAATGCAAGACGGGATAACATTAATAGAGGCTCCTAGAGAAATTATAGCATTCTTCATCAATTTATCACCTAAAAAAATGGAATGGAATCACATTTCTTGGGAAAATTTCTATGATTTAGAGTAGCAACTTTACATGCCCTCTCCCAAGCATCATTAAATACATAAGAGGATGACAGTTTGGGGTCGAAGATAGAATTTATATATTACTGTCACTCCTACTACACTCCCAAGAAAGGTAGATAGTGGTAAGTACATGGATCGTCCATAGAGATGCTAGGAATCTAGTAATCTACTAAACAGAACCTTTGTCGGGTTGTCAATCCAACCACGTGTTAATAATAAAAAGTGCTGTGAAAATAACTATTTTTGGGGGGGTTGGGGGGGGGGGTTTCAACTATCAACTACAAGAATGCAATCAAAGGAATAAACAATATAAACAAGCACTTGGAGAATATTTGCGTAACATGGATGATATTATTTCGATCACAGATTTCATCAGATATAGAAATTCAATCATATTCTAGTGTTTGTGTCACGTGGTGCAGACAATGGTTAAAAACTTCCCCTATCTGTCACATAGATGTGCACATATAAAATCTTCCATCAGTCTCACCTCCGTAATTAGGGGGGTGAAATAATGGCTATGGAACATTGCGCAGGTTTGTTTCTCCCCTGTGCAATTAAGTCTCGGGTGGAACACCAAAAACGAAACTACCCCTGGGCCTACAAAGGAAAAGGAAATAGCTGTCTTATCGATGGCTTATAGGATTAACAAGGTAACCCTAGTTCGCCACCTACTCTATCTCTACCCGCAACCCTTTGGACCTCTTTGGTCTGCTAACTAGATCTATGGTCGATCATGATGATTAACAACGGTAACCTTCGTGCACACGATCAGTTCTGAACTATCGCACCCCAAGTAATCTAGGTTTCCTTAACCAGGGAGTAGCAATAGTACATTAACATTAAATTAAACTCGATTGTGTGCTAACAAAGTGTGACTTTCATGCAATTCGTAAGAATATTAAAAAATAAGTCAACATAATGATCACAAAACACATAGGAATAGATAGATATAGAAATCTCAAAAAATAATTATCAACAAGTGAATACAAATACAATCCCCAAGTTAGATCCCTACTCTCTAAGCATTAAACTCAAGTATTTCATTAGATTCAACACTTTTGGCAAAAGAGAGATTAAAAAATGAAAAGAAAAGAAGCTAGAGAGAAGTGATAATGTTTTCTCTCTCTAACCACCTACTAAGATCTTAAAATGAGGATACAATGGCCCCGTTTGGCAGGGCTTTTTTACTGCTTTGCTTTGAAGCACTGACATTTTTGGTGTTTGGTAACTTGTAAATTAAGTGCTTTTAAAAAAAGCAGAAGCTGTTTTTAAGGAAAAAGCAGAAGCTGGGGTAGACCAACTTCTAAAAA
>JAULKK010000011.1:5412788-5425426 GCA_032355705.1 Rubia peregrina
TGTCTGTTTTTGGAGTTGCGGTCTGTCTGGCCACTCTGAATCTCACACAGGGGTGGAGGATTCTGAAATGGAAACACGGACTGCATACCCCCAAAACCATAACTTTTTTTGGATTCATAGGTCGGTCAATCAATTTGACCTTTTGTAAGGATTTCACTTGGATTACTAATGGTTAGGGGATCCATTAAAACAACCCCCGCTCATCTAGGATGAACTTTTGATTAAAAAAGAAAAAGAAACAGGAGTTGAAGCAGCAGCGCTCCCTACCGTCGGATGCCTTGAGGTCCAACTTCCTAAATCCTAGTCCACGCAAGGTCGCAAAACAAAAGCGCCAGGGTTTAAGAACATGGTCATCGCGACCGCCCGAAATATTTTCCGATCAAGTCCCATCCGCAACGCCGTCAACCGGCTGGCCTCCAACTCAAGATGTTCGGCCTCTCCCTCCCGCCCACTCCCCTCCACGCGCCTTGCTCACCGAGTTCTCCGGTACCACAATCCGTTTCCCTTCGCCTTAAACCCTGATTTCTAAGATTTTATTGTATCCAAATACTTCCATGTATAGTTTTTCTTTTTATTGTTGCTTTGTACGTGGTAAAGTTTAAAATTTTTCATTTTTATTTGAAGGCATCCAGTTGAATTGAGTGCAATGCTGGATTCAATGCAGCCGTACCACACCGCAACAGCGGCCTCTTTGATGATTTCCAATCTGACTGTCTCTCGCTGCGGTTACGGTTGGCTCGTGGAAGACATGTGAGTGGGTTTATTTCTTCAGATCCTGGAGAATTTTTTTAATCTTAGATAAGTGGTTTGAGCTCGCTCTAAATTATGACCAGATAGCTCGTATTTGTAGTGAGAGTGATAGGAGAAAAATTGTGCAGTACTTGAAGATTGAGGGGTTCATTATATAAATCCATATATTACTGTTTTCGTATTTCCTATATGATTCTATTTAAATCATAGCATCAACGACGCAATGCATGTTTCTGTTGTTACTGATTGGATGATCAGTTCGATGTTTTTGGCTATCATAAGTTCATGTTCTCGGAACTGTACTATTTTCGACAATAAGTATCAGCTGAGAAAAATTATGCCACTGCCCCTGTGTATTGAGCGGTATGACATGAATTTTATAGATGGTTTGAATCTCTGGTTTATATAATTTGAATTTGTTGCTGAATTATAAAATTGAATTTTATTCCATTGTTGACGTAAGATACAGAGAGGAAGGAAGATTTGATTCCATTGAGTTAGTCCTGGTCTAAATCTTGTTCATGTAATATAACAGAGCCCCTGTTTAGCCTATTTTTGTTTTTATACATTAAAATTGTGTACTTCAGCGTTTGTATTCATTCCCATTTGAAATAGTTATACGTGTATGCCAATTAATGTTTTGCTAACTTTTATCGTGTTGAATCTAAATGGGTTCATAACTAAGATGGAAAAGGACTCTCCGTACGCTGTTTGTTGCTAATAAAGTTGTCTATCTGAATGAAGCTCCTTGGAATTCCTGTTTCAGTCTTTTAGATATCTAAGAGCCTAGTTATATAAACTGACAATGCAGAACTGGTTTTATATTGAAGTGGATAATTTGTTTTTTTGCCATGATAAAATGCTTTGCCAATATTGCATCTTTACTTAACTTACGAATTTACAACTTGCAAATTCTCACTGTGCTGTGGTAGTTGTGCATTTAATGCATCAACATGGGTTGTAAAAGAAGATTTTCTACCTGGCTAACACAGACAGTTAATATCCCGAAATCTGATTTTAACCTAGGAATGATTCCCAGATAATGTCCAAAAGAAAAATTCCGAAAACGTGCCACCCACACGTGTCTGCTTCTTCCTCCAATCTTCCCAAGGAAATGCCTCAGTTGGTGTAGTTGCTTCTAGTAGATAATCAATATAAATTTTTGGTTTTAATTGCTTATGCTCCAGCAAAATCAACTGAAAACAGAGGTATGAAAGGCATCAGTTAGTGGTGGACAACTATGTGAACTGTGAAGAGTACGAATTAGTTGAGAGCTTATGAGTAGGCATAAACAAACCCATCTGTGATTCCTTTTTTATTTATTTATGTTTAAATCCCTTTTTCCCAGAGTAATTACTGTTCTCCAAGCTTGGGATGAGTTCTTGTTGTCTGTGTAGCTGTTGGATGTTATTTATAAATTGGATCTGGTGCGACTGCAAGGATCTATGGGTACCTTAACTATGTAAAGAGATTTTAGATGTGTTAAGGTTTCCATTCTGTCTGCATTAATGGTCTAAAACACACCCAAAGTCACTTCCAAAATTGACTTAACAGATACCTATTGATAGTACATCTGTGTTTTGCTGCTGGAGGTGATTATCAATTACTTTAGCAGCTGCATTTGTTAGGTCGAACTATAGATCACCTCCCTTATAATCACAGATGATCTGAATGGGCATGTGAGTGGGTTTATTTTTTGTATGATCGGATGTGTTATTATAGTTATTTCAAATGGTTTACTGTTTACATTGGTTATGGTGATTAATGATTATATTATATATGGTGACAGTTAACAGTTTATTGTGTATTAGTTGTGAACTCTGTCTATATGATAATTTGGTTTGCTTTACATGTTGCATGCAAAGTGTTTGAGATAGTTTTTTTTATTAAGAATATTTTACTCAAGACTTTTGGAGTTATTAAGGTGTGAATAAAATGTGTCGCAGCTTGAGATTGAATTCGAAGTTTCTATTAAATTCAACAATCCACATATGTATTGTCTAACATTAGTTGAACGACACTTGCTTGCATAATATTCAGGTACTCATATCTAATTTTTGTGAATGTGAAAAGTGTGTGTAAATTGGAAGAACGTTTTGATTTCATTTGTTAGTCTTGGCCTGAAGCATGTTTCATAAAATTATAGAAGCCCCTGCCAAGCCTAATTAGTTGGCTTCCGTGTTTTTACCCTTGGGGGCCTCTTGACAGGTGGTGTGTCCTTATTTTATAGATAGTTCACTGTATTTTTTTACTTATACACTGCATTTGTTAAATACCACACTAATTTTAAAATTTTAAAAATGTTAAATGTTGTACTTTTAAATTATATATTTTAAATATATTTTCACATTCAAATATACATTATTACTTGTTTTAACTTATAAAATACACTATTTAAGAATACAAATTTTAAGGTAAAAAGTAAAGTGGCCTATCCATACTCTTATGGATAGGCCACCTTTCTTAAGACTTCCTCTTTACCCTTAACTATTTGAAGTGGTTTGACATGTAAGCCCTCACATGGGAAACCAATTTTACAGCATTTATCACGTAAAGAAAAAAAGGCTTAGAAAGGGGTTAAAATGATATACTCCCTTTGTCCTGGAATAATTGGCTCACTTTCTATTTTCCTCTTTCCCATATAAAATGACATTTTAATTTTTACCCAAACGGTAAATATCCTACTTTTTCACAATTATTCTCTGCCACATTAGCTTGCATAAAATACCGAGTCAAAAGTGTATGTGCCAGTTATTCAGGGACGGAGGGAGTATTTGTTTCTGTAGGTTGCACATTAAGTTATTTTTCTAAACGAAACTCCTTGTTAGATCCCTCTGGGATTAGATTTCTGGACCGATATGTGAATTGGTAAAGGTTTTTCTGCATGCTTGAGAATAAGCTTGGTAATTCACTTAAGTCATGAAGTTACAATTTTGCAAGTTCTCATTTTGCTGTGGTAGTTGTGCAGTCTATGTTTTCACTTCGTTTGTAAAAGATCCACCACCTGGCTGAAGGACATAGTTTCTAACCCCGTTTAATCTAGCGTTAGTAGCTCCAAAAATATGTCCAGAAAATCAAACGGACCACCAATACTTGTATCCGTTTCTTCTTTCCAAGGAAATGTATCTTTTGGTTCAGTTGCTTCTAGAAGCAGATCGATGGAAACCTTTGGTTTGGATTTCTTCAGTGGCTGCATTTTGATGTACTCTGGATAATGATCCTAGATCAGGTGGTAAGATGTCAAAGACTAATAGTGTTGTACATACACGTTCATGTATGTAGCTATATTAAAATTGAAAATACCTAACCTGGTCAGCATGCAATTTTTTCACAAAGGATTTAAAAATCCTGAAGTTCATCCATTTTAATAGTTCATCTGATAATCGAAGGTACGTCAATCCAGACAACTTTAAATATTGTCGGGTATATGTGTTGATACCGTTTGGCCTAGAATTTAGAAGGATTTGGTTGTAGGCCGCACGATCATATCTAGCCAGTGCATTTTCTCCTGCAACATCGATGTTTTCTCTCCAGCCAGCACTCAAAACCTGCCCAAACATTTATCGAGATGAAGAATATATAGTTTTGTTGCAATGAAGCCATGTTAGGTTACGAATATCATATCCTCTGTTGTTTCGATTTGTAGCTGTCTAGCTTAAAAGTATGAAGTATTAAAAACTTTTGAATATTTAATGTAGCTGAAAAATTCCTGTATAACTTACTTGTTGAACTAGTTTCTGAGGCCCACTCTTTGCTACAGCTGGATGTTCGGAATCTCTCATCTCTAGGCATGTAAAATTTAAGCAAGCATAATGCCTTGACATCATCCTTGCTATCGGTCGGTATCCGTCTCTATTTTTTAGGTTGTAGTATCCCGCAGTTAACTCTGCAGCGTGAGTTTCATCTTTGAACCACCAGTGAATGCCAGAGACCTGTTTAAGAGATCAATGTCTTAAAATCTTCTTAGTGTATGATGGTAAATATAGAATCAACCTTACAAACTATGAATTTACTTTAGCTGCCAGCTTGAGTCTGCATCCCATGAATATTTTATTGGCTTCCTCTAGGATTTGATCCCCGTGGGCCAATAATTTGTTAGAATACCTGGTTAAGAAGAAGTTCCCTTGATCTGAAAGATATGTTTTTTCTGTTCCAAAGAAGGCTGTTTTTTCAGGCGTGTCATTGTAAGTTCCTGCATTAACTGGTATAATCCATTCGGGGTGCCCTGCCTTTCTTGCAGCGTCTTCAAAACCTGCCCGCAAATACTTATCATAGCACTGGAAAATGTATGATAGGTCTGTTTAGAGGCCGTCACTAGCCTACTCCTCAAACGTATTAGTGCTTCGCTTTAGTTATAGTTGTTGATTGCCTGAACAGTTTTGTTAATAACTCACCTGAAATTCTCCAATACCTGGAAATTTCCATCCTTGACTTTCCACATATGATGGATATCTGAGCTCGCCTGCAGGTCCCAGGCCTACCTCAATGTCTATGATGGTTCCTGTTTCCAATAGCTCTGACATATTTTCTCTGAAGCTGTTCATATAGTCACTGTACATCTAAATCATTATAACATCATTAACAACATTTGAGATTTTAACTTACCATCGAATGCATTACATAAGCAATGTTTATCAATGATAATCGTTTCTAACAGGTAAAGAGGCAATAGGTTTTTTTTTTTTGCTAATTGAAGGTTTGCTCTGCCAAGTCTAAGTCATAGTTATACCCATACAACTTCTTGTTAGGTAATAAAACCTTACTCTAGACCCTTGGAGCATGGAATAGCTTTTACCTCAAAAGCTGGAAATAAATACCTGGATCGCAGTCCGGCCTTGAAAGAGTGCTAAGTTGTCTACTCCCAGTGAGAGACATTCTTTGTTCCTGGTACCTGCTCTGTTTGTGTAAAAGATATCAGGGTTGTTTTCTCCTATTTTAAGTACCCATTTTGGAAGTGGAATGTTAACAGAATCTCCAACATTGCCACCACATTGGTGAAATGACATAATTGCTTGAATTTTTAAATTATATTTTTGAACCAGGTGAAATAGTTCCCTGTAGGCGGACCAGTCATATTGCTTGGGACCGTTAGATTCTACAATTCCCCACCAGACATCAACCATGATACCATCTACTCCTCCTGCTCTAAGCTTCATAAGCTGCCTCTCCAGCTTTTCTGGGTATGAGAGAGCATTGTCCAGAGAAATAATATCCAGCTATTTCACAAGCAAATATGTCAACACGAAACAAATGTCTAAAACTAGGTCATCTACTGATCTCTTGCTGTCTCATAGAGTTGCAGTTTATAAGAGAAAATAACTTATGACATACCTGCAGCATTACATAGACTGGCACATAATGTTCTGTTCTATTACTGCAGCTTTTCTGAGCTTTTGTCTGTTGATGAAAGGGATGAGTTTTTAGTTTTTCTTACTCATAGTGAAATTTTGAAGATTGAACAGTTGTATGCCTTTTATTATAGTTGAACTTGCATCAACTGGCTAGGTAGATTGTAAGTCTCCACAAAAGAATATAAAAACTCTATAAAACTTGACTGCTACTTCAGTTTTGTATAAGTTTACTGATTCTAGTGAGTCAAAGAATCCTGGCATCTTGTCGGATGACAAGACACCATGGAGATGTGAAGTTACATATTGCAGAAAGCCTAGGATAAGCTTAGTGTGGTCAGAGAGGGTCAGAATCATCACTACTAATGGTACTAGTGTGTAATTTTCGGTATGAACTGTTTTAGTTCACAAGTTTAGTGTAGTATTGAAAAATAGCACGTGAGGCGTGTAATAATATATGTAGATATATACATCTGATCATCTCCACTTAACATAGGAATCTGAGCAGAAGTGATTTGATAAATGAAAGGAAAAAGTTCCGACATTCGGAAATCTTTAACATGAACTTACATCATCTTTTGTGGTGGACAAGGAAGTTGCTGTTGCTGTTATTGGAAAGGTTTGCATCCTGGTAATTGAATGTGATAGGAAATTCCCCTTTCCACATATCGCCGTTTTTGTGTGAATTGTTGTTCTTGGTGCACAACATGGCTTTGAGGTTATAATACTAGTCATTGTGTGTGTTGCACAAAAATGTTTTGAATAAGGAGCTTCAGTTTACAGTGTTCAAGAAAATATCTAAAGGTGAGAACCTGAAGGTTGCTGTACAGAAATTTTAGCATGTTTGTTTTTTTTGTGTGTGGCGTTTTGAGGCGTTTCTTGTGGGCTGTATTCATCGAGGCTCATCTAGTTGTCAAATATTGGAGAGGACAAATATTGGAATCCAGTCTCCACTGGCTACACCAAGTTTCAACTCTCAAATTATGCAAATGAAAATTATACTCTCTCTGCAATTTATTTTTGTTCTGTCTTGGAAATTAACATTAATATATGTTTTATTTAGTTAATGTCTTATTCCCTTGTATTACAAGACTAGTTGGGATTTAAACGAGAACTATAATATCTACATTTTTGTCACTTGTATCATCAGTTAAATTTATCAACTGTTCTACTCTGTTAAAATGTAATACAATTTAATGATGCAATTACACATGTTCAATCACTTTAGTGGTAACGACTTCTCAAATTAATCTTTCAAATCAGTAACCTACAAGGTATTCTCTTTCTATTGAGTTTTCTCTTCATTGATGTCATTCCCCTTAAATGACTAATTCACAACCCACAAATTACCACAACACTCTATTCCATCGGAAGACACCAACAATCACTGTAATTTCATTAGCCAAACTCCGCATTAACCCTGGCAACTCTGCCTCTAGGTGTTAGCTCGCCCTCGTATGTTCGGATGTTGGTGGTAGAAAACCACCAAAACTTTAAAACCAGTTCGAGCTAAATCCTATCACCGAGTTCAAGGGAGAAATTGCGATGTTTTTCAATGGCGACGAGATAGAAAAGCTATCAGAACCATTAAAGAAGCATTTGATTTGTAAATTTCCTAAGAGACGACCAACACTGGAGTTCATCGGGATGGAGTTTAAAATGATAGGATTCAGAGGGGAGACTACAGTCATAGCTTTGGATCACACACATGTATTCATTATGTTGGATCAAGAGGAGGATATGCAGCGGAGCTGGATAAAGAGAAATTCGAACATTGGAGGCCAGATGATGAAGGTGCTAAATTAGATACATAATTTTGACATCACGAAGAGCCACCAGTTATGCTGATTTGGGCAACATAAGAATTTTCACCTACACATTTTCTTCATTCTGAATCTACCCCTCATATAGAAAATTGCCCACAATATGACTAGATCATCAACTATTAGGCTGTGTATCGAAATGAATCTTAGTGGAACTTTTCGAATAGAATTAGGTTGGGTTAAAATACAGATAACGTGTGGTATAATATAGTGTATGAGAAGCATCCTAGCTACTGTACCACATGTTCAAAGATCGACCACTCATCCTTAGATTGCAATCATGGAAAGCAGAACACAAGTGATATGGTAAGTGAAGGAGGAAAACAATGAAAATAATGGCAAGGGAAATGACTAGAAGCAACCACCTCAGAGAAATGTGCAAAAAAGATAATATAGGGTTTAAGGAACAAGATGACTCAAGCAACATGGCAACCTATAGAAGCTGATGAGGATACTATGGTTTTGGGAAAACAAAACACACACAGGAGCCAAATGGAGTGGAAAAGAATATCACATATTGATATGGGAAAATCTAAGAGAGCAGTTGATCGAATTGCTCTTGAAAAGGGGGATGGGATCTTTAGGATGCAGATAACTTGTACTGAGAAATTGTGCAAATGATTACCAATCAGAACAAGAATCAACAGTAATTAGAGGCATATGGATGATCTGTCAAGAATGAAATCAGACAAGGCTGGCCTTGAGCAATATATTTTCAATATGAACACAGGCGATGGACACCATGGATTGCACAACCGAGATGCGACTCTTAGATGCTCATGAAAAATCAACTCCAGCTAATCGGTGGAACTCTGCAACGAACAGACACAAATAGCATCACATGATACAGATCAACACTTGGGCAAGAAGCTGAAGCTTGAGACACATGAGCCAATAACAGAGGTAACACACAACATCAAAACTCTGATACAATTTTTTTTCTATTATCCTAACCTGATTATGACGGGTGCAAAGGAAAAAAATGAAAATTTCTCCATCGATTGTAAATTGTTAACATGGAACATTACGTGAATTGAAAAAGGCATGCTCAGATTAAAAAGAAAAACTTATTCTTGCTCATAAAATATACATCATCACTATAATTGAACCTAAATAAGAAGTAGCTAAATTGGTAGATTACCCGCAGAAACTAGGTTTCAAATTTGCTTTTGCTTTGCCAGATGGTCACATCTGGATCATGTTCATTTTTTAAAACACATGTACCTATCTTTCCTCACCCCGCGGTTATCGGGATACTCCTGCAAAAGCTGAACCCCTGGAATACCAGGGTAAAAGCTAAACTACTCATCACCAACATTTAACCTCCGAAGTTGATAAAACCCAGAAAACATATCAACCTTAAACTCTCTCAACCCTCGAGCACACTTCCCTAAAACCAACAATTATGTCCACACCCTGAGGATGAAACTGGGCAAGAGCGACATTGTAAACCCAATACATCCAGAATGAAATCTGGGACGGCTAAAGTCAACCCATACAACACATGATGTTCAAACACAGAAAAATACCTGGAAGAGGGTTACATACTCTCTCGCCGGTGCTGGATATCCTTACAATCATTCGCAAAAGAGTGTTGGCGACTACATCACTCTTAGTCATAACACACTATAACAAATTCCTCTAGTTGCTATATTTTTTGGTCTCAATAATGACATCAGTAAGTGCAGTTAATTTTCCCTACACTATAACTATTATCACCCACTTGACTACCCCTTTTCCCCCACATCATCTTCCCCCGTGACATCAACATGAATCTCACTGAGAATCCCATTGCCACTGAAATTTGAATTGGCAGTGGAGGACGAAGACTCATCGCGCACAACTACCATGTTTTTAAAACCAAAAGATTTGAAAGAGTGATATACCTTCTGCAAATAAGCTTTCATGGCGAGTCCTATGACTTCTAATAATCTTATTGAGATAGAAAAGAAGCAAGATAAGTCCTTCACACACACACACACTTGCTTTTATAGAACCACCAAGGACTTCAAATCAACAAAATTACATAAAATTGCACCTTTTCGAGGCAATCAATAACTTCATCAGTTGAGAATTAGTGATGTCACACATCAATTTTTTGAAAACACCTTCATAATGATTACTCTGCATGCCGTTTTATATGTATAACAATTTTCCCCTCATTTTTTGGGACAATATTAACCATATCCCAAAATTAAAGGAATATTAATCGGTTATCACAAATTTACATTTCAAATGAATTCGCAACTAAAACATTTCAAATACCATTTGAATTCTTACATACACACTTTTCTACCAGCGAAACCATTTTAAGCTATGTGCCTATCATATCATTTTATCCTAATTGATCTGATGTACTCCCTCTGTCCCACCTCAATGTATAGAAAGAGAAATTGAGGCGGTATTTTTGTACAGTGATAAAGTCAGAAAAAACTAACTTTGAAATGACAAAAAGTTGATGGGTAATAGTGACTACTCAATGTTAAATAAAAGAATTACACACTAATATTACTATTCAAATTTACAAAACTTCCTACTAATTCATTACGAATCAAATTTAAAAAACTGAATTTTTCAGCTAATGGCTTCTAAACCTCCAGTTCATCTTCTTCAGTCGGAGAGATTGCAGATCTGGAAAGAAAAAAATAGCAAAAATTCTCAAATCGAAAAAACAGAGTAAAAAACCCCAACTTAAAAGCAAATAGATCAATGGAGCAAAAACAGAGCAAAAGGCCAACTTAAAAGCAAACAGAGCAAACGGAACAAAAACAAAGCAAAAACCCCAACTTATAGGCTCAGAAAATATCAAACAAATTCTTCAACATTCAACCCCAATAATATTACCGAACATGCAAACAAAGCAAATGGAGCAAAAATAGAGCAACCCCCCCCAATAACATTACCGAATAACACAAATTCTTCAACATTAAAATCGTTTTAAACATTAAAATAGCCTTCAAGCAACCAGATCTGAGAAACCATAACCAATTTTCCCATATTAACAAAACTCAACCCAAAAAAACAAGTAAAAAATTGCAATGAATGCAAGGGGATGACCATTTAAACATAGATTTTTGAAAAACACACTTAAAAACTTGCGAATTCGAAGGCGAAAACACGAAGCCGCCACAGCAGATGCTAGAGCCACCGTCGTTCATTCCAGAAGCCGTAGCTACCTTTGGGTGAAAGAGAGGGTTTTTAGACAATAAAAAATTAGCAGATAAGATGAAAAGATTGTGCGGATTTGGTGAGGAGTATAGATCTGAAGGAATATTTGAGAGAGGGAGGAGGAGATAGAGCAGGAAGATTCGAGAAAAGAGAGGGAGGAAGAAAATAGGTAAGAGAGAGAAGGTTGGATTTTGAAAAAAAATTACGCATTGGGAAGTCACCCTAATTTTCTCCCTTAAACCCTGAGTACAAGCCAAGCCCAATGCCATATCAGCAAATAAAAGGGGTAAAAATGGAATTTCGGGTCAAGTCAACTTGGCATTTTCTGGTAAAAATCAGAAATTGCAATTGGAGCTGGGACGTCCCCAAATAGAAAGTGTGCAATTTGAATTGGGACGGAGGGAATATATTTCTCTCTATTCACTTCGCTTCCAAAATTACATCACTCACATCGTAGAAACAGTCATCTGACACTCCATTTCTAATAACTCTGTGGATTAGGGGGGGGAGGGTTATGGTGTATACATGACTTACCCCATCCAAGTTAGTAAACACATAGCATGCGAAGCAGTCGCTTCACTAGACCAAACTAGCTCGCTAAATCCATAAAAGCCAGTTGCGCTGCGCCCACTACAAACTAACCAATTGTGCAAATAGTGGAAAGTAGCTACTTAACACAATACTCTCTATTAGACCATAATCCAATTGAGGGGAGCAGAATAAGTGGGCCACAATCACACGATCAAAGCTATATAAAAAAAGATAGAGAAGGTCCAACAAGGAGAAGAATTTTACTACAAAAATACATTAGCAAAAATAATATTGACTTGAGCGTCAAAACTTTTTTTCCAGGGCATAGCCGACGAATTTTTGCAAGTACTTGAGGAGGCTGAGACTCACCGTAGATGAATTCGGGAGACATCATCACTTGGAAGAATTTTTCCACATCGAAAGAAAATTAAAATAATTAATTATCAAATTAATATAAAAACTGACCTAAAATCACATAGTCTTGTTTTAGACCTCCTAACCGTTAGACGACAATCATTTTATAATTAATATAACTAAAGGGGAGATTTGATGTTTGCTTTTATTCATAATTTTTTATGTGGACAAGTGAGGGCCACTTAAATACTGACACATGGCAATTACGTGAATAAAAAAATGAAAAGAAAATAATTAAATTACGACCCACTCACTTACCACGTATCAATATTTGACTGGTCTCTCACCACCCCACATACAATTTTCCCACATAAAGATTTTTCTGGTTTTTTTATTAGAACGGGATTCCCATAACTTAGAATATCTTTCAATAAAGATGAAATAAAAATAAAAAAACATGTCAAATTAAAACAGTCAAACATCAAATAAAAAATAAAAAGTTTAACATCAAATTGAAATAATAACATGTACATCAAACTAAAATACGTAAACATTAAAGAAAAAAAATAAAATATATATAAGAATAAGAATAAAAACATTAAAAACATTAAAAAATATATTCTAAATGTCCGCATTATATTAAAATACTATTTAAATATCAAAT
>JAULKK010000011.1:5442650-5457359 GCA_032355705.1 Rubia peregrina
GTTAGCACGCATTAGGGCTTAAAAATAGTATCTTTGAGAGGACGGTGACGACATCCCAATGTTCTTTGTTGTTATCCATCTTTGAATGGTGCTCTTCCCTATGTGAATTGATGCTCATGTGTCGCGAACGACCCTCCTTTTGGTCAAATGTAATGCCTTTAATGCTTCTAGATCAACATCCTTCTTCCCTGAACCAATTCTTCCCTTCTTTCTCCCTCTCACATTCATTGGTTGCCCGATTCCTAACTGTGGCTTCATTCGAAACCAGATTGTGCTTACAGTTCTGATTGAAATCCCCCACCTAGCTGCAGCTTCTCCTCTTCTGTTGTGCCCAATAATACCATTATTTTGGTGCAATAATAGAAACTCGGCTAGAAATTGTCTTTCTTCATCAGTGAGATTTTTGTGTATCATTCTACTGACTTTTGGGTTTTTGCTGATGTTGTCTTGTTGCTCCAGAAATTGAACAAAAGTTGCTGCCTGCCTGCCCTTGAGAATTGCTTCCTTCTGAAGTTGCTGCCCTGAACAAATACGTCACCTGCTGCTGCATTTTCTTGCTCAATGATGAAGCAGCAGCTACTGAGATTATAGAACCTGAGCTTTTAAAGCTTTGAGTTCTTACCCGCTGATGGTTTTTTCTGAGAGCATTTTAACTAAAACAATTCTGATTTTTGGGGTAGTGGTAGAATGAGGGAGTTGATTTATATAGGGTGGGCAGTTAGGGTTTCATCTTTATTAGTTGACTTGTATTCAGCAAAATTCCCTCCATTTTTAGGAGGGAAATATGTAAGCAAAATATCTGGCTCCAAAGTTTTAGAATATTTACTTTTCAGCACTGTTGCCTTTTTGCTAAACAGGTACTGTTCACCCACGTGAATAAGAGTGGAGTCAGACCTTTTACATTAGTAAATGGTCCCAAAATTTTGAGACTTCCTCCCTCTCTACAGCTTATGTTGGGACAGAGGGAGTAATAAAAACAACACCGCCTAAATATTAGTGGGGTCATTTTATAAATAATACTCCATCTAGTCCTCTTTATATGGCCTCTTTATTGGCCTCTTTAAATGTTACTTTAGGTGGTGTTTACTTGGAGTTTTATCTAGTTGAATGTTTTATTATTGGCAAGTCATCCATGTGAATTTGACTCTTTCCTAAAATAATTTTAACAAATTAATTTACGATCTCTTACTTTGGTACGAATAAATTATACGCCCTATCACTATCTATGTGTTTTATTGTTGAAGGTCTTGTCAAGTTTGCAGTGGCCGTATAAAAGGTCCTAACTGGTTCCATATAGCTTCTACCAACTGGAGATTGTAATAGAATAGGGGCACATATTTTTATGGTAATCCAAGCTATACGATAGAGGATTCGTTATTTGCCTTGGAATCTAGCATACACGCAGTACCCTTATGTTAATGCCCTTGAAAAACCATACAACTTTGATCCTACACCTCTAGAAGTCTTCCTCATTTTGAAATCGGATCAGAATGTTTATGAAATCAATCGCTCTGAGTTGATAATTACCAGTAAAACCTATTGTTTGAAGTCTTCTTATATCTTATCCATTTCTAGCATTCCCTTAGGAAAATTCCCAATTAGGGCATTTTGATAGTGTGTAGCTAGGGTTTGTATTTGTTCATTGAAGTAAAGTACTAATGGTTCCCCTTTGTATTGCATGGTCGGTGTGATGTTAGGGGCGGAGAGGAGAATAGGTGATATCGGGTTGGTTTCGTTTTGGACAATTTGTGGGAAAATATTTGAGTTGGGTATTAGTTTTTGGAGCCGCCACATCGACGGTGTTATGGTTCTTCACCAGTCAAGTGGCACCAAGAAGCTTCTCCGGAGACAATGACTGAACAATAATTACAGTCATTGGAAAGCAATATATTTAGAGAAAGAGAGAGACCTCCTCTTAATATCAAATATCATGATATCTCTTCAAAAAATATAATAACTAATATGGAGCTTAATGAACTTAGTAGTTCACAGAAAATCTTATACATAGAGGAATAGTGTGTGGAGTGAGGGGAATTATATTGTGACAAGTGTTTAATAGAATGAGGTGGAAATAATTTTAATTTAATATCCTCCCTCAGTTCAGCTCCATCTCATTTCATTTACATTAAATGATTTGTCTATCGTACATATTTTTAAAATGTCAATATATTCTCTCTAACTTCTCTCTATCATGATTCTCTCTCTAGGATATTTTCCTAATCATCTAAGATATATTCATTCCTCAAGCACACAAACACTACTTATTTTTCTCTTTGAAATTTCAAAGTTGAATAGCCAATTAAATGGTTGTAATCAAAGGGTATCAATCAAATATTCAGAATCACGTGATTGAAGGGATTATACCCATGAAAAATGGTATATTAGCCTCTATACATTGCAAAATTCAACATCCACCAGCTCTCACCATATATGTCCATCATAATCAAACCTTTCTTATCCTACTCCTTAGTCATACCGATTTCTTTGCCGCACTAGCCATGGGGGATGAACTCATAGCCCAGTACAAGAAAATCAATATGTCTGATGAAGCTTACAACAAACTCATTGCCCCAGACTCTATTGACATCATTGACTACCAGCCAACAATATACCTCCTAGGTGCGAAGATCCTAAGCCCAACGTCAAAGCTTTTCGACTATATGATTTCCACTATGATTAGGGTGAACATGTCAAAGGCATAGAAGTGCAGTGGAAAAGTTGAAGGATACCACATGGGTTTCAATTTAGCTCTATTTTAGTTTAAACAGCTTGCAGATATGACTAAGGTAATTGATTTATCGCCTTAGTCATTCGATAATAGCCTAGTGGTCTTTGTTGAAACAGGTGGCCTTGAAACCCTTGGTCATCTTCCTTTTTTCAAATAGCCCTTTCCGGATTAATATCCATGACATCCCTTAGATTCTTATGAACTTGGATATGGCGGTCTTGATTGGCGATTATCTGGGGAATTTTGTGAAAGTCCACAGAAATAAGTTTGACTCTGCATGGGCAAAACTCTCAAACTGAGAGCGAAACTCAATGTTCAGAAGCCACTCCCTAGAGTCATAACAGTGGAATTTAAAGAAGTGGATTACCTTTTCAACTTCCAGTATGAGAGGCTACCAATATTTTGCCAACTTTGCGGCTACTGGGACCATGCAAAAATATATTGTGAGATGAAAGACACACCAGATAGAGATTCACTTATGCAATAGGATATGGTAGGTGGATGAGATTTGAAAATAACCAGCATTATTAGCAGCCAGACCCCGAAGCACTGTATCAACGAAGCCAGTAGAAGGAATCTGAGGAGCCTATCTGGAACGTGTATCTAAATCACCCACCACCGGACTTTGACAGCAGGTAACTATGGTTGAAATTTCATATGACGAAGATGATGATGCTCTACTTCCCTTTGCAATCATGAATCGCAGAACCAACATTGTTACAAAATTTATGACATTGAGAGATAAAGTTCAGAACCAGGGGAACTTATCAGAAACTACACACGGAGCAGAGAAGGAACCGATGGAAATTGAAACAACAATCACGAGAGGATTGGGAAAGGCTAGAACCACTCTTGGGTAAGGAATGATGCTTACTAGGTGTAGCTCGGTTTGTCGGGCATCGGGTCAGCGTTAGCTGGGACAAAGTGAAGTTGCAAGGCATTGACTAATGGTCTTGGAGGAAGCTCTTCGTACGTAGGTCAAAAAAATAGCCGGAAGTGACAAGGTGAATGAGGTGCTCTCACCGATGATAAGGAGGTCCATAGCAGCAGCGCTTCGATAAGATGGTTTTCATGGCGGGTCAGTGATGCTCAACACCGGCACTGCACCTACGACACTGTCAGAGATCATTCGCGCCCAGCAATAGATAACCTTGCCGGCAGCAGAAACTACATCAAACTCAGGATTGATGGAAATATAGATCTGACGATAGCCTGGGTTGTGGGTCAGGGAACTCTCTTGCAGGATATGAAGACCAGCCTGGTGGCTGGTATCCCTTTGGCAGAAGCTCCAATCGGCAGGGGACCAAAAAGCTCCACTTGCGCAAACCAAAATCTGCCGGTGGATGACCTAGGCGGTGGAGAATGAATTTTGGTGAAGATTATTGATGTTGTAGAAAACCAGTTTTTTCTTGGGGACTCGGGACTTTTTGCTACGAAGAAGAATATAAATTTCCTAGAAAAGGCAGGAGCTAAGAATGCAATTTTGGAATATGATCCAAGTATGGTTAATATATCAAATGTAGCTCAATATTCTCCAACCCAAGCCCAACTATCAATCTTCAAGAGGAAGTCATATTTCGAAGAATTTGAAGATGGGCTGAATCAGGAGGCCAAGACACAGAAGCAGGGGTTGATTATTCCTTTGACTCTCCCGGAAGAGATGATTTTTAATATGGGCTCACCCGCATTTGGACCAGTGGCGGCAACTAGAAAGCCTCGGTCCTGCTGAAAACTATAAGTCTCTTAAGCTGGAACTGCAGAGAGCTTTCACACCCTCGCGCAGTCAGACACTTGAAAGAACTCATCCTCAAATTTTCTCCTCTTTAATTTTTTTGTCTGAAACTAAATGCAGCTCTAATAAATTAGTAGGAATAAGAGACTTCTTAGATTTTGCATGGTATCTTTTTTTTATGTTATTGGCAACTCAGGGGGTCTGACTTTATTTTGGAATAAAGATTTAGAAGTTTAGATTTTGGGTTATTCTCTTAATTTTGTAAATTTCCTTGTAAATGATCCACAGTCTTCTACTCTGGCGATGTACAGGTGGTGTTTATGTGAGCCAGAAACCCATAAGCGTCTACAATTCTGGCAGCACTTCCCCAATCTTTGCAATAACTCCAATTTACCTTAGCTTTGCATCGGCGAATTCATGAAGTATTGCATTAGAATAAATTTCAAAGTGCTACTATACGAAAAACACATCAAATTGATAACTTTCTGGAAGCACTAAACCATTGCAATATTTTTTATCTAATCTATGAGAGTTACAAATATACTTGGTTCAAAAATTAGAAATACCCTCAAAGAGTAAAAGCAAGATTAGATAGAGTCGTGGAAACTCAAGAATGGATAAATACTTTCCCTAGAATAAAACTTAAGCATCTCTTCAGCCATCAATCTGGCCATGCCCATATTTTGCTGTAACTAAAAGATAAAATACGGGGATATGTGCAGGGTCCGTGAACTAGGCCATTTCGTTTTGAAATTACTGGATACAATCCCCACAATGTCAAGATATGATATCAGAATACTGGAATCAGACAGCTCCAGATTTTCCATCAGCAATATTAGAATGTTCACAGGGCTGCTATTATGGGCTAAGTCAGAATTCCATAACCAACATAAGAAGAAAGAACAGCTCTCAAATCAGCTTCAAAAGTTGCAACAGTGGGTTATTACATATGAAGTTCAAGCAAAACTGGCTTCTATTAAATTCCAACTAGAAAAAACATCTGGATACGGAAGAGGCTAGATGGAAGTAAAGGGAAAAGAAACACTGGTTGGAAAAGGGGGACATAATCACGAGCTTTTTCTCTTTTTTTGCAAACAAACGTAAAAGAAGGAACGTCATTCATGGCTTGTTTAAAAATCATGGGCAATGGTGCACATATGAAAAGGATATGGAAATTATTAACTCTGGACACTTCCAAACTCCTTTTGAAAGCTCGCATTCATCCTCGCTAATCATCAACCACCTAACTGATAAGGTCCCCTCCAAGGTCTCCTTGGCAATGAATTTATTTTAACAAGGCCCTACACGCCAAGTGACATATATGTTACCATAAAGATATGACTCTAAATAAGTCCCCTGGTCCAAATGGAATGCCGCCATATTTCGTTCAACTACACTACAAAATTGTAGGCCCTAAGGTCACTTAGGAAGCTCTGCAATATTGAATAACGGAAATCCTAGGCATAACATTAATGGTACTACCTTTGTGTTAATCCTGAAGGTGTAGAAGCCAAAGGAAATTGCGCAATTCAAACCATTTAGTCTATGTAACGTGGTATATCATATAATATCCAAATGCATAGCTAATAGACCAAAGGTTGTCATGGATAAAAATATTTCCCCTAATCAAAGTGCATTTGTTAAGAACCGGCTGATCACAGATAATGTTATCATTGCCCATGAAGTGCATCATTATATTAAAAGGAAGAATACTAGGGGAAAAGGCCAAATGTTGGTTAAACTTGGCATGAGTAAAACTTTTGATAAGATTGAATGGTCCTTCCCGTAGAAAAGATGGGCATTGACCAAATGTTCATTGATCTCATTGAAAGATTTATAGCAACAGTTTGCTTCTCTTTCACATTGAATGGTAAATGCTTTGGAAGAGTCACACCAATGCGGGACTTAAGACAGGGAGACCCCCTATCCCCGCATCAGTTTATCATTCGTAGTGAGACTTTCTCTCACCTGAAACAAGAAGAGATTAGACTCAAGAGATTTCATGGTTTGAAGATTGCAAGGAGGGCACCAATACTATCCCATCTTCTGTTCATAAATGATACGTTAATTCTAGGGGAAGCAACTATTCAAGAAGCAGATGCACTAAAGAGGGTTCTACAACAGTACGAGGAAGCTTCGGGATAAATGTAAACTTTAACAAGTCCTCGATTATGTTTAACCCCAACACGTCTAACCAAAATAAATTGCAGCACGATACATATGTTGGAGGTTGTATCACATGAGAAGTATTTGGGCCTACCAACTATTTTTGGAAAATCAAAAGCCACAAAATGTGAAGTGCTCAAAAACAAAATCCGGACTAAAGTTGATCACAAACTTTCAAAACGGGGAAAAGAAGTCTTGATTAAGTCAATACTACAAGCTATTACAACTTACACTATGTTGTGCTTCATGTTGCCCAATTGCATTATAGATGACATACACAAGTTGTATAGCCAATATTGGTGGGGGTAATTCTTCTAAAAAGAAGAAAATCTATTGTGCGAAATGGATTAATTTATGTTTCCCAAAAGGAATGGGTAGGCTAGGAAAACAAGCATGGCGTCTGCTAATTAACCCAAATTCCACCTTATCACGACTTCTAAAAACTAAATACTTTCTATCAACATTATTTTTCGAAGAAAAAATAGGGTGGAACCCTTCATATGCATGGAGATTCATTTTAGGGGGAATAGATATGTTATCTAAAAGTGTTTGGAATAGAATCGATTTAGGGACAGGCATAAAGATTAAAAATGGTATTTGGCTACCAAGGCTGGCAAATCAAAATCCTACATCACCGGCGGAAGATTTCCTGAATGATCTAAGTGTTGCCCATTTGATGACTAAAAATGGCAAAAAGTGGATTGAAAACTCAAAACACTTTCAATCAGGAAGAATCCACTCTTATATTGTCATTACCGAGGAGCACTATTTCCTAGCCCCTTGATAGATTATTGTGGCATCCAATAGTTGACGGTAAATAGACAGTTAAATTTGGATACAACATTTGTATTAACTTTTCAAATTTGTCCCATGCAGGGAATATGGCGTCAAGTAGCACAAACCCTTCTCCACATTGGAAGAAGATTTGGAACCTAACAATACAGGTGAAGATAAAGCATTTTCTTTGAAGATTGTGCAAGAACAATCTACCGTCAGCATTTAACTAGCAGATTAAACATGCAAATACAGAAATTATTTGCTTAAGTTGTTCAACAGAAGACACTTAAATGAAACATCTATTCTTTCATTGCCCCTTGGCACACCAATTATGGGTTTTTGCAGGTTTCATGAAAGAATCCATCGTTTCGAACAACCAAATGCTAGTATGTGGGTTAAGGATCTTCTCATGGTAGTGAGCAGACAAGATATGGGCATCATAGCTATCACGTTATCTCAACTTTGGTATCACCGGAAGTCATTTCCCTTCTAACTACTATAATTACAGCAATACAAAGGAGCATACAAGTCAATTTTATAAAGGGAGATGTGCAATTAGTTATCAATGTTGTGAGAAATCATCTGGATGACCTATTGAATTTTGGCGTCATCATTGAGGATGTGCGTAGACTAGTTGTAAATCATCAATTCCCAGATTTAAAATGGATTAGAAGAAAGGATAAGTTGTTTGCCCATTTATTAGCGCAATATGCAAAAACCAGTAGAGATGAAATCTCTATGTGGGATAACGTCACACACTTTGTACAAAACTTCAACAATCAATGAAACACACTTCATTTCAAAAAAAAATGATTAGTCTCTTACTCCCACATACATTTTATTTATTTTTTGAATCCATCACTCATAGATGGTATTGAGAAAAACACACAACAACTATTATAATAAATGGGAAAAACCACACATACATTATTTCTGCACAAATAATATTCTCTCACTTGTTCGATTCTACAACAGAGTTCTAGGTAGACTACGGTCTCACACATAAGCATTTCCATTTTTCCTTCTTCCTTTCCATTTTTTATATCTCATTCTCAGGTATAGGGGCGGCAAAAAACTAAAAAACCAAAAATCGAGTCGAAAATCGAATAATCTGAATTCAAATAAACTGAACCAAATTTAAAATACAATTTTGGATAATCGAATTGAGAAAACTGATTCTTGAATATGGTTTTTGCTTTGGTTTTGGATATTGAAACTCGATTAAAAAATCGATTCGGATACCGAATTGCAATTAAAAATTAAATCAATTATATATAATTATATAATTTTAAAACTCTAAAATTGTTATGGTTAAGTTTGTATTGTAGTTGTTTAGGTTTTTTAAACACTTGAATTTGATTATTTAGAAATTAAATTACATATTTTTATAGAATTTTAAATTAATTTATATATTTTTAGTAAATTTTTATAAAACTTTTCATGAATTCGGTTTATTCGGTTTGAAACCGAATTCAAACCGAAACCGAATTTCAAATTCGTTTTGGATAATTTAGTTTTTTGGGTTATTCGGATCGGTTTTTATTTTGAGTTTTTTAGGAGTAAAACTGAATAACCTGAACGAATAAATCAAAACCGATTAAACCGACCCGACGTCCACCCATACTCAGGTATACCACTGAAACCAATAATTATGTAAAAATTACCTTGGATGATTCTAAAACGTATTTATTTTGTCATCAATCTATGCTCCGAACGGGGGCGGAACCAGAAAAAAAAATGGTGGGTCACATCCTATTGCCAATTCAAGTGGAAAAAAATGTACTTCCTCCGTTTCTCTATTTATGGCATCATAGGTATAGGTGCTTGAATTTATGTAAAGAAAATGAGTACATGAAATTGAATGTAAAAAGTAAAAAGTAAAATCAGTTGATGAAATGGAAGGAATCTTGTCAAAAATGGAAAGTGTGTGATTTAAAGAAAAACATCTCGATAAAATGAGTGTACCAAAAATAGAGAAACAGAGTAAGTAGTGACTTGATTTCATTTTGCTAGGCATGGGAGCCGTAAATAATCCCCTATTTACAACCAAAAAAATTCCTCAGTGGGTTGCTTCTGCTTAACCAATACTCCCTCTGTTTCTTTAACAATGTCACTTTCTTTTTTTGATTGTTTCTTTTATGGCACACTTTCCATTTTTGGTAAGTTTCCTTCAATTTCATCCACTCATTCTACTTTTTACATTCTACATTCAATTTCATCCACTCATTTTCTTCTCCTAAATCCAAGCACCTACACCTAGTGTGCCATTGTTAAAGAACAGAGGGAGTATAGTTTCTGTTACAAAAAATAATAGAGTAGCTTTGTTTTAACACTAAAAACAATCATTATTAACATCAGTCAGAGTGTTCATTAATTTCACCAAACCAAAAGCCTACCAGAATTTGATGTCGTTGCTGATTCCTCCCTACTTTCAGCAGAATTTTCACATACAAGTAGCCACCAAATGTGATTTCCATGAAGAATGCCCTGAGCTAAGCTGCTAAGTTTCTCATCCTCAGCTGAATTTGAATCAGAAAGAACAAAACTATGGATGCATATGGATCAGTTCCTCTTCTCCACACTCTCTAATGCCAATGTCAACCACACTATTCGCTGAAGATCGCAACACATCACAACATTGTCTTCTCGGTGCGTGCAACTGTAATTTACAAGAAAATCACTTTATATATTTTTTTTTGTTTCAAATACTACTACATTTTAACATAATGAACGCGACGCGGCCCTTGTTTTCAGAAGATGAAGCATTATGTACCTCTGAAGACCTTTATCATAATTGTAGTATTTCATGATGTGAGACGTACCTGTCTGATATCAAGCTCCAACTTTTTCGAAATGACTCTGATTTCATCGATTTTCTTGCCATAAGTACAATTACTGCTCAGTATCTTATAATTACTGGTCATGGTTCCATCTCTGCTGGAGGAAACACTGTCAAAAAAGAAAGCAACAGGCCTCTTGCATGGATCAGGGTGATAACCCCGCGTATCAAGATTATGCGTAACTTGTCGCACTTTCCAGGGCCTAAATGTCTCCTGGGCACGGACAACATCAGGGAGAGGCACATTTGTCCCCATCAGTTGGACTGCATAACCCCACGCCACAGAAATCGTCCACGAAAACCACTTGTCATAGCAAACTGTTTGTTGCAGGATCCTCTGAGAGTCGGCATTTACTGCTTCCATTAAGTGCTCCAAGGCCTTCAAAGCGGTTGAGTTCGGGAAAATTGGCTCTACTGCTTCTATATGATGAAGACTAACCAGTGGCTTCGTGGGATGCGCTGTTAGCAATCCGAAAATGCTTCCCCTGACATCAATCTGATAAAAGTAGTTACAAATTCAGACACATGATCAGATGAACTGAATTGACTTTTAACCCAATGGTGCAAAATCTTTTGTAGCAGTCTGCACTTAGATCTTGTCAACTTACATTGAAACTATCCGAGACACAAGGGCAGAAGATTGAAAGCTAGCTAAGCACTTTGTTAACAATTTTAATAGTTTAGTACATATAATAATCATATTCCATATCAAACCCCGAATGATAACCTAGCTATACAGAGAGATTAAATTCAATATTCCTAACTATCACAATCATATTCTCTGTCCGATAAACTTGGAACAATACAGAGAAGATTAGCATGGTCCCTGCACAAGAATGACACACAAATGGAGAAATGATTCCCTGACTAATTTGGTGAAGAAGCATGCCATGGTTTTAGATGATTTCACACTTCAACATTATAGATGATTCAATGCAGCTAATCAGGCTCAAGAAAAAGAAAAACCGACAAATTGACATTGCATACCTGATGAAATCCAGGTTCATGTGTCAAAGTAATTCCAAGTTCTGATGTGCAGGCATGAATCCTTGCATCACTACCGTAGAGATAATGGTACCTTTCCAGGCAGGAATCAAAGACCTTTGCCAACACTGTAGCCAGGGGAAGGCTTATTGCAAAACCAGCACCACCAAAAGCCATGTCAAAAGAGAAGTACTTATTGGCATCAAAATTTTCAGAATTAGACCCAATGTAATACCACAATCCATGATCATATTTCGACAGAGTATTCACCAGATTCTCAGGAAAGAAGAACGTGTCATCGTCTCCAAACACAAGCCATCTTACATCATTACCACTACTACTAGTTTGGTTCATGATCAAGGCCACGGTTTCTGATACAACTCTGGCCACCCGAATAGCTGACTTTAGGCCATTCTTGAAGGTATATCGAAATCGAGAAGTGTCTGAAGAAACGCAGAGAGGAGGAAGAGATAGGCGGTCCATTTCAGAAAATGACGTGTTTGGTGGCATCTTTTCAAGAAACACACATCCCTTCATCGTCTCCGGCTTCCACCAGAGCTTGACATACTCTTTTCTTCTTAACCATGATGTTTCCGTGGAGGCTATGCCGAAAACAATGTGTTCAAGAGAAGTTTTGGAAGAAAAATTCTGTATAGAAGCTGAGAAGGGATTTGTATACTTAACAAGGAACAATGAGAGGAGAATGTAAACAACTGATACCAGACAGGAAACTATGATGCAATTTACAAGCCTGGATGGGAGCTGGGATGTTGAATGTAGGTTAGAATTTTTCATTTTGAGAGGTTTGGAGTAGTTCAATGGCTATGATCACAATCATTGTAGATTCTTATAAAAGTGGTCGAGGTTTTTCAGGTTGAAAGCCTTGATTTTGGGCAGATTAATTTAACCTTTGTTAAAGCAAGTGCATGTGGAAAAGTTTCACCTCGTTTGCTGGTTAAAGAGGGAAAAACAGTTTGATAGAGTTGCCTTACAGTTCTGGACATATATTTAAAAAAAATTAAAGTCTCACGATGAGAATCAAGCAGTGGTGTGATTGTCACGAATATGAAGAGAGGTTAAACGTGACTACTGTTATTTTCTTCGTATCCAAATTCATGTGACATGATTTGGTGATGGAATTTTTTCCTTCCAGTCACCTCCAAATATCCAGACGCATTCTGTGTCGGTGCACACTATTTTATCAACTATTCAAAAGATTGGTTCAGCAATTAATTAAGATTAAAACTAATTAAGGGTAATATAGTAAATCTTTTGTTACATTTACATGCATTTAGGATTTCCCTACTTGTACTTAGATTTTCCCATTCACTTAATATAAGTAAGGGCAAACGGGTTGGGAAACCCCTAAACTCCCTTTTTTTAGATTTTCCCATTCAACCCCTTTTTTTTAACACTTTTGGTTTCTCAACTAACAAAAATGTTAAATATAGCCCTTATATCTGGTCAAACTCTTAACTTCAGTCAAAACATCGATTTTAAGGGCAAAATAGTAGTTTCACATTTTTCCTTTTCTCCTTTTCTTTTATCATTTTTCCTCCTTTTCTTTTTTTCCTTTTTCTATTTCCTCATTTCCTTTTCTATTTTCCTTATTTCCTAATTTCATTTTTTTCACCGTCTTCTTCCTTCTTCCCCTCCGCTATCCTCCGCCGCCTGCCACCATCTTACCACCTATGGCAACCGTTTTCCGGCACCTCCCTACCACCACCACCATTTATTCTCTGCCACCTCGCCAGCTAGTCCACCACCATATATCCTTCGCCACCATCTATTCTCCTCCCCACCACCATCTATGATCCTCCTACCCACCGCCACAGGAACCCGCGTCGCCATCTCAATGCGCTTCCCCCACCAGAAACCAATCCCGCTAGATTCCCCTCTATAAGAAATTGGGGGCCTCCCAAGTCATTCAGGTGAACGATGGAAAGGTCGTAAGAAGCGAGGTTGTTGAATTTGGGGTGGAGAAGGGTGGATGTAGGCGAGCACCATGCGGCGGCGGTCGAGAGTGACACCGAGGATTTCAGAGATGATGGTTTCAGAGACGGGGAGACGGAATTGGACTCGAGGGAAGGGGATCAGAGTCGAGGGTTTCAGAGACGGGAGGAGAAATTGGATGGGAGAGAGGAGACACCAGAGCTGGAGAGGAGAATCAGGCGAGGGGGGGTTTCAAAGGCGCAGTGAAGCGGGAAAGAGAAGGAGAATGAGGAGAGGGGAGGGGGAAAAAGGAAAAGGAAAATGGAAATGGAAAGGAAGATGGAAAAGGGGAAATGGAAAATGGAAAATGAAATTGAAAAGGAAAAAAAGGAAATGGAAAATGACTATTTTGCCCTTAAACTTAACATTTTGACCAAATTTGATGCTTTGACCAGACGAAAGAGCCACGATTTAATAGTTTTGTTAGTTTAGAGACCAAAAGTGTTCAAAAAATTATGGTCTAAAAGGGGACAATGAATAGAGTTCAGGGACCTCCCAAGTCGTTTGTCTTATAAGTAAATGATTAAGTGATGATCTCCTGCGAGGCAGCCCAAACTTTAGGCAGGGATTATTCTGCAATTCTTTCTCCATTCTTCTCCACATTTCCATTCCCCAGGTAAAGAATTGGGAAAAAGTCCCTACATAAAATAAAGAGAATAATGGAGGAAGAATTACCTAAATATCCTTGATTAAAGTTTAACCGTTTAAAACAAGATTATGTGTATGATTGAAGTAATGATATAATCACTTTTAAATAAAAAGTAATAATATAATATCGTGAAATATTATTAGGCTATATAACATGTGTTTTTAAATGTATATTTTGGGTCCTCCTGGGAACATAAAGTCAACAATTTGGTATGTCAACTAAATAAAGGAGTACAAGAAAGTAGGAATTTATTTCGTTTGCTTACCCAGGTAGCAAAATTGCAGATGCAAATAATGGTACTATCTCCCCCATCTCAAACAGCACACTTCATTTTATGTCATCATTCACTCTCTAATTTTGACCACATATTTGAATAGATATATAAACAATAATATTATCATATGTTATATGATTTGATTCGTCGTAACAAGTAGATTTTATATATTAGATTTTCATATGTCATTATTATACGTAATTAAACATATTAACGATCAAACATGTTTTTTGATAACTGTAAAAAATTCCTTGCAATTTAAGGTGAGATGGAGGGAGCATAAATTTGTGTCGTGGAGCTTCGCTTGCTTCTGCCAGAATACATGGTCAGGCCCTGCCCAGTAGTGGAGGCATATGAACCATTTGCTTCAAGCCCAAAATTTCTTCACATTTTAGGGGCCCATTTTCTTTAAAAAAAAATCTCATGTATATAATAATAAATGCAAATAAAATAAAAGGAAAGTGAATGTTTCAGGCCTAAATTTTTTTCTCATACTCCCTCTGTTTTTCTATGTTTGGCACCGTTTGACCACTAGTTTTTCCGTGCAATGTTTGACCATCGATAACTT
>JAULKK010000011.1:5457459-5474024 GCA_032355705.1 Rubia peregrina
CTTCAGATGTCGGAAAAGGTTATATTGACACTTACATCAACTAGGTAGGGTTATATCTGCACTTTCAGTTATCAAAATATTATATTGGCACATATGTCAATTAGGTAGGGTTATAAAAGCACTTTTCTAAATAAATAATAATGGATCTGGTTAGATTTTATTTTTAAATATAAATTAACAGTAAAATACAAACACTGAAGATTGTGGGAAAGTAATTGTGATGTATGGTGTAGAACATTGTTTTTCTTTTTTAATGTGAAACTGAAAATAGTGGGTGCATAGGTGTAACCGTGTAAGCATGCATGGCATGGAAGAATCAGGTGAATGACGCGGTGAAAAACGGGTTGGCAAGCTGTTGGAAATTTGGTGCGGTGCTGTAGTTCAAATTTCCTCGAAACCGGAGCTTGCCTTCCACCCTGCACCAATCCCTCCTCTTCGCTCCATCACTCCACTTCACACTTCACACTGGTAATTCTTTAACTCCATTTTTTCCCCAATAAATAACATTCTTTATTTAAAGAGAATCATTGTAAAGTTTTAAATAAAGAGTTGGTATCTCTTTATTTGTGAAAGATCAACCAATCAATGATGGACTCTTGGCATGACTTGTTTTTATATTTTTAATTTAATTATAATCAAAATTTAATTTTGATTATGTATATTTTTTTTCATAAATGAGTTTATTTATTTTGAAAATTTTCTAATTTTATTTATGTATTAATATTATTTTATATCACGTAATCTATTATATTGGAATGTAGAAAATTAAAGTCCAACTATGTATGTCACGGAAGAGTTAATTTAAGAAATTCAAACTTCAATCTATCAATGCTTGAAAATTCAGGATCGGAACATCATCATCAACTCAGAGCGGATATCGTTGAATATATTTCCAAACATTTTGGAATAAGGATCAAATGTAGTTCCTTTAGAAAAAAATATTATGATATTGGTTCTTATTTGATGATTTTAAATCATATAAATTTTATATAAGATATTATTATGGATGAAAGAATAAATATGTTTGTGTTATATTTATATAGTCACTACAATATATTTTTTAATTTATATGATATTGATATTTTATAAAATGTAAATAAAATTTTAAATATTTTTCATTAGAAACGGTGACGTGCACTAAAGAAATGATTCTCAAATATCATTTCATTGTTGGTAGTTGGTTCTTACCTAATTTTTATCCAAATTGATGATGTGTCACTTAAAAAGTTCTCATTAACTCCACTACCATCGTGGATGCTTCCAGTTTCAAAATATTACTCCCCAATTTCCTTTTTATATAGGACCAGAGATTTAAGCATTTGAGTTAACATGAATGAAATTGAATTTATAAAAAAAAAATTAAATAAATGAATAAAATGAAATGAATCTTTTTTAAACGTATAAAATGTGTCAATAAAAAAATGGTAAAATAAAAAATGTTTTTTATACAGAGGAAGTAATTCTATCCACAGTGATAGAGAATATCTTCAAGCCTACTTTCTTTAACAATTGCTATTTCTCTTCTTTTTTTTCATTATTAAAGAGTTATTTTTGTTGATCTCTTTGTTTCATTTTTATTTACACTTTTAATTAATTTTCTCAAAATATGTTTGGCCACAGATAATTTTAATTGCGTATACTATGACGTATAAAATTTGAATATATAGGAAATACATCTCATTTCTCGTGATGATCAAACATGGATTGAAAAACTTGACCAATAAGTGTTCTAATTGAGCTTGACAGAGGGAGTAGTTATTTATAAAGAGCAATTGATTACTTTTTTCCAACCATTATTATGTTTTAGGAGTTATTTTTGTCCACGTGGCATGTCTTAATATAGGGATAGTCTACTGTATTTTTTTACGCATACATTAAATTAAACACTAATTATTATTATTTTAAAAATATTTTTAAATTTAAATGTTGTATTTTATATGATAAATTTTTCTTTGTCACAATCAAATATGTATTATTACATGTTTTAACTTATGAAGTACAATATTTAAATTTAAAAATACAATATTTAAGTTAAAATGTAAAGTGACCAAGTGAACAAATTACATTTTTCGAGACTTTCCCCTTTTTTATAATTAAAGAGCTATTACTGTTGGTCAGTTCTAGTTAATAAAAAGCAATTTACTTATAAAATGGATTTTTAAAATAATATAATCTAAGTAACTAATATATGTATGGGCAAAGTGTTGGGAAAGACTATATTTTCATATTATATGAAAAGATGGGTTTGAATTAAAATTATATAAAGGTAAAATGTTTTAGTTGCAAGATCAAAAAAATATTATACAACATGTAGTAGTTATAAGTTTATGATTTGATTAATGCAACTAATTTTTTTTAATCTTGATTTCTTATAATTTCCAATTTAAAGTTTAGTTTTTCCGTAACCTATGAAAATATCTTCTTTCAAGAGCCGGACTCCATATGTATGTCACTTGACATGAAAACTCTTTTACAATGATAACTTCTTAATGAAATGTAATTTTTATTTAAAAAGTTTACAAATTTGTTCGTTAAGAATCAATTTTTAAAAATATTATTGTTAAAATTATTAGAGCCAGTCTTTTGAAAGACGGGTTTTTCCATAAGTTATGGAAAAACCAAGGTTTAAACTGTAAATTAGAAGAAATTAAGATAAAATTTACGGATTGCATTAATCGAGTCATAAACTTATAACTATTACATGTTGCATAGTAAATTTTTAATATTGCAACTAAAACCATTTACCTTTCTATAATTATATTTCAATCCCGTCTTTCCATATTCCTATGAAAAGACCATCTTTCCAAAGACTTTGCCAAATTAATAATACGTCACTTAAAATAAAATTGTTCTCTGTTCTCCTTAATTATCTTCTCATTACTAATGCTTTAAGTTGAGTTGTTAATATTCACACGTCTCACCCTAATTAAATCTGGTTGAAATTAAAGATGTTTTCATTTTCCACACATTCTAGCTGAATTAGTTATCTGGCTGGTTTCACACATGAGTATTGAACTTTTAGTTGGATTCATGTTTGGAAAAATGATATTTTCATAAATTATAAAATATTATAGTATTTTTAAATATTATACTTTTATAATATATTTTAATTTCAAGTTTAGTTAATCATCTACCATTTAATTGTAATTTGTTTGATTGAAAATTACATTTAAAGATTATGTTGTCTTGTGTAATATTTAATAGTTAAACATGGTCATTTTATAATTAGTGTGAGAAATAGGGTGATTTGATATTTATTTTTATTTATTTCAATGAGGTACATATAATTATGTAGACAAAGTTTTGGGAAAAACCATCTTTCCATAAACCAAGAGTTTAATTAGAATAATAAAAAAAAGTAAAAGGTTTTAATTGCAATATTTATTATGCAACGTGTGATGGTTATAAGTTTTATGATCCGATTAATGCAACCCAAATTTTTTATCTTGATTTCTTCAAATTTGCAGTTTAAAGCTTGATCTTTTCATAGTTATGAAAAGACAACTTTACAAAAGATGGACTCAATTATGAAAATATTTTAAAATTATTATCCACGTATAAATAATGACATCCGACCTTACAAATTACAAATTATAATTTTTTTATGATTGATCTAATAATTAGTCGGTATAACATGAGATCTTCTAATTTGAGTGTTTCTCTTGAAAAACCGGTGTTTCCATAAGCTATGACATCACGAAAGTTTAAACTTTGTAAATTAAAAGAAATGAAAATAAAAAATTTGCGTTGTATTAATCGAGTCATAAACTTATAACTATTGCACGTTGCATAATAAATTTTTAATATTGCAACTAAAATCGTTTACATTTATACAATTCTAATCCAACCCGTCTTTTCACATGTTTATGTTTCCAAGAGTTTGCCATTTTATTTATATAATATTTTTAATATTATTACATTAAAATACATGTATTGCTAGGAGTGACAAATGGGTAAACGGGTCAAATACGGGTTGAGTAAAATGGGTAATTAAAAAATATGGGTATGAACCATTTTATTATGGGTAAAAAATGAGTCGGGTCAAAACGGGTTGAGTTGAAACCCGCTCAACCCACGGGTTGAAAGTCATTCAACTCACGGGTCAAAATGGGTAAACCCGAGTGTTTCAACCCATATATAAACTCATATGAATTTATGTATCAGCCCATATGGGTAAAACCCGCGGGTTTCAACCTATATATTGACCCATATGAGTTTATATACCAACCAATATGGGTAAACCCGCCGGTTTTAACTCATATGATGAGTAAACCCGTGCAACCCACAAACTCAACCCGTTTAACCCATATTTTTCAACTATCCATTTGACCAATTACTCATTTAAATCATTACTCATTTTATCCATACTCATACGGGTTTAAAATTAGATAACCCGCTTGACCCGCGGGTTACGGGTCTATTTTGACACCCCTATCTAAAGTCATTAAAATTTTTACCTCTTGTAAGTAGTGGTAACTCAGTAACAAGAGTAGGTAAAGAGTAAAAAAGTGTCGTGGGAGGTACAACAGTACAAGGTACAAATGCAAATTTTAGTGTGGGTTGGGCAAAGTTTGTGGGAGTGCATAAGATGCTCTGAGATTTGTTGGGCCTTTTCATCTAATTATGTGGGCCACAATTTAACAATACCTTGGCAGGCCTTTTGGGTACAGTTTTCCTTTAAATTTTCTGACAATTGCACACTGGTCCCGCAATGGACCAATTCTTTTTTTTTTCACGGTACTTTATTTGATCAGTTTCACCTAAAAGTAAAAATTTGTTGATCATATTTAAAAATTAAACAGATAATTTTCGATTCAAATTCGTGGTATCTATAAAAGAAAATTGGACTTTGATTCTTCATGTTCGTATCACATTGAGTTAGGTGCCGTAAAAGAAAAAACAGTTAAATCTGATCTAAATTATGAAACTTTTATTATTAAAAATAAATAAAACATCTTTTAAACTACTCCCTCTGGTTTCTTAACATTGACTCCCAACAAAAGGAAACAATGTTTAAGAAAAGTAAATTGAGTGGTTGAGATTGTATTGAGAGTATGATCATAGACGCACCAAGTAAATATATATTAAAAATAATAATATTATAAAGATAAAATCTATTCATATTAATATTAAATTTTACTTAATACTAAAATAGTGAAAATATAAATTTTGAAGTAATTTACCAGTATTATAGATCACTGATTTTTTTTAATCATGATTATGCTATGTTTTATAGAACTTGTTAATAGCATATGATTGTTTTGACATGCTAGTTATTAGTTGTTGATTATTTCAATCAGTTAATTTTGTTTATTTATCAATTTTTATGTTAGCCATTTATTATTATATAAAGGGTTATTTACATCAATAATCCCAATTTTAGACTAAATTTGTCAATATAACTCTGCAATCTCATAAAGTGACAATTTAACCCTAGCTAAATATTGTATGTGCCAATTTAACCCTAACTTTCGTAAACTTTGTGTCGATATAACTAAACTCCCTAATTCCGGCATTGACCAAATGACTTCAGGCATGACCATAAGATGAAATGACAAAAATATCCTTATAATAAACCTAATTTTATTTTCTCAAAACCTAATGGTGCCTTTAGGTTGTTGATGCCAAGCTCCACCATCGCCGCCGCAGCCACCGCTAAGCTCTGCCATCACCACAGCCAAGCTCCGGCGCGTGCCATCATGCTCCCTCCCGCCGCCACTTTCCCTTCTTCCTCGTAACCCTAAACCCTCCTCCTCCCCACCGTCGCCACCCTCTCCTCCCTCTCCACCATCGAAGCGCCCAAAGCTCTGCCGCTACTACAACCATGCTTTGTCGCCGCCGTCGCGCTCCCTCTTGCCGCCACTTTCCCTTCTTCCCCGTAACCCTAAGCCCTCCTCTTTCCCACCACTGCCACCTCCTCCACTCTCTCAACGCCACTACCTATTCCTCTCACTCTCTCTCCCCGTTGCTCTCACAACCCTAGCGCTTCCTCCCTCTCCCCACAGCTACACCCTAGCGCCTCCTCCCTAAAACCATCGCACACAAAGAGAGAGAGAGGCGGCTGGGATCCGGGCGCGGCGGAGGAATGGGCTTTACCCCTCGGAAAGATGATTAAAGAGAGATGGTGGGGGGAAACTGAAACTCCGTCGCATTGCTAGAGCACGTTTCTCATCATCTTGAACCAGCATCTCCTCACAGGGAGTTCTCGTTGCCTTGCCGTAAGCCTCATCTCATAAAAATAGGTCAGCGACTATGCTAATTTGCAGAAACACATTTGAAGCCCAAAAAGTTGGCATTCACCCATTTAATCGACCAGAGGAATTGTAGAAAGCATCGAAGGAAGGTTTACATTTTTTTTAAAAGTCAGAGGTAAAACCATCTTTTTACCAAAAATAGGCCAAACGACCTTTGACTGTTTAGTCAATGGAGTCAAAGGTTATTTTGGTACTTTCTGAGTTTGCAGGATTTTATTAGCACTTTCATCCTAAAGTCAGTGTCATTTTATCACTTAACTCTTATATAAATTGTATGTGGCGAATGGAGTTGGATTGTATTAAAAATATGATTATTAAAATTATCTATTTATATACTTCCTCGGTCCCATCTTAAACTGCACACTTACTATTTGACAGTCAACACTCTCAAAATATGATCACATATTTGAATAGTTAAATAAACAATAATATTATCGTATGTGATATTGTTAGATTCGTCGTAATAAATAGTTTCTAAATATTAACTTTTTATCTACCGATATTATACATAGTTAAACATATTAACGGCCAAACATATTTTTTGAAATCCGTGAAAAAGATTATGTGCAATTTAACCTGTGACAAAGAGAATAATATAATCTATTAAATCTTGGAAACAGCAATTGGATAATGTGAATCATGGTGAGAACTAGGAAATGAAATACAATTTGGAAGGCAACAAACTATCATCCAGAAAAGTAGCTGGGGCTAGGGGTGGGCGTCGGGTCGGATTATTCGGTTTTCGGGTTATTCGGTTCGGGTTATTCGGTTTTTCCTCTAAAAAGGTCAAAACCGAATCCGACCCGATTTACCCAAATAACCCGAATAAACCGAACCGAATTAGAAATTCGGTTTCGGTTTGAATTCGGATCCAATCCAAATAACCCGAATTGAATCTTTTAAAGGACCAAAATTTAATAAGCTGATCCAAAATTTTAACTTATTGATGTCCAGTTTGTTCAAAGCCACATTCGTTAATGGGCTTCTGACTGGGCCAAGATGATTAAAGACAGATGGGGGAGTGATCCTAATATATAGGTGATTTCCTCCTTCTAACTTCCACATCTATCGATGTGGGACTTCCTTTTTCCACTGTCTCCTCCAGCTTGACTCTCTGCCTCTGGATTGCTTCTCACCGGTCCAGGGTCAAGAATGATGACATCTCAGCAAAGTACTAGTCTTTTCACAAATGATAATGATGAAAATCTTCGGCTGAAGAATTGAGTGCCAAAACTCAAAAGGCATATTCAGAGAATTGCTCCGCTCCCACTTCAAAACCTTCATCAAATTATTTTCCTCCATCAAGACTGAAAAAACACTACTGAATCCAAATCATTTTCCTCCATCAGCCAAGATTAATATATAGACTATAGATTTTGAATTCTAGTTTTCCAAGTTCAGTCTCTTTATTTTAATTTCAGTGTTTATGTTTGCATCTTTCATCCTACAAAGATAGGTGCTCTGACCTTTGATTACTTGAATACAGGAATACAACAATAACAATGAGAAGTATGTTAAGTATTTACTCTTTTAAGACTTCTTTGCTCTAGATCCTAATACACCTTTCTCCATTCCTGAGTTTTCCGTCAGTTTACATAGAATATTAGAATGTAAGAATACTCTGAAGCAGATTCATAACAGGAATTTCACAAATACTCCTTATTCTGTGATGAACGAACATATGAAGCCATTTAACCAACCACTTGATTTTGCTGGAAACTTACATCCACCTCTGTATCATGCACGTGAAGACTGGAAACAACATGCATGGCAGAGTACAACCCACCTAATCTTTGATTTGAGCAACCAATTAATTTTACTGAAAAGTCTACATACCTTCAAGCCAATAATCCCACCATATCCAGCCAGTAGGAGTAGATTCAAATATGAAACATGCAAGTCCTGTGCGAAATCCGGCCAGCAGGAGTTGATTCAAAGATGAAAGATGCAAATCCTGTGCGAATGGCTTTTTAATTCTCAAACTCCAGCTAAATTTCACTCCCAACTCGGAGATGACAGCAAATCTATCCCCGCATAGCAATTAATTCATCATTCTTACATTGCCTGATATCGATGGTCATTGTCTTTTCAATGGGTGACCGGATGTCACAACACTGACGTCTAGGTGCCTTTGTCTGCAGTGTAGAACAACAGTTCAGCCCTCAATAAGATACAAAAGTAACACTGGACATGAAAAGAAAAGGATGATATCTATATTTATCTTCATCCAGGAAATGGGAAAATACCTGATCAAAATCGAATTCAAGTTTTTTTGAGAGAACTCTAATGCTTTCTAATTTCTGTACAGCATTCATTCTTGTACAATTCCCGGTTTCATTTTTCGTATAGTTAGTCAAGTCGTGGTCAGAATAAGAAACAACGCTGTCAAAGAAGAAGACAACTGGCTTGCTGCACATGTTTTTAGGTGCATGCTTCATATCAAACATAAAATGGCTAGAGTAGACATTGTGACTCCTGGCCCAAGGCCTAAAAGTTCTCTCTAATGAGAGAAGATCCAGAAGGTTTTTATTTCCTTCAAACAACTGAACAGCAAAGCCCCACGCAATTGAAACCGTCAACGACTTGTAGCGGTCATAGCAGACAGTCTGCTGCAATATTCTTGGGGGATCAGCTTTCATAGCTTTGAAAAGATGGTTTATGGCTTGAATCCTGCTCATGCCTGGGAAGATAGGTTCTACAGCATCCATGTGGTGCAGTGACAACAGAGGAGATAGTGGATGTGCAGCAAGCATCCCAAACAGATCTCCTCGAAGATCAATCTAAACAGGAGAATTATTTTCGAATTAATACATGGTAACTCTCAACAAAAAAATTTAATACAGCAGCACATAGACTTAATAAAGATATAACAATATCTGAAAGTGAAATCTAATCCTGGACCAGGGAATATCCTAATTCGTATTATTCTAATTTCATTTATATTAGTTAATTAAAAGGCTCTGGGATCATCAAGAAACCTGCACCAGATTATATGACATAATACTAAGTTTCAAATTTGGTTCAAGCTTTTGTATGCGTAAAAGACCAATTATATAAATTAAATGGCATCTTTAGAGTTTCCTGTTCTTTTAAGTGAAAGTAGACTAACAACTGCAAACATAAATGGTCAGTTATAGAGTTAGCAGCTACTTACTCCAAGAAAACTTTGCAATAGGGAACACTTTTAGCAGCCAAAAATAACAGGGTCATTCATTATTCAAAATCAGTAAATCAAGACAAAGTAGCTAGTTTCTCTACCAAAACAAATATCGTATTCATTGATATAAATCTCTATGAAATTTCACAAACATGTTAAGTAAATAACCATAATGCTTGTTCAAAGAGCTAGAGAAACATACAGCAGCTACTTGACTCAAAACAAGCGAGAGTTAGATGTGTCATTTGACGAATAAGGCCATGTATGGTTACATCATTGCAGAAACACATACTAAAACCTGACTAATTAATTGAAGGATACAGCCAAATTTGGTTTAGCAATCCATCAAATTATTATAAAACACAAATAATCAAAGAAGACAAGCCTAGACAGAAAACTTTCCAAGAACTACAACAGAAACAGTCCGAAAGCTCATCATTTACTCCCAAACACAGGAATACAAAGTTTTTATGACATAACTGAAAATGCTTTCAGTAGAACTAATTTTCTTATCAACTCTAGTCGCAATTATATAGTACTACCTCCTTCCAAACCAAAGTTGCTTCTTTACTGCATAAATGTTTACCCTATAATATACTCCATATCACTAGAGCTTAATGGTCAAAACTACATAACTATGATTAATAAATGGCATATATGCAACTTAATGGTCAAAACTAACCAACTATGATCAATGAACGGTAAATAAGCGACGTTGGCCAGATGAGAGAATTTATTATGCTTAAATTATAACCTTAATGTGACTGAAAGGCTATGATACTACAATATTAGACTAAGACAGGGTAAAACTTGAACCTGATGAAAACCAGGCTCTCGAGTCATATGAACTCCCAACTCTGCCACGCAAGCATAAACCCTGTGATCACTCCCATACAAATGAGGGTACCTCAACAAACAAGAATCCAAAACCCCAGCTAAAACCCTGGCTAAAGGAGCGCTCAACGCAAAACCACCCCCTCCAAAAGCCATGTCAAAGGAAAACTTCTGGTTTTGCTCATAAATTTCCGAGGAAGACCCAATATAGTACCACTTCTGATGATCATATTTGGCCAAAACACGCGCCAAATTGCGAGTGACAAACACAGTATCATCGTCACAGAAGATAAACCATTTGATATGAGGCGGCGGGTTGGCGAGGGTGAAAACGTCTTTAACTATGTAGGCAATGCGAATGGCTGAAGGGTTCCCTCTGGGAAAGGTGTAGGGAAAATGCGAAGTGTTGGAGGAGAGAAAAATGGGAGGTATTGAGAGGGGCGATGCGATGTGGGGCGGGGGTTTTTCCAAGAAGACGTAGGTGTTTGGGGAGGAGTTGGGGGAGAACCAGAGTTGTAGGTAGGGGATGCGGTTGTTTAGGGAGGCGGAGGAGGAGGCGATGGAGAAGGCGAGGTCGGATGGGCTCAGATCGGCGGCGGCGGTGGCGGTTGAGGGGCGGTGACTGAGTACTCCAAGAGGATGAAGAGGAGTTGGGAAATGAAGAAGGCTGAGATTAACAAGAGGATGGCTTTGATTCTCGAGGGCATTTCACGGGATTGGTTGGCGATTTTCAGCAGAGTTTTTGCGTTGGTGCTACGTTGAAGCCAGGTGAGACATGGGGAAATTATGAATATTGAACAGGTGAGAATGGAAACCAAACCTGAACAAGAAGGAAGCAATGTTTTCAGAAACCAGGAAAATTAATGGGTCGATCAGTTACCGAGTCAACTTGGTCGGACCGATGGGGAAACCTGAATGGTGGTTCATTATTTATTATACTAACTTATTTTCATTGAATTCGGTCTTATATGCTTTAGATAATTGGATTTAGGTGAATAAAATGAGTGAATAATATTGAATTTAAAATTTAAAAAATGTAGAATGAGTGCATGAAATTGAAGGAATATTATAAAAAAGTGTCAAATTCATAAATACAAACAGAAAAGAAAAGTGAGAAAAAACCATTGAAATGGAGGGAGTAACTGATTATTTTGATTGGGTGTTGAATTTTTTACCACTTTTCCATGATTTTTAATTAATTTAATTTTCTGTTTTAATTTTGATTTAGTTCATATTTTCTATATTTTTGTATGGCTTTTAATTAATTTAATTTTATGATTAAAATTTTGATTTGATATTAATTTAATTTGATGTTGGATTTTTACCATGTTTGCATGCTTTTCAATTAATTTAATTTGATGTTTTATTTTGATTTGATGTTAGATTTTCTAGTATTTTTGTATGGTTTTTAATTGATTTAGTTTAATGGTTCACATAGTCTTGTTTTAAATATGCTAAATTTTAGGCAGGAACCATTATACAATTATTATCTGAGAAGGTCTCCTGTGAGATAGGCTAAACTTTAGCAAGAGCCTTTTATGAAATTCTAACTATATTCTAGCTCCAAGGACCTATTTCTAATCATTTTACGGGGACCTATTTCTAATAACTTTACAGGGACCTATCACTAATAATTTTTCAGGGTTTTTTTGTCCAATTTTGTCCATCATTTTCCCGCTATCTGCAATCTGCAAAACAATTCAAAAATTTCAAAAACAATATTTTAAAAAATATTTAAAATGCAAAAAATTAATGTTATCATTGAACTGAAAATTATAAGCATCAACAAAAATCAGCAGAACGTCAACGAAAAATATTTAAAAAATATCAACTAAAAAATTGGAGCAAAAAATATATTAAAAACAAATAAAATAGCAAAAAAATTAATTTAAAATCGACAAAAAATTGAAAAAACGTCTACTACAACTAACATAAGATCAGATAAAAATCACAAAAACATCAACAAATCTTCAATTATCCATTTTTAATAGAAACTACAAAAATCAACTATTATCAACCAAGAACTAAAAACATCAATTCCTATCGGTTAAATTTCATCCTGAAAATGAAAAACATCAACATAAGAAAAAACAAAGACTACAAAAAATCAACATATGTCACCCACAACTATAAACATCAATTCGTATCATATAAAACTCACCGAGAAAATGAAAAAGATCAACATGAGAGGGGAAAATGTAAAAAAAATCAACCGATAAAACCCAAAATAAACTTATAAAACATCGACTCATATCAACTAAAACTCACCGGAAAATGAAAAACATCAACATGATAAAAAAAACTAAAAATATCAACAAAAAAACTACGACCTCAAAACTATAAATTATTCACTCAAAAAATAATAAAATTCAATTTTAAAAAACAAATATCAACCTATATTACCAACAAGATACAAACATCAACTCCTAACATTTGAATCTCGTCCAGAAAATGAAAAACATCAGCATAAGAAAAATGACACTACAAACATCAACTCCTATTACCAAAACCTCAGCCGAAAAAAATGAAAAACATCAATATGAGGAAAAGATGCAAATATCAATCCATATCAACAAAAAAGGACAAAACATCAACTCATATCAATTAAATCTCACCCAAATATTGAAAAACATAAACATTAGAGAAAAAAACTACAAACATCAACATAAAACTATAGTACCTCAAAAATATATTAAAAAATCTCTTCAAAAAATGGACCTGTGGGATTTGAACCTAGATTTCTAACCTCATAGACTAAAGCAATAACCACTACACCAAAGACTCATCATTTAACATACACTCGGTCAAGTAGTATTAAACCTCAACATGTACACCATGAACATAAATTCTTCAAAATAAAGTTTATAGTGAGATTCGAACCCTAGACCTCTAACCTCAACAACAACACTATTAACCATGAGACCAATTAATCTTTGCAGTCAATAAGTTCAGTCAAGTAAATATTAAATCTCAACAGGTCTTTGAAAAAAAAGTGAAACACAATATTAAACCTCACCGCTCATGAACAGAAGCTCAGTTGTCCGCCTCCACCGTCGCCACCGTCTGCCGCCGGAAGAGTCTGGATCCACACACTTTAAATTCTCTAGAAAACAATAATCTAAGATTAAGCCTAGACCCTAAAAATTAAAGAGACTGGATCGAATGAAAAAACGTTACTACTGCTTGGGAACTTCATTAAACCAAAGACTCAAACTACATTTTATAAACTCATCACAGATAATATGTAAGAAGCTCATATGAAAGCATAGAAAAAGCCAATCTTTATTCTACATATAGAACCAGATGATATGCCGAATATGCAAGAGAAGATAACATAAAGCACCTCAGTTACCACTAATAAACAACAACCTAGAGTAAGAACACACACAGAGCAAAATAACCACATATTCCAAAAGAACGAGAATTCAAAGTCATGAGACCTAAGCTGAAGTAAAAATTGTGCAGCTACTTAAGCGAGATTCTCTAATAAGATTAAAGAGACTGGATTAAAGATGCTAGAAGGTCTTGAGCAGATGTTCAACCCAAGCACGTGGATCTCACTGTCGGAAACTCTGGTCAGAATCTACGTCGATGTTTGCCTGCAACTACATCGACGATCTCACCGTCAATGTTCGCCTGCATCATTTACAACCGTTGGCAGCAAGTCAACAACTACGATCGAAGCTCCGTTCTGTTCCGTTCGCCGTAGACACACCCTCCGTTGCCTCCGCCGACTACGATAGAAGCTCCTTCGTCAATCTCATCGCTTCCTATTGAAGCTTCCTGTAGGTACTGGTGCAAGACCTTCTAGTCGATCGGAGAATCGAATACGAAGCGATTGCTGAAGGATCCGCCGCTGCTGACTACATCAAAACACATATTCGATTAGCTATGGAGAATCGATGGCAAATCGGTGGAGCAGTGGCGCAGAGCGATGGAGTGGTGGCGCAGAGAGGCGGTTGACGGCTGTTCAAAACGGAGAAGAAACAGATTTTGATCAGCAAGAAAAAGAAAAATGAAAATTCCATTTGTTTCGCAATATATATAACATTTTATTAATTGCACTATAGGCTCCTAGATTTATTAGTATATTCGAAGAAAAACCCCATCCCAAAATTAAGATTTATATTAATTGCATAACAGACCTGCCTAAAGTTTAGACTGCCTAAAACAAGACTTATAATATCTTATGAGACAGCCTAAACTTTAGGCATGAGCCTTTTATGCAATTCTAGCTATATTCTAACTCCGGGGACCTATCTCTAATAAATTTACAGGGACCTATCTCTAATATTTTACAGGGACCTATCACTAATATTTTTTCATGGGCTTTTTTTGTCTAATTTTTCCCATCATTTTCCCTTCATCTGTAATCTGCAAAAATAATTGAAAAAATATTTAAATTTATTTTTAAAATGTAAAAAATTAATCTAATCATCGAACTGAAAATCATAACCATCAGCAAAAAATAGCAGAACATCAACGAAAATAAAAGAACATCAACTAAAAAATTGGAGCAAAAAATATATAAATAAAACAGCAAAAATATATTTAAAATCAAATAATAATTGAAAAAACCTCGACTACAACTAACAAAACATCAACTAAAAATCATAAAAACATCAACAAAGTTTCATTTATCGATTTTTTAAAAAAAGAAATACAAAATCAACTAATATCAAACAAAAACTAAAAACATCAATTCCTATCACCTAAACTTCACCTAGAAAATGAAAAACGTCAACATAAGGAAAAAACACTACAAAAAATCAACATATACCACCCAAAACAACAAACATCAACTCGTATCACATAAAACTCACCGAGAAAATAAAAAAATCAAAATGAGATAGAAAAAGGCAAAAAATGTCAACCCATATAACCAAAAAAAACTACAAAAAATCAACTTATATCAACTAAAACTCATCCACAAAATAAAAATATCAATATCAGAAAAAATAAAAACATCAACAAAAAAACTACGAAACCTCAAAAGTATAAACTATTCACTCAAAAATCATAAAACATCAGCAATTTTTTAAAAAAATTGAAATATCAACTCATATCATCAAAAACTACAAACATCAACTCCCCATACTTGAACCTCATTCGAAAAATGGAAAATATCATCATCGGAAAAATAATACTACAAACATCAACTCCTGTTATCAAAACCTCACCCGGAAAATGAAAATATCAATATGAGAAAATAAAATAAAATTGCAAATATCAATCCATATCAACCAAAAAAGGACAAAACATCAACTCGTATCAATTAAACTTCACACGAATATTGAAAAATACCAACATAAGAGAAAACAAACTACAAACATCAGCAAAAAGTTACAATACTTCAAGAATAAAAAAAAAGACCTAGTGAGATTTGAAATCAGGTTGCTAACTCCAAACCTAGAGTAATAACCAGTACATCAGAGACACATTATTTATTATATAGTCAGTCAAATAATATTAAAACTCAACATGTACCTCAAAAACATATATTCTTCGAAATATTGAACCTGGTGGGACTCGAACCCCAGACGCCTATCACCAAGCATTGAGACTTAACCACTAGACCAGAGACATTTTATTTGCAATATACTCAATTAAATAACATTATACCTCATCAAGTTTATGGAAAAATAAAATAAAAAACGAACTTAAACCTCACCTCCGCAGAACCTCAACCGTTTGTCGTCGACCTCCATCTCCACTGTTCACCTTTGACCTCTGTGTCAACCACCGGCCGTTAACCTTCGACTCCGCCGTGCGTCGTCGACCCTCGTCTCTGTCTTGCATCGCCAACCCTCACCTCTGCCTTGCATCGTCGACCCTCGCCCCTGCCTTGCATCATCGACCTCGTCAACCTTGCCTCCGCCATGCGTCGATCTCGCCTCCGTCGTGCATCGACCTCGCCTTCACTAATCTTGCGTTTGAAATTCACGTGCGAGTCATCATGTCAGTTTTATTCGCTCGCGTCTCACGTGACACGTAAATCTCATCTTTGTCACCATTTTCTTCAGCATATTCGTCTACATTCTTCTTCAACCTTCGTCGTCGTCGTCAATCCTCGACATCAATGCTGCATCAGATGACTCTTGCCGGAATCACATCTCGATCGTCATCGAAGATCAGAGCGATGACGACACCTCCGGTCGCAGCGCCATTATCGTCGTCGTTGCAGATCGAGCATCGTCGGAAAATGGAGAGTTGGAGATTGAGCAACGCTGGAACTATAGAAGCGCCTTAAAAGGATCGCCGGCGAGTAGAGAAGACCGGCAGAGACGGCTGAATCTGGTGGAAATCCGGCGGTAACCGTC
>JAULKK010000011.1:5520981-5532807 GCA_032355705.1 Rubia peregrina
GATATTAACTGCCGAACACGTGTCTTGGATAACGTGCATAAAGCACTTATGCCAATATTAGTGGGACGGAGGGAGTAGTAGTTAAGAGTAATGTTTTTCGCCCAATAATGAATATAGTAGTCATATCAGATTCTTTGTACATCTTTTCTTTTATCTATTTTTCACTGGACCAAGGATTACTTATAATGTATTATGATTCTGCAAACCGTTCACACTTTTAAAAGCGAGGGGTGTGTAAAGCATTTTGCCCAAAAATAGAACAGCCAAATAAACAGCATGTTTCATCACGAACACGGTCCATTCGTTAGCGGGAAGATGGAGACATTATCGTACCACTACTGCAAACTCACTCCCACTCAAACTTCTTTCAGCTCCCTTCCTTTCAACCCCCTCACTCAATCCAACCACCCAAGAATCGGACGCTCCAAAACCAAGAGGCTAGCAGTCTCATCAAGAACCACGCTCAGTCATCAAACATTCAGACGCCGAAGATTTTCAGACAGAGATGCATTCCCCAATCGCGTGCCAGTCTACAACAGGAACCCCAAATTTGTGTATAGAGATGTTCAGAATTTCGCCAACCAAAACAAGCTCAAAGAAGCTCTCTCCGTATTGGATTACTTGGACCGCCGCGGCGTCCCGGTTAACGCCACCACATTTTCCCGCCTTCTCGCCGCTTGTGTCCGGCAGAGGGCTCTTGCAGAAGGTAGAATAGTGCACGCTCATATAAGGATTAATGGGCTTCAGAATAATGAGTTTTTGTTGACAAAGCTTGTGCATATGTATTCTGCCTGTGGCTCCATTGAAGATGCGAAGAGCGTGTTTGATGAAATGCCTGTTAGAAGCGTGTTTCCGTGGAATGCGTTGCTTAGGGGCAATGTTCTACTGGGTGGACGTCAATATCGCGAGGTTTTGCGAACGTTCTCGGAAATGAGAGAGTTAGGGGTGGAGCTGAATGTGTATAGCTTCTCTTGTTTGATTAAGAGCTTTGCAGGGGCGACTGCACTTGGCCAAGGTGTGAAGACTCATGGATTGTTGGTAAAGAATGGTTTGATAGAAAGTAATATGCTGAGGACCAGCTTGATTGATTTGTACTTCAAATGTGGCAAGATTAAGACGGCTTTGCGCGTGTTTGAGGAACTGGAAGAGCGGGATGTGGTTGTTTGGGGAGCCATGATCGCGGGTTTCGCACATAATAGGCTGTATAGAGAAGCGATAGATTATGTAAGGTGGATGAGGAGTGAAGGTGTGGATGTAAATTCGGTTGTGTTGACTAGTATTCTTCCGGTCCTCGGGGAAGCAGGGGCATGGAAGCTTGGTAGGGAGATGCATGCTTATGTGGTGAAGACCAAGGAGTATTCTAAGCAGCAGTTTATTCAATCTGGTTTGGTCGATATGTATTGCAAATGCGGAGATATGATATCAGGAAGAAAAGTATTCTATTGCTCTAAGGAGAGGAATGCTATTTCTTGGACTGCATTGATATCTGGTTATGTGTCGAATAAAAGGTTTGATCAGGCTCTGAAAGCAATCATTTGGATGCAACAAGAAGGTTTCAGGCCTGATCTGGTTACAGTCGCCACGATTCTTCCTGTTATTGGGGAATTGAAGGCGTTGAAACGAGGCAAAGAGATGCATGGTTATGCTGTTAAGAATGGATTTTGGACAAACGTGTCTGTTTCGACTTCACTAATGATGATGTACTCAAAGACTGATCTTTTAAAATACTCGTGCAGAGTCTTCAAGTTTCTGAGGAACAAGAATGTCATAGCTTGGACTGCGATGATTGACTCATGCATCCAATGTGGGTGCTTTCAAGAAGCACTTCGAGTGTTTAGATCAATGCAGTTGTCAAAGCAAATGCCAGACTCAGTTACGACTGCCAGGATGCTAAGGGTCTGTAGCGAACTGGGAGCTTTAAAACTTGGGAAAGAGATCCATGGGCAGGTACTGAAGAGAGACTTTTATTCCATTCCGTTCGTCTCTTCAGAAATGGTGAAAATGTATGGATGCTGTGAAGCACCTAGTCAGGCACAACTAGCTTTCCAAGCTATACCAGTGAAAGGATCTATGACATGGACGGCCATTATTATAGCTTTTAAGCATAATGGTAAGTATGAGGAAGCCATCAATCTTTTTAGGCAGATGATCTCGGGTGGTTTTTCTCCAAACCAATATACCCTTGATGTTATCTTATCCATATGTGAAGAAGCTGGATTTGTTGATGAAGCTTGCCAGTTCTTTGCTCTAATGTCACAGAGATACAACCTCAAACCATCCGAAGAGAACTACTCCAGCATTATACGACTTCTTAATCGCTCAGGCCGTGTGAAAGCAGCAGAGAAGTACACGAGATTGAAAGCATCATTTGCACCATAAAAGGACTATCACTGTCACAAAATTAGGGCCTGTCAATGATGCTGGAACCTGGCATTTTTTTAGGGGGATACATCCACTGGGCGCACGCTAGATTACTCGATGCACGATGAACATACCTGCAATTTCCCCCCTGCTAAAGGTACAGCTGTGGGAGGTCTTGAGGCAGACTTGATAGCATAACGTTTGGGATCGAATGACAGCTACATTTGGTAAAAGAGGCATTTAGGTTATTGCATGCTTGACTGATTAGAATAATCTTGTTATTATATTGATTAGAATTTATGGCCATCCCGGAAACATAATACAATTCTGAATTGTTTTGTAAATGTACTTCATTGACGCGTATATATGCAACACCTGTTTGTAGTCAACACTCTTCTACTTGTTTTGCTCGACATTTTTGTCAAAGGAAAAAAAAAAACTAAAACCGTCATTTCGCAATGAGGATTGAGCTGTAAACCAGTTAAGTGTTAGCAGTAACCATTATTTACATGAACGGTGACAGTATCTCTTGCTGTTTTCGAAAGATAGTTTATTGGAACAGGATGCGGAGGCATATTGTTCCAGAACAAAAACAGGAATCAGCTCATGAATGTCCATAATTAAACCTGATACCTTTTATTAAAAAAAAAGAAAGCCTGATACCTGCAATTTTAGTTGTTTGCTGGAAGCTGGGAGAGAGCCAAAATCTCAACTGATGAGTATGCTTCCACTTCTATGATAGCCTCTCTTATTGAAAGAAAACTTTGACCGGTTGAAGAAGGGTTTAGAAAAGTTTGGGGGAGAATGGAGTTGAGAGTGTACTAATAATACTGGGCACGAGTGTGTCTCATCTGGCCGGTCCAGGTCCTTTGAATTACCTTCTGGTGTATGTCCTATGTGTAACAACCATTGGACTAGCCCAGGGGAAAACGTTAGTACTTATTCCATAAGAAAACAAAACAGTTGCCCTACCCAATCCTACCTGCTTCTAGCATGCCGACATATATAAGGAGAGAGGTAACACTATCCACTCATCTATTCATTCCTAATTCCAAGGAAGATATCTGACTTTATCATCGGAGCTTTTTCCCCCGTACGACTCTGGAGGCTTTGTCTTGTAGATTTCGGCCAAGCAAGATCTTCACTTATCTCCGGAGGTTCGATGGCGCATCAGGAGTGTTGGAATGCCTCCTCAAAGTCAAAATATAGTTAGTATTGGTTTAGGGTTTAATCCTTGATGGGCTAGAAGGCCCAATAGGATTTCATCTAGGGTTTAAGGGTTTTAGTATAAACAGAAGGTGTTTGTACTATTGCCAAAAGCCACTATCTTAGAGAGAGTTAGAGAGGAGAAACTTGTGAAGTGTTCTTCCTTTTTCACTATGGTGAAGAAGGGGATTGGTTAGACATTGTTTGATAATTCGGTAGAGAGGAGATATATTAGGCGATTGTGAGACATTGTATGTTGAGAGATTGAAGCGTACTTTGTAAGGCTCTTTCTATTTTCTAGTGGGTTGGAATCATTTGATTCCCGTATTTTTTTTTCTGGTTTGGGTTTCCACGTTAAAATTTGTGTGTTTGTTTTTTTGATTATTGATTGTGTCTTGTCCTGGAAGTAAATGCGGGGTTTTTAATCCATGATAAGGTGAAAGTCGAGGTTAACATCCCCAACATGGAGAACTTGGAAGAGACTATTTGTAAAAGGAGAAGTCTTCTACTCCCCCCGTCACAGCAAAAATGACATATTTACTTTTTCAAGGTCAAATTTTGTAAACTTTGATCCTAAATATAAATTATTATATATAAAATAAAAATATCATGTGAGATATTGTTTGATTCGTCTTAATATCTATTTTCTAAATATCATCTTTTTGTGAAATTGTTATATGTAGTTAGAGATATTGACAGTCAAACATGATCATTGAATACCATGAAAAAGTAAATGTGTCATTTTTGCAAGTACGAAGGGAGTATTAATTATTTTTGGATTGATTCAAACTCTACTACATCACCCCTATTTATACTAGTGTCATCACCCAACCAATGACTAAAATCTTGTCATCCCAACTCTAATATAATGATTACAATTAGCTCTCTGGAATATTCTTCACAATTCCAACATAATCTACATATTCTAAAGATTTTTAGAACTTCCTCTAGAACCTTCCCTACTTCTAAGACATCTTTGAACTTCTTTCTAGATAATGAGCTACTAAGATGTGGGCTAACCCAAAATCCAACATGTATGCCTTTTGTGATTTCCCCAAGTGGTTCTTGCGAGTTGCAAATCCCAGAACGGTAGAGGATGCAAAAATGACTCTTCCCATATGATCCATCTGTGTTAAATTTAATGCTTCGTGTTGGAGGAAACTTGCAAACCAGTAAGGAGTTACCCAAACACCGACCCTTCGTGCATAGCTACATGGAAACTATATTGACTAACGACACATTGTGTTTCTGATTCCGAGCAAACATTGATTGAATGGTCTCCAAAATTTAGAGCTTCACCATCAACCTTCGCTCAAGTAAGCCATCTAGCTTCTGCAAGACATATTTACTGGTTGAACGAATTCTTGTGAATATTGGAGGAATTTCATTAGAAGGAATTCACTTTCCAAGCAAAACAATTTCAAATGAAATTTGCATTATGATTTCGATGATTTAGATGTGTCTTGAGCCTGCTCTTACTAACATTTAATAGAAGAGTCTTGCAAGTCTATCTTGAATTAAAAGAAACAAAAATCAAGGATTTGTCTACTTACAACAAATTATCTTCATGCTCTTAAATTTGGATTCTTTCACTCCATCGCCTAAAGATGGGGGGAAATATGACGTGGCTCATCTGCATCACTCACACTCAACAAACTTTTACCACAACAAATTCATGCCTTTTTATATATAATTGTGCCTTTATCATAGTTTGATCTCTGATAAATAATATGAAGGAAATTCTCAAACCCAACTGATTTGCCTACAGATAGAAGGAGGAAAATAACTGCACAAGAAATTATCTCACCTATATGAACTAGGTAAAAAAATTGAATAGAACTCATCTTGTTTCTAGACTGTTACTAATTGTTGCTATTCGCAGTCTCTGTTTTTCTTTCCCAAAAATTATAAGAAAAGAAAATTATGCCCATGATTGAATTTGAGGATAAAATGTAGCCACTCACTCATATTTTTCATATCTCTAAATAAACCATTAATATTTATTCTCGTCTCCCATAAAAAAACTTCACCCACATTCCATACAAAAATTACATCAAAAGATCACATTTGTATGTTAAAGAAACTTAAATATGGAACAAGTATATATATTAATTTTTAAAACTTCTAATTAGGTTGTTGAGTTGGTGATATTATGTATTTTTAATTTATAAAGTTCAATTTTTTTTAAATTCGACCAAAAATGGCCAGATACAAAATTGGTGTGTCCGCCCTTTTTGTTCGGACACGAAATTAGTGTGTTCGGTCTTCGGGTCAGACTCAAAGTAGGCGTGTCCAGCTACACATAGCGGACGACCCGATCTCGTGCCCGACCTTTGGAGCGGACACACCATATTTGTGTCCAGTAATGAAGGGAAACACAAACTATTTGTGTCCCGACCTCAAGGCCGATGCACATATTTTGTGTTATGATGTGAAGGCGGACACATTACAAACGTGTTCGCTTTTATAGTGCAGACAAATTCGTGTCCGGCTAGGCTGGCTGACATACAATTTCCGTGTCTGGATAGGAAGGTGGACACACTATTATCGTGTCTGCTCCATGGGGCTGACACACCGAGTTTATGTTCGCTTATGAGGTCTAACACACTAGTTTTGTGCCTATTTTCCCCCGTAATGCACTCTCTCCATCCCACAATAAACTTCCTACTTTCTTTTTTAGTCCGTCCAACAAATAACTTCATATTTGTAAATTATTCATGTATAGTCATTCAATCTACCAAATTTACCCTCACCAAACTCCCAAATTCACCATTATTTACTTCTTTTTGACACCATTCATGACATCACTCATGCAAAAACTTGCAAAAGTTGATTTTTGATATGAAAAGATGCTGCCATATCAGGTTACATAAAAGATTGAGCCAAAAGTAAATAGAAAGTTTATTGTGGGATGAATGTAGTATTTATTTTAAAATTTATATGGCATGTATTGATTCATTATATTTTCTTAATAAACAAGTTGATGAAGATGGAATATTAGAAGAAGGAGATAGAGACTACGAAAATATTTTTCACGGGAGAAAGTTTAGTGACTTGGAAGAAGTCATGGCTTGGGTGAAGGCAAACGCAAAAGAGTATAAATTCAAGATAGTAAAGTCTTCAAGGAAGAAACGCAATTTGGGAAGAGTTGTGTCTATTCATCGCCAAAATAGCGGAAAGCCTTGTAATGAAAATAATGATGGTTTAATGAGAAGAGTCACATCCTCAAAAAAGTGTGGTTGCACTTTTCGTGGAAGAATTTCAACACTACGGTCATTTTCATCAACAATGGCCATCACATCAATCATGCAATAATTCTTTACGTAGAGGGACATCCAAATATTGATGCGGTGAGCAGGACTGGGAGAAAAAAGATTGAAAAAATGACCGATGCCCATGTAAAGCCACAACAGATTGAGCGTACCCTTCAACTTGATAGAAATGACCGAAAGATAACACACATTTTTTACAACATTCCTCAGAAGTGCAAAGTGCAAAAGGCAGTTGAAGAGACACCTATACAAATATTTTCCCACCTCACAATTGGAGCTAGATGTGTCACAAGGTACAAGGTCTTGAGGGGCACATATGAGATTACTGCAGGTATATTCTGGTCTAACCTTGAGTGTATTAGTTTGCTGATTAGTTAATTATATGTGGTGGTAATGGATTCAACATATATTATCAATCAGTACAATTCTGCCTTGCTTGAGATAATTAGAGTAACACCAATGAATCTGAACTTTACGGCTGCGCAAGTCTTGATGTGGAAAGAGGATAAAGCTATATGTATGTGAGCTTTAAAGTGTCATTGTGAGCTTTATGGTGAGAATATGGATCCTACACCTATTGTGACTAATCTAGAGTTTGGTCTTATGGAACCTATCAACGTTGTATTTCCATGTTCACCACATATTCCGTGTCCATTTCATACTCCCTCCGTCCCAGCCAAATGTTTCTATTTTTGGTCAACCTTTTCAAGTTATGTTCGACCATAAATTTCAATTAGTACATAGATTACGATATCATTATGTGAGATATTATTATATTCCACACAGCATCTATTTTCTAAACGTCATTTTTATTATAAACAATTGGTATATGTAGCTAAAGTTATTGGTGGTCAAACATGACTTGAGAAAATTGACCAAAGAATGTGAACCTTTGGCTGAGACAGAGTAGTATTATAAAGATGGTTGAAGCAAAGGTGCTATACATTAATAAGTCCATTGGTTATGCCAGGGACTTTATGATTGGTCAATTTATTGCATTGATAGAGTCTCCAATTGCTGAATCCTTTTATACTATGTACATGTAAAGTTTGAGAGTGTCCATTATGCTCTACCACGGTTGCATCCAGGGTGGCAATACTACTGTGACCAATCACTACTGTCCTTGGAACATAGATACACTTCAAGAATTGAGTATTGGAATGTGATGGGTGAATTATTGAGACAACCTCAATGAATTGGTTTATGATGATAAATTTATGAATTTTTTTGGATGTATGGATTTTACGAACTTCTTTAGGTGTATGGATATTAGTACTTATGTGTATGATTTGATGACATTACACCCTTATTAAACTTATTTGAATATTATGAACTTTAAGAAGTAGTAATTCATGCTCTGTTTACAAACTTGAATAACAATATACAATACAACAAATTTTTTCAAACAAATGTTTTCAAAAAAACAACATGAGTCAACAATCCTGCATAAACAAACTACTTCCATGCTCGGGGACCTATCTTGCTCTCCCAGACCGTCTTTACAAGTCTTTCTATCACTTTCATGTCAATCTCTTCAACTGGAACATCAACAGTGACATCTTTCATAGAATAAGCAAGAGCATCTTCTCACTACCAGTAACAAAAAATAAATAAAAATACAATGCACTATCAAACTAATATTTAAATATTTAAAACTGAAAAGCAATGTTTGTTCATACCGCTCTTTAGTCATTTTTGCTAGATGACTGATCTGAAAAAGGCTGTCTGTGTCCTTCTATACAAGTGTGAGGAATTAGATCATACCACTTAAAATACTCGAGAAGAACTCCCTTCCCGTAATGTGTACCTCCAGACGATCAAAGGGTAAAAAATGCATGAATTTCAATGGTATTCAACATCATTATCCCTATACTTCAACTCACAAGACCTTGTCGTACGATCCCGCATGCGAAATAGGTGGCAAAACTGGCACAATCTAAACATAGATGATTTGCCGCATTGTACGATGTGCATCTTACGGCTGAATAATAGGGCCAACCTATGTCAACCCACAAAATGCAGTTCGAGGAATATCCTCAACTCCACGACCAAAAGGCAACTAATTTACCTACAAAATTTTATGAAACATTAATGACAACCAGCTTAAACATCCTCATTTGATATTCAAATAACAAAGTAATACATTATCATATGTCATGTCATTGAGAAATCTTCGATTATTTTGCAATGAACACTTGCTAAGACGTGCAATATAAAAGTGGTTCCACCACCGAACATATGGATCATGGCTAGGAATAGGAAGTGAATTAGTGGCTAGAGTCACGAAGTACTCATAAATCCATCCCTAGATTTTGTAAAATTACATAAGAATAATACTAGGCCTTAGTGCAAGATACTAAATTTAATGACTTATTCATATAATATGAAAAATTAAATTAAAACAAATTACCTACTGCAGAGTAAGACACCCTGATATCCGTGTGGTGTCTCCCCTACTAGCCACACCTAACTCTCTATAAAGTATTGCTGGCATAGCTGATCCCTAACTAACCATAGAAATCTTATCCGTGTTTCTAATCAGGGAAAAGATACATGATTTGACCTTGTTGGCATTCTTGGTTAGGAATAGTGTGTTTGCTAACAAGTATGCAAGCATTGCGTGAGCCTATCTCAATGGATCAATTGCCTTTATTTTTTTTTGCCTTACCAAGAAGTTTCATAAACATACTACCATGACCCCAACAACTCCTATCATTAATGATTCCTCATTTTCCTCCTCCAACAACACAAGCTTTCTCCATATCTTCTGTGATTTGACCGAGACATGGCATGACAACTGCAATATCTCCATCAGTGGGAATACCAAATATGTATTGCACATCATGAAGCATTATGGTCATCTCACTGAATGACACATGGAACGTGTTAGTGTCAGGCTGCCAGTGCTCTACAAAAGCATACACTAAGTTATGTCATAATTCTTTAATTTATGAAGTGTTTTGAGAATCATTTTGAAAACCTTCCATGATCGGATCGAGTTTGAAGAGTTGAACGTTGAAGAGAAGACAAGATTATGGAGAAAATAGCATTTTCCCTCAAGAATTCTAGCAATTGGACAGAGCCACTTTACGGATCGTGACACATAGCACGATTCGTAAAGAATATTTTTTTATAAACCGTGACATATAGCACGGTTCGTTATAACAGGCCAAAAGCCCAACTTTTCAAGTTTCTTCTTTATTTTGCATGAACTATAAAATCCGTATCTTGTCCATTGTGTAAGGGGTTGAACCCTTAGATAAAAACCCTAGTGTTCTTCATTAATGTTGACATTTATATGTTTTCTATGGGATTTGAATATTTTGTTATGATTGCTTATCTAGCCTAAATATCATCTTGGGAGCAATTGGTAACCACTTATAGCATGACATTGTGAGACTTGATTTATTCTAATTTTTCCATTGATTATCAATTGTATTTGTGCTTTATTGCGTGATTACTGCATGATTTAGACTCGGAAGTACTACTAGTTTATGATTATGAATTGATTACTTGCTAGAATTTGAGAGAGACCCGAGAGATTATATTTTGTCGATGTGGTTCTTACTCATTGATGGAAGATTGTAATTAGGGGTGAAAACTAACTATGACTGTCAATTGATGAAATTATTTTGATTTTCGGATGAATTTGGATGGTTTCACCTCTTTGTTGATGTAGCCAACTTACATCATCTAATTATGTAGGCCGATTCTTCTTAGTCGTTATTAGAGGATACGATTGTGTTATGTCCGTGTTTCTCGCTTGTAGGACATTGAATTAGCCGTATTGGGTTCTTATGTTTATGGTTACTTCCGGGCTATTCTATGGCACCGATGTCTAGAGTGACCCGGGGGTAAGGGCTATTAAATGGCACCGATCGTCGACTCTTGTTATAACTGAGAGGAGGTGAGAGATGTCTTCACTCGAAAGGTATTGACAAGCTCCCCACGATATGTGGTCAATGCATTATAGTAGGATAAAAGTCGATGATCAATGAATAGTCTAGAAATATAAACTAATTGTGTCCAATACTCGCTGGACTCATATACAAAACTTTTTGTTATTCACATGATAATTTAGTGAATTCCTCTTAAGAATATTAAGGGCTTGCTTAAAATTTCTCCTAAGAATGGTACCCTATTTCATAAGCTTTTATTAATGGGGAAATGTGGCATATTCATAAAATTTATACGTAGGCTCACTAGTGGAGAACATGCCTATTAAAGGTGGTTATACCAGACAAGAGAATCACTTTTTGTGTGACTTTTGTGGCTGTGCCTTTTATCGCGGTTCAAAAATTGCCTTAACTAGAATTTGATTCAAGTTTCGAATTCGAAACTTGAATCCGAGGTCTTAAAAAAAGAGATACTGGAATCCGGTGAAACACAATCGCAAAAAGCAAAACTCCAGCAGTAAATCAAATTAAAATCTAGACAAACAAAATCTGGCAAAGCAAAAAAGAGAGTAAAACAATACAAAAATAGGGCAAAACTGAATCTGGACAACCATTGGTGGAAACCATGCCTATTAAAGGCAATTCCTTCGGACCAAAGAAGTCACTTTTGGTGTGACTTCTCTGGTCGTGCCTTTGATTCTCTGCAATCAAAGGCGGTTCCAGGAACCACCTTTGAATGAATATGATCAAAGATGGTTATCAACCGCATTTGTTCCTTTTCTAGAACCACTTTGATTAGTTCTGATCTCAGAACTTTTACTCCGGCAGTCGAACGTTAGGAGCAGTTCCGACTATAGAATTGATCATCTGACCATCGTATAACATTTATGGTTCTAATGGAGGAACTAATTTTTGAGTTCCGAGTATGGAACTAGGGGTCATACAGCGGCAGCTGAAATGCTGTTACGAACTTGCATCGACATCAGGCCTTAAGGAATTGTGCCTCCAGCGGGGATGAATTCTAGATTCGCACTGGTATATTTACACATGGGATGCAATTTCTGGGAAAACAGTTTAGAGTCCGAAACTGC
>JAULKK010000011.1:5550814-5567792 GCA_032355705.1 Rubia peregrina
GTGAGTGCTTGAAAATGAGTGTTCTAAATTTTTCATGCAAGTTTAATTATTTCTTATAAGTGCTTTGAACGTAGACTCTAGGTGCTTCTATTTTTGTATGTAGGTGTTTTAAGTTAAAGGTGTTGGTGCTTGAAAATGGTATTTTTGGTACTTAAAGAATTTCGTGCAAGTTTGATTATTTGTTTAAATTATATTTAGCGTAGAGCATAGGTGTTTCTACTTTTGTATGCAGGTGCTTTAAGTTGAAGGTGTTGGTGCTTGAAAATGGTATTTTTGGTGCTTTAAGAATTTTGTGCAAGTTTGATTATTTGTTTAAATTATATTTAGCGTAGGTGCTTCTACTTTTGTTTGTATGTGTTTTAATTTAAAGGTGTGAGTTCTTGAAAATGAGTGTTCTAAATTTTTTATGCAAGTTTAATTATTTCTTATAAGTGCTTGAGCGTAGAGTGTGTGCTTCTATTTTTTGTTTGTAGGTGCTTGAAAAATGGTATTTTTGGTGGTTTAAATTTTTTGGGCAAGTTTGATTATTTGTTTAAATTATATTAAGTATAAGAAGTAGGTGCTTCAAGTTATGCTTGTAGGTGTTTCAAGTTAAAGGTGTGGGCACTTGAAAATGGTATTTTTGGTGCATTAAGTTTGATTATTTGTTTAAATTATATTGAGCATAAGGGGCTTCAAGTTATGTGCGTATGTGCTTTAAATTAAAGGTGTGAGTGCTTGAAAATTATATTTTTGGTGCTTTAAAAATTTTGGGCAAGTATGTGTTTAAATTAAACTAAGCGTAATGAGTAAGTGTTTCAAGTTATGTGCGTAAGTGCTTTAAGTTGAAGGTGTGTGCTTGAAAATATCTACTCCTTTCATTTATTTGTATATCCTACCTAACTTTACGTGTTTGGATTTAGATAAATAAAAAAAGTGGATGAAGTTGATTTTTAAAAAGTGAAAAAGAAAAAGTGTAGATGAAATAAAAAAAATATATTGTCAATAATATAAAGCGTGACAATATAAAAATACCAAAAAAAATTTATTTCCAAAAGCGAAGGGGTTGGGTGTTATCATTGGTGATAACCATTCAAAATGGGCTTTATTTTCACATAAATATATTATATCAGGTTATTTGGTGCTCACAAGGCACAACTTTAAAAATCAGCTAAAAGTTGCACTGCATTTTGGATGTATATTTCCCCGGTATTTGGAGGGGATACTTACAAATACCGGGGTATGACCGCCTAATGGTTAGACCAATCATAAAAAAATTATTCCTATAATTTTTGAGGTCATATTATAATTATTTCATATTTTGAAATATATCTTAAAAGATTTTTAAAATTATGGAAATCTCGTAACAAAAAATAAAAATAAATATTAAATCATTTAACTTATTATATTAATTATAAAATAACTCAGTCTAATAATTAAACGATTTCAGTACGATCGTGTGCATTGACCTATATAAAATTCTGAATGATATTTTTTAATACCTAGTACTACATAAAATCTAGGGGAAAAGCATGTGTTCATTTACATTTTATCAAAATTAAATATTTTCGTACATCTACAAAAATCCAGCAGAATTTAGAATTACCTCAATTTCCATCACCGCGTCTCGCATATACTTGTATTAATCTCATCCTTTGATTAATATCTTTTTTATTGGTTAGGATTTTGTCTCACATAACTCCATTGTCTCACATAAGATGAGTTGTCTCACCTAATCTCTATATTCAAATATGTTGGCAAAGTAGTAGAACTTTGACTGGAAAAAATATTCTGTGCAGATTTGGCTAGGACGGATGGAGTACAAGTACAACATAATTTTGGGAGCCATTCTTTTAGTTTTTTGAGAGAAAAAACTACGAACAAATTCAATTCAGCACTAGTAAACTCAATTCAGCTCATATAAATTAAATTCAGCACTAATAAACTACATTCAACACCAATAAACTAAATTTAGCACTAGTAAAATTAATTCAGCACCAAATAAGCTCACAGTTTAGGTCTACAATGGAGTACTTGCGTGATGAATCAGTGGCGGATTTAGAAAATAAATTGAGTAGGGGCACAATAATATTAGTTAATAGTATATGAGAGAATAAAATAGAATTTTAAAACATATTAATGAATTTTAATCTTAGTATAAACAAGTATAATTTTTTACTCCTAATATTTCTTTATTAAATTTCATATTTTGATAACGTTTGATGACTCTTTCTTCAAAAACTCAACAAGATATCTTCCCACCGATGAATACGTCAAAACAACCATGGGTTGAACTAGGAATATTTCATTCTATTGCACATGATTAATACATAATTAAGAAGTATATAATGTAGATTTAGATTCCTCCTATCAAAATTTTCTTGCAAATTATCTTTAAGAAATTGATTAAAAACAAGGAGGGTGTCAACATACTCTAAAGGAAAGTAATCATTTGAGTATTTATTTTGTGATAATGAATGAATAGAAATATAACTTATCAAATCTTTATATTTATAAACATAACAAAATCATTTAATACTTGTAATATAAAAGGAACATTAAAAATTAATACTATGAAGTCTAAAATTTATAATGTTGACAGAAATAGATGAAGTGAAAGGTGTACAACTAATAAAATTCTTTAATGTTGTTGAAAATTTACCTAAAAATATTGAGAACTGATAAAGTAATTTACCGTAAACAATTATGTGTTCATAAATTGAATATATAGAGAGATTACAAGAGAGGTAAAATAAGGAAATGACTCTAATCTAGTCACAATGCTTATCCTTATCTAGTAAGAATTTTGACTTATTCTAACACCTCCCGACCGCTCAAGCGATGCGTCGGATTCTCAGAGATGCAAATCTTGGATCTAAAGAACTAAAAAAATGGACGTGAGAGATCCTTTGTGAAGATGTCCGCTATCAGAAGAGAAGTAGGAACAGAGCAATGCGCAGCTTGCCAGAAGAGACTAACTCCCAAACAAAATGATAATCAATGTCGATGTACTTCGACCGCTTCTGAGCAACCAGATTATGAACTAAGAAGATCGCATTGTTGTCAAAAAGTAGAAGAGGCACACCAGACAAAGAAATATGAAGATCACGCAGAAGATGAGTCATCCAAACAACCTCGGAAGCAGTATTAGCCAAAGCCCGATACTCTGACTCAGTGCTAGAGCGAGATAATGTGGGTTATTTCTCGCACTCCAAGAAATAAGATTACCGCCTTAAAAGATAGCATATCCATAAGCTGAACGTCAATTCTCTAGACATCTAACCCAATCAGCATCCGAATAACCCAGTACCTCTGGTGAAGAAGCAGCTCGAAAGCTTAGACCAAAATGCAAAGTCTCTCGAACATAGCGGAGAATTCTGTGACAGCTATAAAATGATCATCTCGAGGGTCCCGAAGATACTGGCTGACAGAATTAACTTCAAAATCTATATCTGGGATGGGTAATGGTCAGATACTGGAGAGTTCCAACCAAATAACGATAGAGTGTTGGATTTTTGAACTGAGGACTCGTACTACTGTGAAGCTAAGAATTCAGCGGGAATGGAGTAGAGACAAGATCTACATCTGACATACTAGCCCGAGAAAGAATATCCCAAGCAACTTTGCTTGGCCTAGAAGAAGTCCCGAGGTAGTAGGCATAACTTCCAGACCAAGAAAGTAATGTAAAGCACTCAAGTCCTTAATAGCAAACTCATAATGGGTGCGATCAATGAACTTCAAAATAAGAGTAGATTCATTCCCAGTCAAAATGATGTCGTCGACATAGAAAATCAATTAGATCAGCGAAGAACCATGAGACAGCACAAACAATGATGTACCAGTAGAAATGCATCGAAAACCAAGCTGAGATAGATGTGTGCTGAATCGTTGAAACCATGCCTGAGGAGCCTACTTCAGACCATAAATGGCCTTGTGTAGATGACAAACATAATCTGGATGAACAAGATCCTTGTAGCAAACCGGTTGAACCATATAAATTGGATAATTAAGCACACCGTTGAGAAAAGAGTTCTTGACATCCAACTGATGAAGATGTCGGGCTCGCATGGTGCGAATGGTAAGAACAGTCTGAATGGTAGAGACTGAAGGTGTTGTCAAAATCAAAACCAGGAATTTGAGAGAAACCATGTGCCACTAACCGTGTCTGATGGAGATCCACTGCATCACGTAGTCTAAAATTCAGCCAATAAACCCATTTGGAGCCAGCAATATTGACGCCCAAATGGCGTGGGACAAGATCCCATGTGTGCTGACTATGAAGGGCTGCAATCTCCTCATCCATGGTGGAAACCCAAGAAGAATCCTGAAGGGCAGAACGATAATCAGTCAGCTTCTTCTGACTTAGAAGAGCTGCTAGAAGATCAAGGCAATGAATATCATATTAATCACGACATTGAATAACACTAGTGGAAGAGTGAGTGACCATCCAGGACTGTCGTGCCAGAGCTCAGTGGCGGCCAACAATGGCTAACGATGAAAATAGAATATTTCTTGAAATCGTTGGCTCACTTGAGGTCAGTGGCAGCCAACAATGGCTAATGGCGGTCAACAACGATCAAAGATAGTCTTTCTCATCTCGACCATTTTGGAATCTAGGCCTAAAGTACTTCCACCATATTTCTCATCTTTAACCCATCTTAAGAATCTGTCCCCACTCCAAGTTAAGTCTCTTCATCCAACAAACATTCATTGTGGTCGGGTGTAGCCACAACAGCCTTGTGGTGTCAGTAGTAAAGGAATGATGTAAATGGTGGTCAATAATATTAATCACTTGAGGTCGGTGGCAACCACAACCGGCTAATGGCGGTAAAAAAAATCAAAGATGGTGTTCCTCATCCAGGCCCTTCGGAATCTAGGCCTAAAGCACCTATTACATAGTATTAATCACTTGAGGTCATTTGAGGGAATCTAAGAATTTCAGAATATAAGCTCCATAGTACTAATCACTTGAGGTCAGTGGCGGTCAATAACGGCTAACGGCCGTCAACAGTGATCAAAGACGGTGTTCCTCATTTCGGCCCCTTCAGAATCGAGGCCTGAAGCACATCCAGGGTATTTCTCCCCTTTAATACTATTCCTAAAGCACTTCGGAATCTAATCTCTATATTATTAATCACTTGAGGTTAGTGGCGGCCAACAACGGCTAACGGCGCTCAACAACGATCAAATACGATGTTCCTCATCCCCGTCCCTTTAAAATCTAGGCCTAAAGCACATCCTGTGTATTTCTTCTCTTTAACCCATCCTAAGAATCTTTCCCCACTCCAAGTTGAGTTTTTCATCCAACAAACATCCATTGTAGTGGGTACATGGTCTGGCCAACTGAAAAATTAGAGAACGGTTTTTTTTGGTAGTAGTATGTATTCATCAAACAGAGTTTATAGTGTACAATGAAACTCTCAACGACCAGTAGTACCACATCTGCGGCTAGGGATGACAGTGGGGATGGTTTTGGTGGAAGTCTACACTACATCTGCCCCAATGAAGCGGGTATGGAAGTAGTTTTGGTGGGGGTGGTATAAAATTTGGTACCCACCATAGGTAGTAGGTTGGGCATGGATATTAGTTCAAATCTGCCCCGCTCCTCTAAATGCGCTATATACCCACTAAATTAATATATAATAAATTATTATTTTCCATAATGCACATATCTTACCTATAATATTTTTATGTAAAAACATTTTAATTTTTTGAAATTAAAATTATTATAATATAGTGGATTTTAGGTAGTTTTGGAGAGAAAAGAGATATGAGTACAATGGGTTTGAAGTGGGTAAAGGGACCCAAGTGGGTAATGGGGTGAGGGGTGGATTTTATGTAATACCCGATAGGGCAGGGTGGATTTTAATGTTGTACCCGTCATGGGTTATGTGGCCGGTATGTGTATGAAAATTTTAGGTGGACATGGATATGTAGGTACCATAATCCGTACCCGCAGCACCCCATTTCCATCCCTATCTACGATGGGTTTGGAGGGCAATACTCCCTAGCCTATACCTACTTCTGGGTTATAGAAGAATTGCAGTGTAGCATGACTTCCTTGGATAAAGGCAGGGTAAGGACTTATTTTTTTTATGTTTTTACTTTCATGTTTGTTGCTGGTACTCTCATGACCCCGCGAGATTTAGGTTTTTCCCCGTTGATTGGAGAAAATCAGCGACAACCTCCAAAAATATTCTTATACTTGAATTGCGGAGTGGTGGCGACCCGATGGGGACTGACCAGCCCATGAATGAATAAATATGGGTGGGTGTAGTTAGGGTGAATATTTTTACCTAATATTGTAATAAAAATATTGTGTTAATATTGTAATATGCCTTTCATATGAAAACATTCAAATGAAGTTAGGGTGAATTTTTAAATTATTTCTATTCTTGTGATAGGTTATGGATAAAATTTTAATATGAAAAATTCTAATTAAGAAGAAAGATGAAGAACTTAGTTTGTATTAAAATTATGTTATCAGTTAATATTAATTTTGTAATACATTGATTGAATGTTTTTTTTGTGTACGAGACTCGCCCCTTATAAGAATTTGATCTGGTTCCACCACTTTTCATCTATCATAATAGGAAATTAAGGATAAAATCTTTTGCACACTAGGAAGATGCATCAAACACATGAAGAGGAGACAGCTGGAAGTTGAGCTAGTTGAGTCATTATGTTGGAGTTGGGGAGCAGTTACAACTGATTGACACTAGATTATGGAAGGGGAGGCTAGTATTAATAGCAATTAGTTAGAATCCAGTATCTATCTTTGTTGATCATGCTTGAGGTTGGTTACCGAAACCATCAAAACCCCATTCTCTTATCTTCTAAATTCTAAGGTTACTATTGAGAAATTGCAGTATATTTCCATGTTCATGACAAAATGGTATTAGAGTGAGTGAATTGTTGGAAAATGATGATAGAGAACACTCGATTCAAGGCTTCGGAGAACCAGATGAAGGATCTGGAAGCAAAAGTAGCAGTTGCATGTCCGGAATCCAAATTATTCAATTAGGAGGTGAAGAAGAACTTTAAATTCAATCAAAAATAGGTGAAATGAGGCTGATGCGTCCATCAAGGAGATCGAAGATGATTTTAATGCAAATTTTGAAGCAATTGAAGGTTCTGACTGAGCAAAAGAAGGAGAAACGGATCGAGACAGAAGTAGGAAGTTCCAGCAAGAGTGGTGATGCAGGAAGCTTACGCAAAGGTAATTCTAGAGCTTACTCTCCTCTTGAAACATCTGTTAGTACTGGAAATTTTAGAGGAATTGTTCCTATTATCAATAATCATAGGGTTGTTGATCATAATGTTGATGATTGGAGGGATAGGATTAGTCACCCTAAAGTTGAGTTGATAGTTTTCTCTGGAGATAGACCAAGGGATTGGATAAGAAAATGAAATAAGTTCTTCAATTACTGTCAAATATTTGATCCTAAAAGGGTTGAAGCGAATGTAATATATCTAAAGGGAAGGGTTGAAACCTGGTATCAAAATGAGAAGAAAGTTAGAAGGTTAAATTTTTTGTCAGATTTCAGTAAAGCACCGATTCAGAGATTTTTAGAGGTTTGGGGAAGAGATGAAATGGAAGAACTTAACAAACTGTATCAAGCTGGTGTTGTATGTTCATATAAGGAATAATTTGAAGAACTTAGATCCAGGATAATCAATATGCATCCAACTATATCTTAGCAATATTTCATCTCCAGTTTTGTAAGTGGTTTAAAGGATAAACTTAGGCCTATGGTGAAGCTTTTTGGGCCATAAACACTTCGTGAAATAGTTAAAATTTACGTACTTCAGGAACTGAAATTGGAGGTGATGAGTAAGAAAACTAAGGGTACTAGAATTAGTATTCAGGAGTAACTAAACCTTATCCTTTTGTGCTTAAACTTGTAACTAGTAAATTTTCTGGCTGGAATGGAATCTCTATAGAAAAGAAGACTAATGGTGGTAGGTTTAAGAGGAGTTCTCCTTAAGGGACACAATATAGAGAAGAGAATAATCAGTGTTACAGATGTGGGGACAAATTCAGTCATGGCCAGAGATGTAAATATAAACAAGTGAACTTCATTTTAGCTCTGGAACATGTGGAACTAGGAGAAATACTGATAAAATAATAACGCGAGTTATCACAGGATGAAAAATTGAGCAAGAAGAATTCAATCCGTTGGAAGTCACTCAATGGCTAATACAATCACCATTTATGGTTATCTACAGGAAATAGGATATGCATTCTCTTGGATACAAGTTTTACGAAAGTTTTTCTTGATCCATTGGTGTTGGATGTTAGGAAATCAATCATATATATACACATATATTGTGGAATTAAAAGATTGATTATTCCAAGATCACAATGAAATCAATAGATTAATATTAACATGTTAATATGAATGAAGAATTCATACCTTGTTATGAATTCAACCTCAACTACGATAGCTGTTGACCACTCGTAGCTGCACAATTGTCCGACCTCCAAGGTATCCACACGAACCGTATCAGAAACCTCAAATGGATAGATTGTTTTTGTATTCTATGACATCCAGGACAAAATAAGAGTTGTATATTTCTCAATACATGGATGGATATAAATAAACTACCACATGTGGCCTTGGCCCAATATGGAAACCCTAGGGTTTCATGCTTATTTATATTCCAGTCCTTGAAAATTAGTTTAACTATAAAAATAATATTCCAATCAATTTAATCTGATAAGCAATCCCATTATGTGTGATCCTTTGGGTTTCCATTCACGTTGGAAATAAATCTATTTTAGAATTCAATATTTATTGTCTTTAGGACATAAAACCAACAAACTCCCACTTGGCCTAAAGACAATTAGGCATGTGGTTTATGAATTATAAATTCTACATTTATAGATAAGATTGGCCTCTAGCCATGCATCATGACCACCCTAGTGAATGGAATAAATTTTGATGTCTTCACTTCTCCGAATAACATGATGTCGTGCAATTAATATTATTTAACCATACTATATCTCAATCAGTTCAAGAGCAAGGATAAGTGCTAACTCGATCTTAAACAACTAATTATTTCTTTTCTTGTTCTCAAAACATGACTTGTGTGAAGTTGAGTTTAGAACACTTTCTAAAATCACTTCTAGTTTGCGCAAACATTTTAAAGTCATATTCCAAAAAGTGACCATAGGGGGATATGTTCTTCTTACTATTAGAAGTGGTGAATTATTTATTGACCATAAACTATCCATCCATGCTTCATACTACACCCAACACTAAAAGCACAATAGCCGACTAAGGTTAAGGACAATAAGAAAAACAACTATAATATTCCACACTCTAGACACTCTTATGATTTTAAGTCTTAGGATTATTTTCACTTTATATAGAGATTAGTTCCATTAGAACTTAAATAGTTCACCTTATGAAAAATTTCAAGACAGGTCAATCCAATGAACTTGTTCTCAAACAAGCATCTACATGTTTGCTCTTGTGTCTCTACACAATAGTTGATGAGATCGACTACTTCCTATGATAGGAATGAACAGAACATGTGCTAGTCTATCTGTATTAACAATGTCCCATCTTATTAATACTATGACTAGGGATAATTTAAGAATAATATGTAAGAATGTAAAGAATCTCATCATCGCAACTCTTTACGTTTCTTTCATACAAATATTATTCAAGGAAATTTATTATTTATATACAGTAATCAAACAAAGGAAAAAATAATAAATAGCTCCATATCTCCAAAAGTTTTGCATAAACTCAAGCTAGAATTTATCATGTCCACATACTAAACAACCATTTTGACTAAGCCAATTTAATCTAATTGCTTTAGTTAACTGTTGAATAACTCCGTCATCAACGATAATCTAGTGGACATTACTTTCTACTCTTAGTATTTTATCATTGATCAAAATCAATTGATAATATTTTACATCAATGAGTCCAATAAATATTTGAACACTTTATTGTGCTAGACATGTAACACAAAATAATCAAAAGTAAGTTATGAACAATAATGGTTTCATGAGATCTAAATTTTGAAAAAATCTACAGTACTGTAATAAGCCGAATTTCTATTGAGAATAGTTTCTGATGTGTCTCTACGTATCTAAAATATTCTTTAAATGTATTTCCCTCTTAAATACAAACAAAACAACATGACTACAAAAATCAATGTTGTGAATTCTAACATTTTAGAATTTTCTTCTTTAATTTTCTTGAATTGATTTTCTTCATGTATTTATCGCATATAATACAATAAGAAAATATTATCACTCCCAATAACTGATTTTGATTGTGCGGGATTTATAACTAATTTAATTTGATAAAATCGACTCTTTGATCTTCAAATAAAATGTTAAAATCCAAATAAACTTTATTATTTTTCACAATGTATAATAGTCTTAATACGAAATTCAAAGTTATATCATATAAAACTCATCGTGTACAATATATAATTTGGTAAATATTGACTGTTTCATGCAACTATTGCAATCACATCATCATGCTTCATATTTATTCATATAGGTGACTTTGTTATTCGAAGTTAAAATTTCTCCCACTTATTTTTTTGGAATAAACACTTTACTTTTGAAAAATACTTTACTATGAGACAACTTCTCATAGAGAACGTATATCTTATATAATCAACTATATGAAAATAGGAGATAAAGGACATAATCTAAAGACTACATAAATCATATATATATCAAATATTTTATATTTAATTTTATACATCACGATCGTATAGTGTGTATAATAATAACTATACGATCGAATCGTAATACTAAATTACCTTATCAGAATATTTGAATTTCATTTATGTATTTGAACTGTTGAAATTCTAAAACTCATACACTTCAATAACCAAATGATTAAAATTGAGTTATGCAAAATGTTCTCTAACATTAATTTTTATGACACAAAATACATCAAATGTATCAGTCAACGATAATTTTAACTTTTCAGTTAAAGTAATCCGGTTAATAAAAGGATGATGATATTTACGCGTCACAATCAAATTTGAAATCAAGAGTTTTAGAGATAATCAACAAGGCATGTTCTAACGTTAAAGGTATGTTATCTTATTTGGATAAAATAAATCATTCATACATAAAAATCAGTTCAAAACTATTTTTCATTATATAAAAGAATAACTAATTTATTCATCCTAACATGTCAAACATGATAAGCCTTATTTTAGACAAACTAAAATTTATAAAGATTTATTATTATTCCAACGCTGAAAGAATAATTTCAAACACATACTTTTACCACTGTTGTTGATTATATGAGTTCTTTCATTATTATTTATCGAATTGTTTTGAAATATTATGCATATTTCAAAATACACATGTTATCATATATACCAATTATTAAATACAAATTATAATAATAATTATCCTTGCACCTGATGAAGAAATTACTAAAATTCCTCATTTCAGCTTACAATATCTCACAATCTTAATTCAAGAAATAAAATAGTTAACTTCACAATTAATTTCCAAAAAAATATTAATGGATCATATCCATTAAACTATTCAAATGAATCAAATTCATATATTAATCTATAATTAACAATGATGGCTCTGATACCATTGCTAGGAAATCAATCATATATATACACATATATTACGGAATTAAAAGATTGATTATTCCAAGATCACATTGAAATCAATAGATTAATATCAACATGTTAATACGAATGAAGAATTCATACCTCGTTATGAATTCAACCTCAACTACTGTAGTTGTTGCTCACTCGTAGCCACACAATTATCCGGCCTCCGAGGTATCCGCACGAACCTTATCGAAAACCTCAAATAGATCGATTGATTATGTATTCTATGATGGCCAGGTCAAAATGAGAGTTGTGTATTTCTGAATACATGGGTGGATATAAATACGCTACCATAGGTGGGCTTGACCCAATATGGAAACTCTTGGGTTTCATGCTTATTTATCTTCTAGTCCTTGAACATTACTCTAACTATAAAATAATCTTCCAATCTATTTAATCTGATAAGCAGCCTTATGTGTGTGTGACCCTTTTGGTTCCAATTCCCGTTGGCAATAAATCTATTTTAGAATTCAATATTTATTGGCTTTAGGACAAAAAACCAACATTGGAAAAATGTGATTTAGATGTGGTTGAAACTAGACCTTCCGTAGTAATTGCAAAAGATGAAAGTAAGGTTTATGGCTCTCACAAATGTCCTGAAGTGATCTGGAAAGTGAAACATATAAAATTCAAGTATGAATTGAGGTTGATGAAACTTGGTGGAGTTGACATGAGATTTGGGGTGGATTGGATAACTCGTTATAGTCCTTTAACTTCAGATTTTCATGCTCAGAACGTATCCTTTTCATGGGAGTTGGTATCATTGGGTGTTGGGGGAGGGGACAAATCTGCTGCAGATTCTGAATTGAAGAGCAGAGTTCAACCCGAGTTTGATCCCAACAAGTGGTATTTTGAATTCAAACCAGGTATGAGAGTCTGTGCAATTTTCGAAGTTATAAACTCTGAAACTGAACCAATCATGGAGGCAGGAACAGGTTCTGGAGTATCAGAGGTTAAGAAAAGAATATCAATCAAAAAGAATGGGGCAGGGGAATAGTAAACCAAGAAAATAAGAGTTTTAGACTGGGGGATAGTTCTGAAATTTTTAGCAAATCTTTAACAAATCATATTCATCAGTCAAGTGGCGACCATGCATTTTCAGTAGTGCCAAGTTGCAGTCAAGTGCCTATGTGACAACTCTGACTAACATACAAGGCATAACATTTTCAGTAGTGCCCGAAGGCTCTCAGATCTAGGAATCCATATTCATCAGCCATGCCCAATATGTTCAGTTACGAGCTTGTATCAGTACCAGATGGTTATGCTAGCATACCAGAAACGTCACGAGTAGCCGATCTAGTCGTACGGTCCGGTCAATACCATTTTCCGCCGAACTAAACCGAACTCCAATCGCATCGGGGACCTCGATAAACACAGTCAAGCAATCAAGTAGCAAGCAGTCATATTTGACACGACAAGATAAAGTACAAGCCGGTCATCCACATATAATCAGTACATAGTATCCCAACAAACAAACACGGTATGATAAAATACATGTCGTGTAGAGCAAAACAATAAACATGAATAGATCATAATATTGATTAACATTTCATGTCTTATATAAAATTCTCTAATAACACATTTAAAATTACCAGACATAAAATGGTATGCAATCATGAATTTTAATTCAATTCGTGGTAGGGCGATGAAAACACTCACCAGATTAAACGCAGTTTCAGCATTTTGAAATTAGCACAATTCCATTGTTCCTATCCAAACAGCTAAATTTCCCATTATTTTATTTGTAAGAAAGAATGGGAGGAAATGATTAATTCAGAATGGAGTCTGAAGAACCAAAGTCCCTCCGTTATTTATAGAGTGTTTACTTGCTGACTTAGTTCACTTGGCCGACTTAGTTACTTGGCTTCACTTGGGCACACCTTTCAATAAATGGCTGCCCAAACCATACTCCCTCTATTCAACTTATATTGACACACTTTTCAGTTAACTTTCTCAAAATATGTTTGACCACAAATTTCATATAATATATAAGTAGTAATAGTATCATGAAAGATATCGTTAGATTCTTCGTAACATGTACTTTCTAACTATCAAAATTTTACATACAGTTAGAATGGATAACAAAAGTTATTAGTGGTCAAACATGCCTTGAGAAAATTAAGTGAAAATTGTGTCATAAATAGATGAACGGAGGAAGTATGCATATTGCTAGTGTCTCTTGAAGACATATTAGGGTGGGGACCGTGGGGTTGACCCACCCCGTTTTACCACTACTTATTCTCATATTTTCTTTAGTGTAATAGAAGATATACTAGCAATAGTACTAGCAATAGTACTAGTTTATTAATAAAGTTGTAAACTATTTCTATATCTTAATGAGAAGGGTCTTACTATTTATTTTAAAAAATAATTTTGATTGTAATATATATATATATATATTATATTTCTTGTTTATCCGTATTTATTATTAGTACTTTGTTTCTCTCTTTAAATGGGTGAAAAATTATTAATATTTTAGTTTCAATAGTAATTCCAATGTTATGAGCTTTTATTAAAGACTCTCAACAATAATATAAATATTTAATTAATTAATAACTCAAATTTTTTCAATATTTTGATTTCAATTGTACTTCAAATATTACGTGACTTTATTACAAAATCCTAATAATGTAGATATTTAATTAACGACTCAATTTATACTTCGTAATGACTTATTATTATTCTGTTAAGTGTACGAATTGCATTTCTTGCTTCCCTCTTACCTAGTATTTTTTTCTTGAACGAACTTTAGAATGATGCCCATAGTTCATTTCATTTTATTAGTATTTATTTATTATATCATTTATATTTATTTATTTCATTTCAATTCAATTATTTTAGGTTACAATTTCTTGTGGTTGATTCTAAAATTATAGTCGGAAGTAGTCGAAAAACGCAGATAAGACAATATGATTTCTGGTTAAGCCTGTTGTTACATACGTACAAACTTCATTAAGGTCGGGGTTTCACATTAAGTACCGTTCTAGTTTTGTGCTCGGCAACGTTGTTCTGTTGCGGTGTGTGTTGTAGTTAATTGCTTTTGTATACCATTCTTCTTACAAAAACAATTGAACTCAGGAGATGTAAATTATCCACCTCTATCAGTCCGCAAACATTTTAGTGGCAATCCAGTCTCATTCTCTACTAACTTCACAAAGCTTTTAAAATGACTAATAGTTTCAGACTTCTCAGCCAAAAAATAAATCCATGACTTTCGACTATAGTCATCAATGAAACATAAAATATACCTCTTGTTACTGATGGACGTTGAAATTATAGGGCCACAAATGTCAGCATGAACAAGATCTAGAATCTGAGCAGCTCTCCACGAACTCCTTTTTGGTATTGGATCTCAATGTTTCTTCCCAATGGGGCAGTCAATGTATACATATGTTGTTCCAGTGATTTTTGGCAATCCACAAATCATCTGCTTACTCTCCAACTCCTTTAGCCCTTCATAGCTCAAGTGACCATATCGTCGATGTCATAGATGAGTTGCACAATCTCCACTTGCGATGAGACAATTGTTGTTCAAACCTAATGTTAAAGATTGACCCTGTGGCTCGCTAACACAATAAACATCATGTTTTCACTCATACTAGTTACAATGATAACACCTTTATCATAATGATAAATCTTGCAGACTGCTCCCTTGATCACAATTGCTAAGCCTTTCTCTTGAAGTTGTCCTATGCTCAGGAGATTAGTTTTCAACTCCGGAACATAGTACACCCTAGTTATACTGTGTCTCACACAATTATAAAAATAACTTCACATTTCCTAGAGCCATGACATCCATTCTGGAGTTGTTCAATAACTTCATCGAGGTTTTAAACCCTTCATCCAACTCATAGAACAAATTTCTATCTCCACTCATATGATTTGAGCAACCTGAATCCAGAAACCATGCATCATCTTTGCTTCCCCTTACACCAACGTAAGCCATCACAAGCAACTCGTCATCCTCAATAGCATAGTTTGCTTCACTCTTCCATTATGGGCACTCATACTGGAAGTGCCCAAGTTTATGGCACTTAAAACACTCTACGGTGGCTTTAGAGAAAGCGTGTCTTCCTTTGCCCCATCCTCGTCCTCTTGCACCACCACATCCTCTAGCACCTCGTCCCCCATTATAAGAAGTGCTTGCTCATCCTATCCTTCTGTATCTTTCTTGAATTTCTGCTCATGCACGAGTATAGAGCTTTGAAGAGCATCAACAGAGAGCAAATATATGTCCTTTTGACTTCTCAATGAAACATACAATGTAATTCCACAGTTTTCACATCATGCATATCTTCTCCTTAGTTCCGCATATCCGTTGCAATCACTATCACTCGACCAAAGTAGTCAGTGATTCTTTCTCCATTCTTCATAGCCAACACTTCAAAACTCCTGCGAAGAAGATTCAATTGTGCTCGTTGAACTCAAGCGTTGCCATGACATTTCACCTTCATTGCATCCCAGAGTTGTTTAGTCATCTCCTTCTTCGTGATTGTTTTCAAAATTGACTTGTCAATTGAAGAGAACATGTTTTTTTTTGCCTTCAATCTTTCAGCTTCATCTCATCCAAGACTTTCTTCTCTGGATTTGAGAATGTCTCTACATTCTCAGACACCGTAAAGCATGTTTCCACTACACCCCATAACTCCTTGGATCGTAGAAAGTTCTCCATGGCCATCTTCCAATTATCATAATCACCATTAAACCTTGGAATGCCTAGTTTAGCATAGTCATTGCTTGGTTCAACACTTCTCCTCACGTGAACCCCACGCTCTGATACCAAATGTTATTTATGAGACAAACAACTAAGACTTAACATAAAAAAAAGTGGGTGGAAGAGATTGAGTTTATTTGCAAATCTTCAAGCCTTTAAATAGTTTTGAAGCGAAACTAAAAAACCTAAAACTACTAAGTGCTAAAATCAAGCACACGATCAACACTCAAGACTAAGGCTAACTTATTTCTAAAGACCAGAACTTCAGTAAACTAAAGAAAATGCCGAGTAAACTACTAAAAACAAGGAAATAATTCTTATCGAGGTGCAACCATCGATCAAATCCTCCCTCTCTTTTCAATGTATATTATAACGGCTTCTCTATCCCTATGGACCATGTTGATGCGGGCTGGTTTCAGATGCTCACCTCATTATATTGCGTGAGTCACAAGGGTGTCTCAACTCTTTTGTGTGATAAAAAAAATGGATTTTCAAGAAAAGTAATGAGCTGCATACTCTTTTTCATAGTTTAGAATTTGCATGTGGTCCCTTAATAAACTTAAGTACTCCCTCTGGTTTCTTAACATTTGCTCCCAACAAAAGGGCACAATGTTTAAGAAAAGTAAATTGAGTGGTGGAGATTGTATTGGGAGAGTAAAAAGTAAA
>JAULKK010000011.1:5567892-5580771 GCA_032355705.1 Rubia peregrina
GATCCCGACTTGCCACTAGCTACTTAATTGTAGTTAGTAAGCAAAAGGGCTTAAAAATTACATCTTTGAGAGGTACGACGAAGACCTTCCATACACATAACACCACTGACAACTACATTGAGAAACATCAAATGGAGTATTTAAAAAATCAATATCAAAATTTTAAAACATCATCAGCACACACTAAAATATCAAAACAACAAAACTGAACATCAGTTGCATACTTAAATATGAAAACACCACAAGCATAAAACACTAAAATTATAACATTATACCAACACAGATAGTAATACTTAAATCTCAAACATGAAAGGTCAAAGACAGAACCAGATGCACCGATAACAGTATCCAAAACATTATAGCTAAAAAAGAAGAAAACTTACATATTCTCTTTCCTTCTTGATTACAGAATAAGTGGGAAAGTCTTCTTAGACTTCTAAGAAACAGCAACAACAACACAAAAATGAGCACAAATCGTAACAAAACCCTAAGATATCATACACAATCAAAACAAGAAAATTGAACATCGATTTCACACTTAAGCATGAAAGCACCACAAGCATCGAACAGTGAAATAAAACATCACACTAACACAGATTACAATACTTAAAACCTAAACCTCAAACAAAAAATAAGAAACATCAACGACAGTATACATAACATCACAGCTGAAAAACACTAAAGCTTATAGATCTTCATTCCTTCTCGATTGCAGCAATAGTGGGCAAGTGTTCTTATACATCTAAGAAATAGCAACAACAAACCAAAAATTAGCACAAGCCGTAACAAACCCCTAAGATATCACACACAATCAAAATTGAACATCAATTGCACACTTAAGCATGAAAACACTACAATCATCAAACACTGAAATTAAAACATCACACCAACACAGATAACAATTCTTAAAATGTAAACATGAAACATCAAATAGAAATCTGGAAACATCAACAACATTATTTAAAACATCACAACTGAAAAATAATTAAACTTACAGATCCTCCTTCCTTCTTGATTGCAGCAGCAACAGTGAGGCAGGCATCGAAGAGCTAGCAGCAGTGAGGCAGACATCGAAGAGACATCAGCAACAACACAAAAATTAGCACAAATCCATAAGAAAAATTCACCAAACACAAAAAATTGAAATCCTCAAATATTAACACATTGAACCACATAAACCCTAAAACGCACAATAAAACATGATTGAACTACATAATGAACAAAAACTACAAAATAAGCACAATAATACTTAGTATAACCTACACAAACTCTTGAAAATAACATGAACCAAAAAAATAAACAAAAATGGGAAAAACAATTAGACGTGGATAAAAAAACTAGAGCAAAGACATTACATTCGAATATAAACATAAAAACAAGGTCGAATTGTGTTCGATCACCGAAAATCAAAGCTAAAATTGGAAAAAATTGCTGGAAAATGAAGCGCAACTTCCCTGCGTTCCTTGCAAATCACCGTGCACGAGAAATATGGAAGAAAATTGAGAAAATGCGCATTCAAATCTAGGGAAAGGAAAGGTTGTATGTGGTTAAAATTTGGAGCTCAAAGAGAAAATGAAAGAGAAGTTGCAGAGCGGTTGCAGAAGACGGAAGGTAAATGAGAGAGAAGAAGATGCAAGATTGATATTTATACTTGGACTTATATGTAAACTGTCAAATTTCACATATAGCCCCTGAACTTTAAAAACTTGAAGTTGAAACCCTATGTTGATTTATTTACAATTTAATTCGTGGTTTCATTATAACACCGCCTTGCATAAGACTTTGTCTTACTCAACACGTCCAATAATAAACTTCCTAGCTACTTTGGGCTCAATCTTTTATGCAAACTTATGCTGCAACACTTTTTGATATAAAAAATATGTTCGTGTAAAATTTTGCATTTGTGATGTCATTGTTGGAGACTCAAGGGGCATAAATCTCAAGCACCCACACGAGACCACGGTAAAGCAACGAACCAAATATTAAAACACAAACACAAATACAAACTAATGATAGAGATAAAATTATCCAAAATGAAAGTAGAGAGGGAAATCAACACACAACAAATTTTACGTGGAAAACATCCTCGGCGTGAAGAGTAAAACTCGGGACTTGCAAGAGTCCACCCTATTCCTTCTTAGAATCATTTGCTAAAATGACCCTAACTTTACCTGAAAGTGCCAATATAACCCTACAAAATGAGAAAGGGGTAAATATGACCCTAACTTCATGATAAAATGTGGAGTTATGACCTTTTGCCACTAGTCTTGCAATGACTCATCAATTTGGGTGTTGACCAGACCTGAAATAATGAAAATACCCTTGCCCCATAAGCTGAATTCTCATTTTACCCCTTTTCATGTTATGAGGGAAATGGTATTTTTGTCATTTCAGGTCTGGTCAACACCCAAATTCATGAGTCAATGTTGGAATAGTGACAAAAGGTTACAATTGCACATTTTCATAAAGTTAGGATTATTTTGGCACTTTCTCGTTTTGCAGGGTTATATTAGCACGTTCATCCTAAAGTTAGGGTTAGAAATGTAAAAATACCTCATTATTATGATAAAATGAGGGAAACAAACCCAACACCTGTCTACTGAGGGTTACATCTTAGTCAACATCTTTTTTCCGGTTTCATCCATTAACCACCAACCTGGCTTTATGCTTCGCTATCTTATCACCATCATTCTTGTGCTTGTGAGCCCATCATTTTTTCAGGACTCTCTTGCCTCTGGAAGGTTTCACAAGATCATTAGTATCATTATTCTTTAAGGAATCCATCTCCTCTTTCATTGCCTCAAGCCACAACTACTTGTCTCTGTGAGACAATACCTCTTGAAAACGTTTGGGCTCCTCATCAGCTGTAACGAGAATGTACTCTGAACTTGAATACTTATTTAAAGGCATCCTCCCTTTATTGGAACTTTGAGGCTCAACTTCTTCCACTTGAGGGGTAGGTTGTCCCCCTGCTCATGATCCCCCCCATCTTTATCCCGAGGAACATCATAATTTTCAGGGGTATTAACATCAGGTTACACATCCTCAACTTCATCGAGTGTCAGCTCAACATTCTCATTTGATGACTGATAAACATAAGTAGAAGTAGAAGAAACATTAGTGGAATCCAAAGACGAATGTGATTTGGAATTGTACCTTGTACTCAAAATATCAGCACCCATCTCGTGCTCAAAGAGAACCAACTTTCTACTTCTCATCACCTTCTTCTTTTCGGGATCATAGGGCCTATAACTAACTATTCACCACCATATCCAACAAACACACAAGGATTGGTTTTTGAATCCAACTTCGATCTTTGCTCTATGGGAACATGAGCAAATACCTGGCATCCAAACACTCCAAGATGGGAATATGAAGGATCACACCCTTTCCTAGCTCTCTTAGGAATGTTATAAGCCAAAGGAATCGATGGAGATCAATTAATGAAATAAAAAACACACTAAACCGCTTAATCCCAAAATGACTTAGGAAGATTAGACATTCTAAGCATACATCTAACTTTCTGAACAATGGTTATATTCATCCTCTCGGCCATACCATTTTGTTTAGGGGTTCCTGGCATCGTCTTCTCATACCTAATTCCATATTGCGAACAATAGCTTCTAAACTCATTGGAAGCATATTCTCCACCATTATCAGAATGAAGATACTTCAGCTTCTTCTCTATCTCCCTTTCTACCATGGCATGAAATTTCTTCAAAATTTCAAACACCTCTCCTTTTGTCTTTATCATGTAAACCCAAGTCTTTCAAGTAGCATAATTGATGAAGGTGACAAAGTACTTCTTGCCACGAAGTGACTCAACCTCCACGGGGACAGAAATGTCAGAGTGTGCCAACTCCAACTTTCCATCTTTCTATCTTTCTTAGTCGACTTCCCAGAAAAGGACGTTGCATGTTACTTTTGGCTAAAGAGAGATCACAAGGGCCAAGAGAAACACTAGAATAATTATGAATAAAGGATTCACCTTCTAGAAGTTTCAGTCCCTTGTCACTCATGTGTCCCGACCTTTAATGCCACAGGATTAGAGAATTCTTCGATTCAATGACATTCACCCCGTTATAACATATAATCAAGTATATCATGGTCAAAGTGCAGCACAATTCACCACGAGCTACTGTTATTGAGCATTTCGACAACTTCCACTTGCTATCTCCAAAGAAGTGTCTATATCCCTCTCGATCAAGAGTACTAGAAGATAAAAAGTTAAGGTTAGATGGCTTACATTCTTCAAAATAAGTCTGCATCCAACATTTTTCTTCACATAAATGTCATCCAGACCAACAATATATGTGGTGATCTTTGTTCCCATTCTAACACTACCAAAATATTTAGCTTGGTAGTTCATGAAGTACTCCTGTTTATGGACACAATGGAATCAATTAACCACTACGTATCGAAACCTTCTATATGATGACAATCTCGAATAGCACAAACCAAAGCCATATAATCATCACCTTGAGAAGTAGTTGTGGAAATTGCTTTATCACCTCCCTCATTAGGTGAGTCGTGTTTCCTCCCCAGCTCTTTCTTCCATCGATACTTCTTAATGTAACTTCAATCTGCCGTTTGCCTGGGGGTGATATACTGATGTCACTTTCAATTGGATCATGAATTTCTTGCACCAACTTTTGAAAGGATCATTTGCAAACAGTGTTCTATTATCTGTTATGAATATATTCGGTGTGCTAAAGTGATAGATGATGTTCTTCCAACAAAACGAGATGACGAATTTCCCCTTGATGTTGGCTAGTGGTTTGGCTTCAAACCATTTGGTAAAGTAGTCCACATCTACTATCAGATATTTGAGACTTCCTAGTGCCATTGAAAAAAGCCCTACCAGATCGATCCCCCACTTGTTGAAGGGCCAAGAGGTGTGTATGTTGATCATCTTTGTTGGAGGAAAATGTTTTATAGGATAATGTTTCTGACACTGGTGACAAGCTTGGATATATTGGTTGGCCTCATCAAACATTGTTGGCTAATAATACCCTGTTCAAAGCATCCTCTTAGCCACAGAACGGGCTCCATGGTAGCTGTCACAAAACCCCTTCGTGAGCTTCTCAAATTAGATTGTGCGTGTCATTTAGTGTAACACATCGAAGCAGTGGCTTTAAGTGCCCCCTTCGTATACGGTGCCATCCTATATCACATACTTGGGTGCCTTAAGTCATATTTTCCTTGCTTAGACAGGGACCTTAGGGAGTGTTCCATCCTGTAAGTATCTAAAAATCGATTCATATATGTTTATCCTTTGAAGAACGCCATCACTATGAGCTCCTCGAAGCTTTAATCATACAAAGTTTTGAACAACGCCTGTTTATGCTCCAATCCTCCCAGGTTTGAGAAACCTAGCTTGCTCAGAGCGTCGACTTTGTGATTTTTCTCCCTTGGCACCTGGGTAAGGGTATAGGATCAAAAGCATTTCAACATGGGTTTTACAATCTCTAGGTAGCGCTGCAGGTTTGCCTATCTGGCCTTATATTCTTCATTCACCCGGTTGACTACAATCTGTGAATCACTAAATATTTCCATATCAACTACCTGCATTTTTCTTTCCAACCGAAGCCCAGTGATCAATGCCTCATATTTTGTTTCATTGTTCGTAGCTCTGAACTTAAAGTACACATCGTAGGGGTAGTCGGTGCCATCAGGGTTAGTGAGCAATACCTCTACTTCGCATCCCCCTGAGTGTGATGATCCATCCACAAACAACTTCCATACCACCTTCTCTGCAGTTTCAACTTTTTCTTCGATCACCTTTCTAGTTTCTATTATGAAGTCAGCAAGGGCCTAGCCCTTAATCGCCGTCCTTGGCTGAAACTGTATATCGTGCTCCCCAATTCTACCACCTATTTCATTATCCTCCCCGAAGATTTATGTTTCAAGAGTATCTGCCCGATGGGGTAGTTGGTAAGCAAGATTATAGCATGACCATGGAAGTCGGGCCGCAACCTTTGAGCTTAGGAACCAGTGCCAGAATCAGCCTTTCGATCGCAGTATACCCCGTTTTCGGTCCCTGCAGTGCTCTGTTAACAAAGTATATTTGATTTTATTTCTTTCCTTTCTCATTTACTAACATAGCGCTAATAGCTAAGGCAAAGGCCGATATACAGAGATATACGACTTCCTTTTTCTCGGGATTCATTAATGTCAGAAAAGTTTTGAGGTGCTCCTTCAATGCCATGAATGTCATTTCACAATCCTACATCCACTCAAACTTTTTAGCCTTCCTAGGTACATCAAAAAAAGGTATATGTTTCTCTGCCCCCTTTGATAAGAAGTGCCTCAAAGTAGCCAGGCACCCTGCTAGCCTCTGAACTTCTTTTATAGTTCGTGGACTCTTCATATTCATCACTGCTTCCAACTATTCTAGATTAACATCAATTCCTTTTTCTGAAACTGAGAATCCTAGATATTTTCCAGCGCCAACTCCAATAACACTCTTCAATATATTTAACTTCAAGTTTGCTCCCCGTAATCCATCAAACATCTCCTCTAGGTCTCACAAGAATTGCTTATACATTATACTTTTTTACCGCCATATCATCTATGTAGATCTCCAAACTCTTCCCAATATTCCTTTCGAAAAGCTTAATGACCAACCACTGATAAGTAGTGCCAGCATTTTTCAAACCGAACGACATATTTCTATAACAGAAAGTACCCATATCTGTTATGAATGAGGTTTTCTCTTTATTCTCCCCTGCCATCAATATCTGGTGATAACCCTTGTGAGCATAAAAAAAGACCAAGATTCAATACCCGGTTATCGCTTAGACCAGCTGATCCATCGATGGTAACGGATAACTGTCTTTAGGGCAACACTTGTTCAGATCCATGAAATCAATACACGTGCACCACACTCTATCATGTTTTAGAACCATGACTGGATTAGCCAACCATTCCGAGTAGAACACCTCTTCAAGAACCTCTACCTCAAGAAGCTTTTCGACCTCTAACTTTATCGCCTCGGCCCTCTCAGGAGTAAAGACCCCATCTTGTTCTTAAATGGCTTGATTGAGAGGTCAATGTTTAGCTTGTGTACAACCAACTGTGCTGGTACTCAAGTCAAGTTTAAAGTATCCTGGGAAAAAACATCACAATATCGATCATGCAATGCCTGCAACCTTTCACTTACCTCTTCCGTCATCATTTTCCCAACAGGCATTGTTTCGAAGTTTTAAATAGTAAGTGGTTTAGTATCGGCTGGTCCAACCTCTACATGCACTGAAACTACACCCTTCATACTCCTTTCTCCATTTACTGTCTCATAATTACAATTACTGGTCATCATCTGATCACCCGTAATTGATACCATCTCGTTGCTCATTCGAAATTTCATCATCAAATGGTATGGTGACCATATGGCCTTTGCTTGGCATATACATGGCCTCCCAAGTATGACATTGTAGGGAGATAAAGCGTTGATGACTGGGAAACTACAATATATAGTAATCCATTTATCTCTTTCGGCAACCCTGACTGGCAAAGTGATTTATCCTATTGGATATACAGTTTTCCCCATGAATCCTTACAACGGAGAAGTAAACTTCTTCAAGTGCATTTGTTTGATCCCGAGTTGATCGAAACAATCTACAAACATAATCTCCACTTCACTTCCATTATCAATGAACACTTTTTTTTACCAATGAAGTCGAAATCATCACGGTAATCACCATGGGGTATGCATATGAGACCCTGTTTGGAACTGCATCTTCTACCAAGAAAGTGATTTTTCCATTCGGCCAAACAATTTTACACCTCAGTTGTCCTATTGGGATATGCCGTGAATTGGCCTTCATCACCATGTTTGAATACCTCTCCCCAACAACTTCGATAATGACATTAATCACCATGTGCACAACGAGATTCCCTTCATTCCTTTCTGAGTCTCCACCGGCTGATTCCGCTGTGGTTCATTGCAGGACGTTGGCCACTGGCCCTGATGACCACGATCTCCTCTGTTCCCAAAATTGGAAAAAATAATTGGAGACCACCTATTTCCTCGCTCGTTCCTCGGCTTCGAGGGATCATTTCAGACAGGCTGACAAAATAACTCCGTTAGAAGGCATTTTCTCTCACACTGGTCGATCCCCATTCTCATATTAGTACACTTCTTCGTGTGATGGCCATAATCTCTATGGTGTTCACAATATTTGTTGGTAGCTCTCCTATTAGCGAATGCTCTGTTATCATCATTTATCGGAGGGGGTGGTCTGAAAATTCCCCTGTAGATGCTCCAAATCTCCGCCAGCGAACGATGCATGAGCTTATACTTCTCAAAACTTGGTCTCTCCATTGGCCATTTCCCTTTTAGAATCACTGGGTCTCGCGTGTTTGGCCAGTATCCCTTCTCTCTTCCTGTGAGTGGCTTCCTCAACCTGCGAATGCCGCTCAACAACCTCCTGAAGCAGTTGAAGCATCTAAGGAGTCTTTGCAATCAATTTCTTATACAACTCCATGTCCTTCATCCCCAACAAATAACCTTGGATGATCTCATTCTCCATGCCTTCAATAACCCCCAAAATTTCATCAACGTATCTATGATAAAATTTGTAGTGAACTTCACTTGCCTCTGTTTCATTTTGTATAGCTCCATCAATGTTTTGGTGAATTTATTTTTTTGGAAATACTGACTCAAGCAATCCCCACTGAAGTCTCAGTGTGACTGCAGAGAACCTCTTGGCAGTTTGTTGAACCACTATTGCGCCTTTCTATGAATGTAGCTGTCTACCATATTACAAGTTAACTTCTCATCAAAATATCGAGAGTTCATAAAACTGAGCAAGGTATGAATGAATTCTTGGGTGTGTGTGTATCTTTCATAAGTGGGAAGCCCCTCTGGTGGCTACGTGCCACCTAGCCAACGTACCCTCGTCACAATTGGGCCAAACGAAGAGCCTGCGATTTAACCAGTCGAACCTATCAGCCTATTCAACTCCCTTCCAAAAGCGTTTTCAGTCTCACCAGGTACATGGTTGCTACCCTGGTTTGGTCCTCTATGGGGGTCTTCATTCAGGAGGACATGCATAGGTTGTGAGGTGACCTGTCCCGAATAAAATCCAACTTATATGCTTCCAGGATATCCGTGGGCAAAGATCCATACCCATGGTAATCCAAAAATTCATGGCCATACCCTGCAAGGTTCGTCTGATTTGTGATTCCCACCGAAGGTACGACACCTCGAGCTTGTTATGCCTAGAGCCGAGTATATGGGCATCGAAGCAGTCACAGGTTAACTCATCTGCATATGGTCATGGAAAGAGGGATATTTCCTTGGCTATACTGCTTCCCTAGCATATCCGAGGTACAAAACTTCTAGCATTTAGCTTGCTAGAGGCAGGGTCGAAATGGGGGTCATCGAAGCCATCACCATCGTTGACGTTCCAAAGGTCATCGAGGGAGGAGCAACCTAGTACCCTACTACCACCAACATTTGCGTCCTCTGATCGAAACCCTACGATGGTCTTCCTACCAGACCCCATAAGCTTCAATTTTCCAGGATCCTCTGTTCATAAGTCTCAACATATGAGTCACCAGAACACTTGGTGAGATGACCATTGACCCCTCGCAATCCGAACACCAGCATCGTAGTGCCAACTTCCACCATTAGTTATATAGTAGCTTTCATGTCCTTCAATGTCTACAGCGGAATTCATGCTTGCTATCCTTCAACCATAGGAATTGATGGGTTTGGATCCGGTGAAAGTTCAACTGGAGTAATCTCCACACTCCGTGTTGCTGCGGCAGCAGCCATCCTCTTCGTATGCTTAGGCCTATACGAAGATCAGACCTCACTACCAGTGCCAGTCCCCTTGATTTTCAACCTCTCACTCCGTCGAGTAAAAGTTGTGGATACAAACATACACCAAGGGATTTAGATCTGACTTAATCGGGTCCAACATGACGTGACAATTGATGCTTCTCGGAATTGATCCAAGCGCCCAGGTCTCGATCGCCTCCAATAAGGTCTACAATCTGCAAAAGAAATAAGCCTCGAGGTACTCGGGGGGAGACTTTCCTGCGATTAAATTAATCTTGGGAGATGAGCTAACTCGGCAAAAATAGGCAATAGAATAGAAAATCCAAAATAGAAGACATACATGCCTATTTATACCTTCATAAAACTCAAGTGTCTTTAGTCTATAACCTAGCTTCCTCCTCTCAAGGAGACCCAATGACGTGATCATGATCATGTGGGCCTTGAAAACCTACTTTGAGTCTTTAGCCTTTCTAAGGGGATATTTGACATGTGAGCCCATATGGGGTTCTCCTACTATGTTATCAGAATAATAGTTATATTATTTATAATAAATATTGTATTTTTATATAAATACTATTATTTTATAATTATATAATTTAAATAGTAATATCTTAAATAGTAAGTTATACTTTAACTTAATTAAATTTAGGACTAAAAATTAATATTAATATAATTTTCATAACAAATAATATTATTTCACAAATATTATTATATTATAGAGGTCAGCCAAACAAATTAAATATCTTACCGCTGTTCTACCTAGATGAAAAGGTAATATGTGAAGTTTTAATTTGGCTATGATGCGCTTTTGATGGAGGTGGTGATATTTTGGTGTAATATGATTTTCGATGTTGAAAATTCAAGGTTTCATATATAAAATATAATTATTTTATTAGAAAAATATTTATGTGTTGATGGATATAATACATTATGTAATATTCTTGATTTGCATCGATTTTATATTTTTTTAAATAATATCCTTTAGATGTTCATTCTCAAAATATTTAAGTATATTATTTTTTAATATCATTATTAGCACATTTTTATGTTAAATGAATTTCATATTTTTAAATCAATCTGTCGCATATGATATGAAATAAAAAATATATGTAAAGATGAAAATATGTAAATAAAATATTTACAATAAATTATAAAATAGATTTACATTTTATTAATCACATACAACATATTAATAAATTTAAAATGAACTACATATTTTATATTAAATTTTTTTGTACAATATGGACATATGAAAATAATTCATAAAATGATTATATATTTTTTAGCATATTTGATGATGTGAAATAATTTATACTAATGTATGTTATTTTATATATACTGTTAGAAATTAGTATTTGTTTTCCTAGTGTGCATGACAATGATTATTACGTTGTTTATAAAATATGTTTCGCTATTAATATGTTTATTTACGTATAATAGTGATAAGTAAAAAATTAATATTTAAAAACTAATTGTTATGATAAATTAACCAATATCACTCGATATTTAAAAAAATAATTAAGTTTATCATCATTTCTAAGTTTGATTAGGCTTGTCATCATGAACTGATAAACAAAACAGTGTTGGATGACATAGGGACCAACATACTGAATAGCACCTTATGTAGGCTTAAATATTACTACTCCCTCTAGTCCCAAAATATTGGTACTAAACAGTGAGCACAATTTTTTTTAAAAGTAAAATAGATGGAAGAGATTGTATTTGAAGAGTAAAAAGTAAATTTAGTGGATGAAAATAATCCAGAATTTATCAAAAGAGGAAGGTGCAAATATAAAAAGAAGATCCAAAAAAGAAAAGAGTGTCATGCACACTAGGAAAACAAATACTAATTCAACTTTACTCCCTCCATCCCAGCTCCATCCGCACACTTCACTTTATGCCACTATTCACTGTCCAACTTTGATCACATATTTGAATAGATATGTAAACAATAATATTATTGTATGTGATATTGTTGGATTTGTCATAACAAGTAGTTTCTCAAAAGTAATTTTTTATCGTTACTATAATGGTTACACAAAAAAATTAATGAGCGTACAAAATATTATTTGCAATTTGATACGAGACGGAGAGAGACTGCTTTACTATTGGGTTTTGTACATCTGTACTGGCAAAGATCACGGAGATTAGAGACAGGCTTCTTGAAATGCGGCTCGGCCCTCTTCAACCCCACCTCTTTCTCTCTGTCTGTTTCTCTACGCTTTCTGTTCTTACCGGCGGTTAAAACGGCTTTAATTCACATGCTTATTGCCATTCCACCGACTCTGTACAGGCACTGTGCATATCACATTATTGTACTCTTCGTCTCAGGTTAAACTGTACATTTTATTATTTGATGTTATTTTTTATTAAAATTTATGCATATTTGAGTGAATATATTAATAATAATATTATCGTATGAGATATTGTTAAATTTGTCGTAGTAATTGATTTCTAAATATCAACTTTTTATTTATTGTCATTATGCGTTGTTAAACATATTGACAGTCAAACATATTTTTTTGATAATCTTGAAAAACTTCTATGCAATTTAACCTGAGACAGAGGGAGTACCATTTTTACTTTTAAATTGTATAGTACTTCTTCCGTCCCACCTATATTTATACTCAATGACGGAACTAAGGGGTGAGCCGGTGCGGCTCCCCAACCTCCGGTGACTAGGGGTAATTATACCATTCCGCCCCAGTCCCGCCCTGCCCAGCCCCGCCCCTCCTCAAATTTCTTTCTAGTTCCGCCACTGTTTATACTCTTATTTTTTTTAACACTTATTCTATTAAACTTTGACAACATATTTGAGAATATATATATATATATATATATGAACAATAATATTAACATCTATAATCTATAATAATAACTAAAGCAACAAGTTTTTGGCCACGTGGCATCCCCTAACTTTGTCAAGTCACCTTGTCATGTTAGATTTCCTCTAACAAAAATACCTTATTTCCAAATTCTTTGCATTAACTACAACTTGTCTTTAATGCACAATTCTTTGAGATGGTCTCCTGTGAGACAGCCTAAACTTTAGGCAGGGGTCTTTATGCAATTCTAATTATATTCTAGCTCCA
>JAULKK010000011.1:5590612-5608389 GCA_032355705.1 Rubia peregrina
CTGGAAATCAAAACTAAACCTGGCAAAATCACTGGAAAATGAAGTGCATTTCCCTGCTTTCATCGTAAATCACCGTGCACAAGAAATATGGAAGGAAACGGAGAAAAAGAGCGGTCGAATTAAAGGAAAATGGAAGAAAAATGAAGAGGAGAGAGAAGAATAAAGATTCACGCTGGAGAAGAAAAGAGGGGAGAGAGAAATTGTTAGAAAAATATGGGAGAAGAAGAGGGAAGATTGATATTTATACATGGACTTAAATGTAAATTAACAAAATTTTATATCCAGCCCCTCGACTTTTAAAACTTCAATTGGAAACCCGATGCTGAATTCTTTGCAATTTAATCCCTGGTCTCACGGTAAGACCGTCTTATACAAGACTTTGTATTGTTAGTGTGTTTGTCAGAGATTATAAATCAATTTAATTATAAACTAATTTGTTCTAAATGCTTGATAAATTATAAAAAATAATTTAATTTATAAGTAGCAAGTGTTTTTAGAGAAAATATATTTAATTTTCATTACTTATTTAAAGAAGATAAAGTCTTCCGTTAGATCGACTAACGATTAGATCAATCATGAAAAACCTCGTTTCATTAACTTTTATAGTTAAATTATAATTATTTATACATTACGATGCATTTTAAAAAGATTTTTATAAGTTATAAGAATCTCGTTACAATAAATAGACATAAACATAAAAATTACCCTATTAATTAATCAATTATAAAATGACCTGGTTAGTTGATCTAAAACAAGACTATGGTAACAGATAAATGCTTGCTTACAAAAATACCCGGCCCATTTGCATCCCTACTTCGACTACACCTCCCGCCCGAGAGCCTTCAACAACCAAACCCGTTTGCAGGGTTTTCAAAACCAAAACAGTACGAACAAGTTCTTGCTGACTCCAACATTCTCCGTCTTCCTTTTTCCCTTGGGAAGTAATGGAAGTCATTTGTACCATTGATACCAGTTGCTCCGACCAGGTCTCACTTCTTCTCAAGCCGCCTTCCCCTGTTCAAGCTCAGGTACAACACTTATCACTGAATTTATCTTCAGGGTCTTATGCCTCCCTCATCCTGTTGTTTGTTGTCTCCTTTCTTCAAAAATAATGTAGAAATACTATGAGGAGCTTATAGCTAGCCGACGGTGTAGTGGGATTGAAGTTAAAACCAATGAAAAGCACGGAAAAGGTTCGTTCTTTACACCTTTATTTTTTTTTGGCTCATGTGATTTTTTCAAGATTCACTCTTTAAGACAACTTTTTGTGAAAATTCCAGGACTTTATGCTACTGCAGATTTTGAAGAAGGTGACCTTGTTTTGAAGGAGCCAATGCTGTTTGGGATTCAACATTCATCGAATAAGGTTTAGGGGTTCAGTACGAAAAATTGAAGTTCATAAAAGATGGGATTGATCTGTTGATGGTTGCTATTTTCGTTTATTTCATGTTGCAGATGGATTGTTTGGTGTGCAGCTATTGTTTTCAATTTATAGGCTCAGTGGAGCTTCAGATAGGGAGAAAACTTTACCTGAGAAATTTTGCTAATTCATCGGAAACTAAGTCTAGAAAGCAGTGTAGTGAATTACACGATCAGGATGTTGCTAGTGATCAGAATCATTGTGGTTCAAGTAATTCCAAATGGGGTTCCAACTGTGTATCCAATGATGTAATAGATTCACTTATGAAAGGGGGATTAGAGTTGCCTCATTCAAGTGCTTTCAAATTGCCTTCTGTTGTATCATGCGTCGGTGGGTGCAGAGAAGCCTTCTATTGCAGGTATAACATTTGATATGTAGCAATCTTGACTAAAATTTTCTAACATTAGAGGTCACTTTAAGTTTTCTTTTCTCATTGTGCCGTGTTTGATATATTGTTTGTAATTTTTATCAAGAAAGGTTGAAGCTAACTGCTGATATTGGATTTAACTTTAGTATGATATTTTTGTCAATGTCAAGTAATCATATGTTATATTATAGAACTGTTTTAATCTTTTTGTGAAAAGGATGATCGGTGACCTATGGGTTAAATCACCTGAAGTGTGTGTCTAGCATGCTGCAATGGCCTACAGGGGCTGCATATGAAGCATAACTTCTTCTGGGGTGCCATAATTTATATGGCTATGAAAAAAAAATACATTTATAAGTTATGACCATTTGGATGAAATACAAATAAAGGTGTTTCCTTGGCTGACACTCGCTTCAAGGTCATAATTAGACAGATGAGTGAAGGCTTGATAGTTTTTGCTTTCAACATTTGTTAATCATTGTTTATAACCAATAGTTATTTAGGCATTATTTTCTTACAAGTACAGCAAAAATGCAATGATGAGATATTATTCATGTAGCTTAGCTCATAAAGTGGTAAAATACTTGCTTATTATGCTGTTCACTTTTGAAATGAACACATGAAAATTGTGTAATTAATCTTTTTTGCATGGTTTTAACAATATGGATCAGATGATTAGTGTTTGTTCCGGTAGGCTTAACCTCTACAGTATGATGTAGTTAACTGGCCTCTTCTCATCTTTTTTCGGTTGGGTTTTCTTCTCTTATGACCTAACCACATAGTTATTTACATGTTTCACTGTAATTATTCGCCAAAATTCTGCAGTAAATTATGTGCCGAGGCTGATTGGAACTCCTCTCACTCTTTGCTTTGTACTGGGATGGGATCAAAATCACTCAGCACGGCCGCACTTTCTGAGTTCATACAGCATGCTAATGGTAAGAGTAGCCTTAATTCTGAAGTATACATCCTGGCAGGATTCAGCTTTAAATACTTCATTTAGTGCATTCTCTTTCCACCACTGACCATTTGAGTCCTTTTTTCCCCTTCTTCCAGAATCCAATGATATTTTCCTGCTTGCTGCTAAGGTAGGTATCATTCATGTTGTCTTTGATTTTTCTTTTCCATTCTAAGATTTTCATGTCTGAGAATGCTTTAACAGGACATGTCCTCCATGTAAGTAAATTTGTGCACTTAATAGTAGTCATTTGTTCCTTACCCGAAATTACGTATTATGATCAAGATACTCTTGATCTCTTGATAAAGGCCTGAGAGGAGCATGAATAACAAAGCCGAGGCATAATCTTGCGTAGAACCTTACTATTCAATGAAAATGTGTCATTCCAACTCAAAGTATGTTTGTGAATCTTCATTTGGTTGGACAATAGGCCACTTATTTTGTTGATTGTTTTCTTGACGTTCTTATATACTACTAAAGATGAGAATGTAAAATGATTAACGTTTCCCAGAATATGAAGCATAATTATATAGTGGAGATATATGAAAAGGAATAATATTTTTCTATGCGATTCTTTTTTCAGGTAATCTCTTTCACAATATTGAGATACCGGAAGTTAAAAGCTGCTTATTTTGAAGAGCAGCGAAAGCATAATGCTCCCTCTGATATGCGTGATGATAACTTGGTGCATTTGTTAAAAGCGTGGGAGCCTGTTTCAATGGGTTACAAAAAAAGGTTTGATTTTTGGCTCCTGATATCGGAATTTGTGATATTGTGCATTGTGCAATAATAAAACTGTGTCCTGTGCTTGATTATAGTAGTAAAAGACATAACCGGTCTTCCATTTATTCAATCTGAGAACTGGTCAACGTACTGTACAAGGGGTATTCACTTTTAACTTGTTTTTGTTTAATAGTTGCATAAAAAAACTGTTTGTTAACAATTCTTATGCTTTGAGAAGCCTGGAAATATTCTAAATGGATACATATCTTTTTATGTAACTGCAGAGAGGGTCAGAGCCAGGATACATGCATGACGGGGGCCGATCTATCAATAAAAAAATTATTCTCAATTTTTTTCCATTATCAGATGGGGCTGTTATTTTTTAAAATTATTTTTTCACTACCCAAATTCCCCGTAATTTTCATCTCGGCTGGGGCTGGAGATGTAGATCCTCCCCTGACTGCAGAGTAGCACTTGTTTTCTTTGTGATGTCTGCATGGATCATGAATAGGAAGAAATTGAATGCATGCATGTTGTACTTGCTATTTCTCTTACCATGTAAAATTAGCAAGGCTGTAATTTAAGGTGGTAGCAAGGCTTTAATTTAAGGTAGACGTGGAAAATTGGGTGTTCCATGTGCCCTTGTCATCAACTTTTTTCATTTTCAACTTTTTCTGAATTTCTCCAGTAATAGACATGAAGCTAATGATAAACAAATAAAATATCTTTCATTCTTCCATTTGCAAGACCTGGCTTTGAAAAGATAAATTCAGGAAGCTCTTTCATACAAGACTTATAGAAAATTGGCTAATACAAGTTTGGGCTTGTACAAGTGAATGCAACTGGTTCCCAATTCAAACTTAAATGTCCTTGATTTTTAGAGACATGTAACATACTGCTCTTAAAGTCTACTCGAATGCTTTCTGCATGTATCATAAATTTTGGTACTCTCAATCTAATGTTTTGAAACTCCGCACAAATTTCTGTTGTAGGTGGTGGGACTGCGTTTCCTTGCCTGATGATGTTGATTGCTACGGTGAAACTGCATTTAGATTGCAGATAAAAGAGCTAGCGTACATGGTATTTATAAAGATTGTAGTTGTGAATATAAGCTCACATACTTGGAATACATAGCTTGTCTGAGATCTTGAAAAGAAATCTGTGCAACTATAGGATAGAAAATGAGTTGCGAGTAGCACATGGTGCTGACCTGTATGAACATGGCTTTTAACCAGTCATCTTGACGTGCATAATGTTGAATTGCATCTTTGGCTTCTTACACCTTAAAATAAACTGTTCAGTAGGTGGTCTATTCTGGTCTTAACTGTTGATTCCCATGGTCTGTTTCACAATAAGGTTTTTGCTTCTTGCAGTTGCTCATTGTGATTGGCTTTTCATAAATATGTACAGTTATAGTGATTCGCTTCTGTTTAGCTTCATTGGCATCTGGAGAAGGACATCTCATTGTGTGGATTGATAAGTTGATTATGGAGGTGGTGTTAAATCCAAAATTAACCTGTTAGAAAGCATGCCACCTAGTCTGCATAGCATCTACTCCCTCTGTCCCGGAATAATTGGCGCATACACTTTTGGCTTGATATTTTATGCAAGATGATGTGATAGAATAATTGTGAAAAATAGGGATATTTTGGGAAAACGGTGGGCCCTGTCAAAAAGTTATTGAAGTTAAAGAGGATATTTTAGGAATTTTACTACATATTCTTTACCATTTTGGGTAAGAATTAAAATGTGCCATTTCATGTGGGACGGACGAAAATAGAAAGTGAGTAAATTATTCCGGGACGGAGGAGTATATTAATTACACATAATATTTGTGGCAATGAAAAAGCAATAAGAAGATTTCAAATGATGACAACTTCATCTAGTAAACTCTATAATAGTGAAGGCTACTTTTTCCATGTATTCTGCTTATGGTTGCTCTGCATGAGATAATTACAGATTCACTATATGTTCCCTTTTTGGAGTTCTAATCCTCTGACGAAACATTAAGTTTTTGGACTAGTTGTGTAATGCTTATGTTCTTTGGCATACCAATTTATTGATGCTTATGTTTGGATTACAGTCTCTGCAGCTCTTAAAGGCGGCACTATTTGAGAAGGAATGTGAACCATGTATCCTGATTTTCTGCCAAACAATGCATATTTATATCCGCAACATGTATATCAAATGTTGGTGCCAAACCAAGCTAATGGCCCTTAACTTATCTAGTATTTTCCCTGGATTTATATGGCCACATTATTGGCATGTTTGAGTTAAACAACCTGTAAGTTTTTCTTTTGAAAGATTTGCTATTGATTCTAAATTATAACTATTACTGAGGGCGTTTCTAACTTCGATTGGACTGTGGCATATTTTTCTGCTTATTTGGTAGACTTTGTTGGAATTGATGGATATAGATATTAATCTCATGTTTGTTTCAGTGATTTGGTTGTAGAATCACCAGTCGAGAACTATTTCCTTTATATCGATAATCTTCCACACTCCAGAAAGGTCAGGTTGTTTACATTAGAGATAGAAACCAATATATGCAGGCAGAGGTTTAACCAAACTGAACCATGTTAGGATGAAGCCCAGCAATTGACGGAGCCTTTACTGGATGCTCTTGGTGATGAGTATTCAAATTGCTGTGAAGGTATGGCTCTCTATCTTTGATGAGGTTTCATATTAATTATGTTCTGAAAACTCAAATGTGATTTTCATCATATTACAATGCTTTCACTCAACCGTTTCCTGTCATCTTGAGTGTAGTCATTCTTTGAAGTATACGTTAAGCTGGATGCCACACCTCTGACAAAGCAGCACCTAGTGTTTTGCTGTGTGCGTTTGAAGTGGCTTTTTTGTACTATGTAGCTGGTCATTATTCTCCACCATAGTTCAATTTCTTGTAAATTGAACAGCTAAATATGTTTTGTTTCAGGGACTGCATTCTTTCCTTTGCAAAGTTGTATGAACCATTCCTGTGCCCCTAATGCTAAAGCTTTTAAAAGAGAAGAGGTACATTCTAACTAGGTTCTGTTGGCCTAATGTTCCATTTGAATCAAAATGGTTTCCGAAACCTCATGTTAAATTTTCCTCGACTATTTTAGGACAGAGATGGCCAAGCGACACTTATTTCTCTTCAACCAATTCTGAAGGGACAGGAGGTTGGCTATTGTTTCCTCATTTTGGCTTATAATACCGTTAACAAATTGAGTTCTTTCAGAATGACTTGTTCATTTCTACTTCTTCCCAGATTACCATTTCATATATAGACGAGGAGCTTCCTTTCATCGAGAGGCAGTCGTTGCTTGCTGATTATGGTTTTGGATGTAGATGTCCGAAATGTTTAGATGAAAAGCCATCATCTTGACATAGATCTTGACAGTTGCAGCTTGTTTTCTGATCCGACAATGGCCAGCAAATCGAGAATCAGCGCGCCTCCCTCAAGAATATACAAGGTTCGGAGTTGGTATAGTAGGTTTTGCTGAAAGTTGTGGTACAATTTCAGTGCACCAACTAGTGCATAAGGTGGCCGTCAGATGCGAATCCTGAAGAAATTGTTGGTTATTCGGAGAAATACGTGGACGTGCAACTCCATTTCGTGAAGTGTGCCCTTTAATTACCATTAAAGTGACCCATCAATTATTTATTTTGTGCACGTATACCCTCCAGTTTTTTGAAAGTGCATTTATATCCTTGGTGACATTTTGAAAGTGCATTTGTACCTTTGGTGACATCTGAAAAATTGGTCAACTTTGGTCATTATCGGACTTAAGGAAATGGTTGTTTTGTTCCTAATAAAAATAAAAAAATTAGAAATCAATTTTGGATTTTCGCCCCATATCTTGAATCAGTTCGAGTAATCTAACTCAGACGAGGAAAATTCGTTGGAATTAGGATTGAAAACAGGAATTAAATCTTACCCGGCTAAGTCGCAGATGAAAAATGTTGAATCATAGTCCAGATTATACTGTTTTTGAACTCAAAATTTTGACAATGCATTTTTATATCGATGTTGATGAAGGGTGATCTCACTTTAGTGGAGGTTAAAATTGTTCTTAACTTTTCAAAAATAAAGTGGAGGTTATTTTGATAATTTTAATATTGGTCAATACCGGAAAATAATAGGTCAACGCCGAACTCAGGCAGGAGGGGTATGAGTTTTTATGTCACAGCTAATCTAGGGGTATATGTGCACTTTTGAAAAACTTGGGGTATATGTGCACTAACCGAGAAACTGGGGGTATGAATGCATTTTACCCAAAAAAGAACCAGTATATTATGGAAACTGTTGTAAAAATCACTAAGGTTGCACTAATTAATTAAGAAAGTGTTAAACAAACTTTATAATGGCAGGTATGTGAATGATATAAGAGATTAATATTGAAAATAAGACGGAAATAATGGAGAAAAAGATTAGAGGATGAGATGAAGTAAAAATGCGAGAATGAGATGTGTTTTCTTCATTCTCTTAGGCGGTATTTATAGAAGTATTTATGGGGTAAATACATAGTGTTTCTCTAAGGTAAATAAATCATGAAATAATTAATTATCACAAATTTAGATTATTTCTAATGATTATTTTATTATTCATGACACTCCTCCTGGAATGCTCATTATAATAATTACGAGTTCATGCTGCCTCAATAAAAACCTTATAGGAAAAACCATAGTAAGGGAAAAAGAGTACGACCACATATAGCTCCCTTCGCGTGGGTGATTTTTTCCTAAACTTTGTAACATTTGTATCCCGATGTCATGAACATGTTCACTGAAATGGGGAGATCATTTGTCAGGAGATCCGCTGAGTTCTCAGAGGAATGAATATACTGGAAATGAAAACATTCAACATCGGTAAGGTTCCTACCGGTGCTCACTGCCGGTGCTAGTACGAAATTACTTGGGAAATATATAATTCCAGCACCTGTACCACTGTTGCAAAAAACAGACGCGCGAAATGATATTTTCAAGCATCGATTTGGTTTTTGATTGATAGCACCGGTACCCATATCGGTGCCAGATTATAAAAAGCAAGTCTAGCACCAGTATGCATTAGCTTATGCCGATACTATTGGTGCATTTAATGCTTACCTACCACTTTTTTTTGGCGATAATGTTGGTGGGATTTAGTTCATTAGTGGGAATTTTTGGATGAGGAAGATTTTGATGCTCATCAATGAAATCTCTTAAAGGTACCATTTAATTTGTTTTATTTTACCCTTTATGATGAAATATGTTGGGAATGGTTTGTTGCCATACATTTTTTGCATGTTTGATCAAATGTTGCGTGACTCGAAGTCATGAAATGGGTTTGTTGGCTAGTATTGTTCATGTATTCAAAGCCTTTTTTATGCATATGATGTTATAGGGTATGCTACAAATGTATTAATGTGATGTTGCATGTTGTGGATGGTAACTTGATGTTTTTTGAAAAGAATTATATTTAGGGTTGATGTAGTAATCCCAGTCAGGTGAGGTGGCTGGAAATTACCTTAGTACGAGCGCGGTCCTGCAAGAAAGACCCCACAAAGTGATTCTGAGGAAAGTACTCCGACGATTAAGTCAGTTCTTTCCTTTAGAGAATTAGTATTTCTCAGTTTGTTGTGCTTACCTGAACCAGTGCCGCTCTTCCTATATTTATAGTAGATCACGATTGTGGCTCCGCATTGCAAGGTTTTCAGATCGTAGGTTGTATCATGATTGCTAGAATCTCGGGGTCACTTATAAGTGTCTTCCCCATTTCTAGGCATAGCTCCGGGTTGTTCGATTTCTGGCCGAGTCTTGGGCTGGGCCTAAAGGCTAACATCTTTTAGTCTGTAGGTTAGGTATGCACCATAAGCCCCCCCTTAGCCATGAAGTCAATGGAACTCAAAAAAATAGCTGTGTCTTTTGAATGTGTGCGAACTGTTGTTCTGTTTATCTCCTGAGCTGTAACCATGTGTTCATCATCACAACAACTTATATTGTCTTCGCAAAGTATTGCGTGCTTCTTGGCTACATTGCAATTTTGTTGGAATGTCTGCATTTTGAATTTGAATTTGAATTCATACTTCAAATTTATAGCTTTTGTTAGGCTTGGCTGTTGCGATCTTGTATCATTAAACCAAGATTCACTCCTTATTACTCGCTACGCTTTTAGGAATTCTCTCACATGCCGTTATCTTTGCTTACCTTATAAAGGCCCTTAATTGACTTACCTAACCCTATCACCGTTCTTTCTCTCTTACATATCAATCTATCACCTATTCATATACTGCCACCGTATCGTATTCCGCAAAAGGTAAGTTACTTTTTATGTCAGAATTCTATCATAATGTTTTTGACTTATTTACCGCTTCATTTTTGACGTTTAGTGTCTTAATTTAATTATAAGAATTTTTATTGCTTCTTCAATCGCCTCCATCTTTCATATTCCTTGTCTCTTCTTATTCTTCCCGTGCATCTTTGTTCTCCGCTCTCTCAACTCGTAAGTCTGTCTTTTTTTCTTTTCCTTTTTAAAAATGTTTTTCTCTCTTGTGAATCTAAGCAGTGAATTTGAGAAGTGTCTCCGTTCTTCCAATTTTGTTGTTTATGTTTGGTCAGAAATTATTCGGTTGTCTTTCCCGGAATGTTGCCTGTGTTATTTTTTAAATTTTGCCGGAATACGCTGTTTGTGTTTTGTGACTCTAATTAGTATGGTATTCATCTCAGATTTTAAGACTCATTCCCACCTGAATGTCTACCCCTAATCCCACTGATTCTCCTGTAGAGTATGGCCGGGTTGATGATGTTGACTATGGGGAGCATTCCAATCATCCCGGCGGTTCTTCTACCATTGATAGAGTTCAGTCTGACAACTGTTTGGAATGTTTACAAGTTGAATTTCATTTCATGTTTTTGCTTGAGCTCAAACCTCCTCTTATTTCTGAGAGTATCCGCACTTCCCTTGCTGGTTATATTTCTTGTTATTTAGATTTTCTGAAGTTTGGTCTTGTCTTTCCCCTTCTACGGCATGTTATCTTATCAAATTGCATTGTCTCAGTTTCATCCTAAGGGTATCACGATTATTGTGGGTTTCCACTATGTATGTACTCAAGACAAGGTCTCTTTTTTGGTTGACTTTTTTCGCAGCTTGTATCAGTTTCATAAGGTGAAAAACTCATATGTTGAATTTTCTTTTTATCCCGTCATTCCCAATGTTGAGCTTGTCAGTGGATTTCCTAGTAACTGCATTGTGTGGCGCAATTTTTTTTAATGTGTTAAACTGGATCATGAGTGCGAACAAGTTCTTCCAGCTTGGAATTATAATGTTCCTAAGTCTAAGATTCCTGCTAAGTCCGAGGTTGTTTTAAAACTGGGAAAACACTCGATAGGTCTGTGCCATGCTGAATCTGAGAGCGAAGGTGTTTGTTTGTTGTTATTTAATGGTTTCTCTATTTCGCATGCATTATTTTTATTTTGAAGTTGTATATTTATTTAGTTATCTCTTGTTGTTTTTGTATTGCTCGGTTTTATTTGTGTGTTCGCTTGACTTAAGTTGTATGTTGAATGGTAGATATGGATCTAGTTGGAAGAAAGGTTGACATGTCATTAATTCCTGACGATGAGCCCAAGGGTATGGAAAATATGCCCGTCTTACCGCATGACACTGGTGCTGATGGTGTCTCTTAGTAGAACCACACTCTGGTGAACTCTCACTTAGTGCATATTGAAGGCAAGGTACCTGAAGGAAAGGAAGTACATGTAGTTATCTGAGAAAAGTGTCTCACTAGTCATTCATGTTCTAAGCCTCCACTGCAAAGCGGTAATTTGTTGGCAGAAGGGAACATTCTTGCCACTCTTTATAAATTCCCTTTGCCAAATTCTTCAAGGAGGGCGATTCGCTGTTGGAGCAGTATAAAGCTAGCGAGATGCAGCGTGAGGCTATGCAGGTCTCGCTTGAAGCTGCTGAGCATCGTGCGCAGGTCACTGAGGAAAAGGCTAGTAAGTTCCATGCTGAGTTGGAGGAGATACAGACTAAAGGTCCTGCTTCGCCTAGTTATCCCTAAGTTCTCACTGATAGGATGTTTATGACGTAGTCTTTATTCAACCCTTTTGATGAAATTTTCTGTTCTGCTTGCAATGTTGGTTGGTGCGAGGCTTTGATGGAGCTACGATAGACAAACTGTGCCTTGAAGGCGAAGAAATTTCCCTTCCCAATTAAGTGCGAGGAGACATTGGAGTAGCAGAAGGCTTTTCTTAACAATAAATTTCTCATTAAAATTTCTGATGGTAGACATCCTTATGCCTTGTTATCACATCTCGTCGGTCTTCCTTCTTTGCCTTCTATTTCTGAGCTATAAGATTGCAAAGTGGATTATCTTGACATCCCCCCATTCATTTATACAACCTTAAGTCGTCTCTTGATCAAGAGGTTAATGTGAATGCAGAGGGTTTTTTCCTTTCCGCTCAAAATATGAACAGGCTTTCGTTACCCAGGATGCGTCAAATTCTCTTTCCAATGTTAGTTAATTTTAGCGTTGTGGTAATTCAAGACCATGTGAATTATATATTTCTAACATATAATGGTACTTTTACGTATATCTGAACTATGTGTGCTACCTAGTATGTAAATTTGGTATGCAACTCTAATTTTGTATTTCCCCCCTTATTTATTCGTATGTAGAGATGATATTTTGATCGACAATAATTTTTTACATCCTCTTAATACGTTGGGTTCTAGTGTTTATTTTGAGTAATATCCAAAGTTTATGTCTTCTAATTCGTGCTGTCATATTAGCTTGGTTGAGTCTACCACTTCCTTGTAAAAGGAAATTCTTGAGCTGCTTTTTGGTGATCATTTTAGAAATGTTGGGATTTATGCTTTGAAATCTATTCCATTATGTCTTGAGTGACATGTCCCTACTTCCTCATCGTCTCCATCCTCTCCTATGGTTGTCCTCGTAGTAAATTTGTAAATAATTGTTACAATATTGAATCCCTCAATAAGGATACTGTTTGCAGCTTAGTTAATCTCGAAGCTGTTGGTGTGTACGTGTGCTCGCTTAACCTTCCCAGTCACGTTCATGAGTAGGCGCTGTTGTTGGGTGTTTGTCTCAAATATATGCTACTTAGCGTCAACGATCTGGAGTTTGGATGGAAGAAAACCATAAGCGAGTTACAAGACTATATTCGTGATTTGAAAGGATTGTACGCCAACCAGAATAATTTTATTGAGCAGAAGTAGCGAGACTTGATTCAAATGATTGGTCATAAAAATGAAGTAAAGAATTTGCCGCGAACAAAGCACATGAGACTCATCACAAAACCATAATCATAGGTTAGCAGTGCTCTCGAATTGACCAAATATTGGATCATTTGAAGAAGAAGCAGGATGAATATGATCATCTTTCCACTTGTTCCTCAAGGTGGCAGAGCAGTTTGATGAACAGTTCGGCGTGAATGCCCACCTGCTTAGTGAGAATGATCACCTTCATGCTGAGTGCAATCGTCTTGACTCTTGTGTGCATCAACTTGAACAAGATTTTCTTGATTACAAAGAAAAACTCAAGGCCCATTCTGCAGAGCCTCGTGGTCATATCAACTGTGGGGATCTAACAATGAATATTAACGGTCAGAGGATTAATTTATCCGAATCCGTTAGGTCACATATTCGTCAACTACATGAGTCGATATATAACTTGGAGAAATTGAATAAAAGTAGTCAATTCATCGTGGACATTATAAATATTCAACTTGATCGTGATGAGTTCGGTCCCATATCCGACTTTAAATCGCACTAGGTGGTCAAACCCGGCACCTTGCTTACTTGCATATGTAATGGCGGTATGATCATATTTCATTCAAGGAAGAATATAAGGCTGAGCAATCCCGCCACTCTGGTAGTTCTTCTTCTGCTGGGCCATCTCGCGCACCAAGGCGTAGATAATTTGTTTTTTGTTGATGTAATAAATTCCTTCTCCAAACACTTCACGTACTATCTTTGTGCTTCTATTTTGTAATACTTATTTTCAATGTGCTTACTTATGACTAGTCTAAAGTGTCGTATTTATTGGATACTGCTGTCACTATATTCTTATACTTTTGTGTTAAGTTGCCGATGAGAACTGGTGTTTAGCAGTATGAGATTATGGTACCGCATGCTGCGTTGAGGTATTAACACCTAGTTGTTGCGAATTTGCAAGATCTATTGCTTGACTTTGGTCTCAGCATTTATTGTGTTTAGGGCTCCCGTTCTTGTTTTACGCAAGATCTATTTCTTGTGAGTTCTAGGTTATGACAACCCGATTCATGCAAATCTCTATCGCTTGATTTTGTCACTATTTTCGTAGGCAATGTGCCTTTGCGTTTCTTTTTGTAAGATCTATAGCTTGCGAGATTGAGGTTGTAAACCTATGTTGTGCGAAGCCGCAAGACTATTGCTTGGTTTTGTCATTATTTTTGTTGGCACATGTGCCTTTGCATTTCTTTTTGCAAGATTTGTAGCTTGTGAGATTGAGGCTGTAAACCTATGTTGTGCGAAGTTGGAAGATCTATTGCTTGCTTTTGTCGCTTTTATGATTTAGTATTTGTATGTTGACAAGATCTATTGCTTGCCATATTGAGATTGTACAAAATTACCTGTTCGCGGTTTCAAGATGTGAGATTTGTTTTTCTCTCCGATGTGCTATACGGCTGAATATAGAGGGGTTGTTTGAATGGTCCACGGGTTGCTGTTTTTTGCTAGTGTTACTATTTTTCTCAATGTTAATGGGTTTTGTATAAAATTTAACTAAACAGTACTATGGGTCATTTTCCTCGAAACAAGTTTTCTGATGTTGAATATGTATTGAAAGGAAACAATGATGCTAACAATCAAAAGACCGCCAATGATTATTTCAAGGCTCCTGTACAACAGAGGTATTCCTAATACCTACTAAGGATAGTTAAACATAGAACTTCTTAGGTTGATTACATGCCAAGTGTTCGGGATGCTGTTGCAATCCAACCTTTTTAGCTCGTAGGAGTTAGATCAGCACGCTTTCGTTAGTTTGTACGAGCTTCTCTCTTTGGCCATAGTTTTCCTTTTTTCTCTGCCAGCCTTGCCTCATTCTTTCGCAGCACAAGATCATCTACTCAAAATTGTATCTTCCTGACCTTCTCAATATATGCTTGGGCCACCTTCTCTGTACTTTGCCTCTATGAACGTTGCATGTTGCCTTTTCTCCTCAAGTTCATCCAGATCCAATCTTATCACTTTGAGATTATCGCCTTCATTGTATTCTTTCACTCTAAGGCTTGAGTTCCCAATTTTGACTGGTATTACTGCTTCATGATCGTAAACTAGGTTGTATGGTGTTTCTCCAGTGGGTTCTCTTACTGTTGTTCAGTAAGACCAAAATGCATTGGGTATCTCTTCTACTCATCCTGTTCGCTTTCCTTCCAATCATTTTTGAATTCCTTGAACTAACGTTCTGTTAGTCCATTCCACTTGGCCATTAGTTTGGGAATGAGCTACAAATGCAAACTTCTGCACAATCCTCAGTTTCGAGCACCACTCGGTGAAGGTTCCACTTGTGAATTGTGTACCATTATCTGTCACACTAGTTTGAGGTACACCAAATGGAGAAACTTTGTTTTTCCAAACAAATTTCCTTGCTGCTTCGTTCGCGACTCTTCACAATGGCTTCGCTTCTATCTTTTTCGTGAAATAGTCAATCGCTACGATTACAAACTTTGCATTATCAAATCCTCTAGGGAAAGGTCCAACCAAATTGATTACCTACTTTTTGAATGGCCAGGATCCATATATCCCTGTTAGACTAGACTGTGGTTTATGTGATACCGATGCATTAATTTGGCAGCTTTTGCACTTTTGCATGAAGTTGTGCTCATAATTAAACATTGATGGCTCGAATTATCTTTTTCGTAATTGTTCGGGATCCTTGATGTGTGATGTGTCCATCTGTACAGTTATTTTGGGACTTTTTGGATTTACTTTTGTACACTTGGATGTGGCATTTTTCCTTGAAATTCTCTAAGATGAGTTAAGAGCGGCTTTACGCTTTTATTACTTTTCTAGGGGATTTTTTCTGACAAGGCAAATGTTGGAAGACTTTGAAGACTTCGAAGACTATCTTTGAAGATTTGAAGACCCTCTTTTGAGCTTTGAAGACTAGAGGGATTAAAGAAAAGTGATGTGAAGAGAAGGACCCGAGACAAGAAGAAGAAAGAAATCAAGATGCTGAATTTAGGCTCTGTCGCAAGTCGCGACGCCCCTGTCGCTAGTCACGACGTACGAGTGCCCAGAAATATTTCTTTCTTTTTGTACTGTAAATACCAAACCCTATCCTCTCTTTTCAGAATCTCTTTTCTTCCTGCGATTTCCTAGGTTTGAAACCCTAACGTTCTTCTTCTTCTTTTCTTAGTTTTGTTAGATTAGTTATGTGTTTTCATTATGTAGGCTAGTAATCTCCTTGGGAGAAATGGATTGAAGCTTCCTTATCGATGTCTAGAGAATCATTTCTATCTATTTAATACTTTCTCTATTGTATATTTATTGGTCTTTGAATTTAGTTGATGGTGCTAGAAGTTTGAGTATATGAATTGCTTGTATGATTACTTGTTAGGGTTTGGAGAAAATAGACAATTCTCCCTTCTTTTGATATGAAATCCAAAGGCATGATTTAGAGCTTCTAATAAGGTTGATGATTTGATGAATGCTAGGTAAATGTGATAATTTCGAATTCTTTATCATGTTTGTTTTGGGTAACAAATAGGAGAAGTTTATGAATGTTGAACATTCTTGGCTAATCTTGTATAAATGCATGAATTGGTTCAATGCTTAGACAGGGTGTAGTGTTTATAAGTGTTACCAAGTTTGCTGATTCTTCGTGCTTAATGCCGCTAATGGGATACCTTTAAGCGTTGATCGACTAAAGGAGTCATTAGTGCGGTTTAGTGAGAGATGTCGAATTCACTCTTGTAAACTACTATCAAGGATAGAAGATTTATTTTCACAACAAGTAGTAAAAGTATTAAATAGGTTGAATGTTCTATGATAGATAAGAGGTTTGGAAGTAGAAATCAATTTTCGTAATTTGTGTTGAAACTCGTTTTATTAGTTGTTGCTTATTTAGTAGATTTACCTTGTTTGCTAGTTTAACTTGTCTTTAAATTGATAATTTAGAAAAACCAACCCAAAACCTCCCTCTTTTAAGCTTTTTTATATATGCATATCTTTATATATATCATAGTATTCACTGTTATATGTGAAAACCCTTAGGAAAATCCCTATTATTTGTGGACGACCCCGATTTGCCATTATCTACTTAATTATATTTAAGAAGCATGTAGGTCTTAAAAATAGTAACTTTGAGAGGTACGGCGATGACCTCCCAGATTCTAATAGATGCAATATATAAGTAAACAGATGCAGTTCCTAATTCAAAATGAACAACCAGCAAAAAAAATTTAAAAATATATTCATACACAACACAACTAACAAGTAATCACGAGACAATAATAGAGCAACATATAAATAAACAAACACAACTCATTATTTAAAATAAACAATTAACAACAAATGAAATCAAAAGGTCATAGACTGTACAACCAACAAATACACATTGAATACAAACATGTGCAACATATAAGTAAACAGATGCAGCTCGAAATTCAAAATGAAAAATCAGCAAAAAAAGAAGAAAAAAAGGTCATTCACAGTTCAACTAACATGTACACGTTGGATAATAACAGCGGCAACATATAAGTAAACGAATGCAACTCGTAATTCAAGACGTTAAACAAGAGCGGAGGCTGCAAGAGCTATATGGGTAAAAAAATCATATTTGTATGTTTCCCCCGTTCCTACTACTATACTAATAATAATGGTGTATAGTGGCAAGCACTGAGGTCATCCACGAAGATTTTAGAAATCTAATAATTAACTAAACACAGCCCTAGTCGGGTCATCATTCTGACCACGTGTTAGGAATAAACAATGTTGTGAAAACAGTCATTGGGGGGGAATTTGTACTAACAATTACTAGCATGCAATTTCTTACGAGAATTAACAACATAAACTAACACCTGGGGAATATTTACGTAGCATGGTTGGGAGGCCGTCGCCGTGCCTCTCAAAGATAATATTTATATGCCCTAATTTTGGCTATACTACTAGAAAGTAGATAGTAGCAAGTCGGGGTCGTCTACGAGGAAAAGGGGGTTTTATCGAGTGTTAACGTAGTTAAAAAGCACACGAAGATGTCACTATACGTGTGTGGTAACCAAATTGGGGGGTTTTGATTTTAGAAAACACTACAACTACTTTAAATAACTAAATCAACCAA
>JAULKK010000011.1:5631065-5643561 GCA_032355705.1 Rubia peregrina
GTATAGAGGGATCGCATCTGAGATTCTTTTCTCCGTGATTGAACGTTTCTCCGCACGCTACAAAGGTAATCTAAACCTTTAGGTAGATTCAGATTGAATACATGTATGAGATCTTGAATATGACTATTGATATTTCGCTAAATTAGATTTAATCAATTCCCAACACAACCAACACACTTATACAAAATAAACCAATAAAGCACTGAAAACCCAATTCAAACACAAAAACAGAGGATTGAACACATTAAAAAAGATCAATGAACAGATATACTATAGAAAAATGGGAGAAATCACTTTCATCGGCAGTGGAAGAACAACAGATTGTAGCAAACTTTACAACATTACTTTGATTTCACATGCTAATAATGAAAAATTCGATTAAGATGCCGTAATAACCACGTTGAGGTAGGAAATCAAAGATCAAAACTATAAATAGAGAGAAAAACCAAATTGCTAACCTCAGAACCTTCATCTACGAAAGAAATTTTGGATTCCTCCAAATTACTACCGATTTGACGCTTATAAACCACCACCGCCCGATTGAAAATAAGTAGTTCAGCGAGAAATCACGATGAAACTAAAACCCTTCATTTTTTAAAAATAATTTTAATATAAATTCAGGTGAAACCGTCCCACCCAAAGTATTTGTATAACTAAAGACAAGTTTAACCGATCAATGTTTAAATTGCAGCTCTAACTAAAGACAAGTTTAACTGATCAATGTTTAAATTGCAGCTCTCAAACTCAAACTCAAACTCTCAAACTCAAACGACTTATTATTAAAACTGAAGAGGTAAATACAGGTATTTCACTCGAACCAAAACATACAAGGAAGTTCCGAAAACCAAATAGTACACAAATTTATTGTGATTATTCAAGTTTGGACCAAGGGGGAGGATCTCTAGCTATTGACAAAGGCACAAGTTTTCCTAATTTCACCCGCAGACCCTGTCAACACACCAATCCTACCCATCTTCTCCATGGACGAAGCAAACTCATCAAAGAAACTCTGCAAAGAGCCCTGAAGAAGTTGGTTGATGTATGAAAGTGTAACAGAGTTGGTTGTCAATGCGGCGTCAGATTGAAACAACCCTCTTCTCTTCAGCAACAGCTTGTAGTAGCTGAGATCAAATGTTCTGAAACTTCCCGGATCCATCTCGTTTAAAGTCTTCGTATCGTTGAGAAATTTGCACTTGTTTTTCTTGAGATTTTCTGCATATTCACTGTCTAGAGCTGGGTCTTGTGTACCAAGAACTCCAGAGAAGTTGTACAGACGGGTATCAAATGATGGGCAATGGGATACTCCAATTGTATGAGCTCCTGTAATTGAAAGTCCAAAACACAAGAAAAGTCACCAATTGATGCATGTTTAGTTATTGACATATTTACTTTTTTACGGTTTTCAATGATCACCGTGAATAACTCTAATTACATATAATAATTTTACATAAAAAATTAATATTTAAAAAATAGATATTAAGGCGAATATAACAATATCTCACATTATATATTTATTATAAATATATTAATTCATATTTAGAGTCAAAAATTTCTAAATTTAATTTTTAAAAAGTAAATACTCCGTATGTCAATAACAGTGAGACGACGGGAGTATCGTTCAAGGGAGCATAAGGTAGGGAAGGTCGAATTTTTTTGAAGGAAAAGCATTGCCTTTCTTCGTGGGAACAAAAAATATATAAGGCTAAAGAAAAAAAAATCTTGTCCCCCTATTATTAGTTTTACAGCTGTATTCTTGCAACGTTTGACGAATATGCTCACACTTTATAGCTATATTGCTTTTTTGAACATGGATCTACATCTACCCTAGTTTTCATTTTTTTTATGGATGTTTTCAATAATATATTCTGGTAAAATTAACTAACCTATCATTTCTCTCTACCAATTATTTAAAGTGTCAAGATACCAATTCCAGGGATGGAGTATATTCCTCAATCCCAACCAAATGTTCCAACCTTTTATTTTTATTTGTTCTACTCTCTCGGTTCAAAAGATATTGACACACTTACTATATTGAGTTATTTTTTTCAAGTTTGGCACTCTTTATCTTTTTGCTAAAAATGACAAAATTTAGATTAATGTCCACCCTTCATTTTACTTTATCTACTTTTACTTCATTCCCCGCCATTTATTTAGCATTTTATCAATATTTGTGTCAAAGTAAAGTGTGCCATTGTCTTTTGAACATAGTGAGTAGATAAATATTTCTATCTTAGGAACTTATGACTGAAACAGAGAGAAGGTAGAAATCGAATATATGTTCAATCAATTTAAATGTAGTAAAACCGTATTGATTTCTGAGATTGAAACTCACCAGATAGCAAGACTAAATCCTTAAGATCTAAGCTCTTGTTAGCAAATGATGATTGGAGCGCGGAGAAGTTGAAGTTTGGAGCAGGAATGTTTGATAAGGCCTCAGAAGCATTAGAAATTGATCCATCTCTTCGACCTGTTGGTACTTTCCAGTAGGGACCTCCCTAAATGATGAAATCAAACCAATACAGTTCAGAAATACATTCATCGCCAAAATCAGTTAATTTTAAAGTCAGACATGTTCATTGAGGACCGTGAAAATCATTCTGTGCAAATTCGACCGGGACGGAGGGACTGATATGGATCGGGATCAGTGGATTCGCGAACTAAAAATGCACTTACGGTAGCCACAATCGAGTCTCGCGCAACCAAAGATAGAACATCAGCGCAAGAAACTACTCCGGGGCATTCAGCTTCTACGAGGCTCTTCACTTTGTCAATGAACCCAAAGCCTCCTAAAGTTTGATTAGGTACGGCGGTCTTCTCTGTTTGGTTTCCTGAGCTCGAAGTGAAATTCAGTAGAACCGATGCATCACAGCCCTAAATCATGAAAATGCACACTGCAATCATCTGAATTCAGATTTCAGGGGAAAAATCGTATGGAAATAATGACACTTACTCTGACGAAACAATCATGGAAATGCATTCTGATAAAAGTGGCTGCAAGTGACGGAGCATTTGGAATGTGCTCATGAACATAGTCCAGAACAATTTTCTCAGCCTTGGGACAAGATTTGGCATAGAAATTCAGCTCCAGATCAGCTTTAGAAGAGTGCATGGCTCCCAAAATAGCAAATGTTAAAAGCCAGAAGTAGCTTAAGTTGTTCATCTTTTCAGAACAATGTTGCACTAGATATTCTATTTTGAGTGTTGAATTGGAAGATTTAAGGACCAATTTTATAGGCATAGAGGTCTTGTAAGAGAACAAAATCAATTGTCACTGATTATGGAATACTTCAAGCTCCCCCTTTGCATGTGTTTTTAAAAGCTTTCTATTGTTCAATCATTCTCCCTTTGTCCCAGCTATTGGTGTGGAGAGAGAAATTTCACGTTGTTCAAGAAATATGTTTGACTGTTAATATCTTTACCAACGTATAATAATAGCAAATAAAAAGTTGTTATTTAGAAACTACTTGTTACGATGAATTGAACAATATCATATACGATAATATTATTGTTCATATATTTATTCAAATATGTGATCAAATTTTGATGGAGAATAGTGTTAAAAAAGTAAGAGCGCCGAGTATGTTTATTATGTCATTTTTATTGATGATTACTCTCGTTTTACATGGTTATATCATCTACGATGAAAGTATGGTTTTGTGGAGCCTTTTATGAAATTTGAAGCACTTGTCGAGAATCAGTTTTCTACCACCTTAAAGTTTTTCAGAGTGATGGTGGAACTGATTTTATGAATCATCGCATGCGAACCCATTTTGTACCTAAGGGCATTTATCATCAACTTTCATGTTCTTATACTCCAGAGCAAAATGGGCGCGAAGAGAGAAAGTATCATCATATTACAGAGATATCGATGCCTTTTCATTCTGGCCTACATCACTCTTTTTGGTATAATGATTTTTCAACATCGGTCTACATCATCAACATACTGCCTACTCCGGTTTGATCTGAACAGTCTCCTCTCTATGTTATTTTTGCACTACACCTGACTACTCAATTTTCATCCTTTCGGCTGTCGAGTTTTCCCATATTTGAGGTCATATGTTAAAATACTCTGATGCGGCCAATTTATGCGAACATATGACCTTAAATATGGGTCAAATATGCGAACATATGACCTCAAAATACTCTGATGCGCCTCGCAATCATCTCTCGGCTGTCGAAAATCCTGAATGGGTTTCTGCTATGGACTCAGAGATGTGTTCTCTTCGCACTCAACAAACGTGGGAATTGGTTCCGCGTCCTCCAAATGTTATTGTTGTTGGATCAAAATGGGTGTACCGTTTAAAATATAAGGCTGATGGCTCTCATGACCGGCACAGAGCCATGTTAGTTGGTCAAGGTTTTTCTCAATTACCTGGTTTTGATTATGATTATACATTTTGTTCGGTGGTGAAAGCATCTACTGTTCGTACTATTCTATATTTTGTTGTCACTCGAAATTGGCCATTACGACAGCTTCATGTTAAGAATGCATTTTTAAATGATGTTCTTGATTCCCCGGTTTATATGGAGTAATTTGTTGGATACAAAGACCCGATGCATCCCGATTCTATATGTTGTTTACGCAAGGTCATATATGGTTTGATGCAAGTTTCTCACGCTTGGTTTCAATTCTTTTTGTATGCAGTTATGCCTATACATCATTATTTGTGTTTTCACATGGTGTCTCTTTACTTTATTTTCTAGTTTATGTTGATGACATTATTCTTACTGGGAATGATGGTCATCTCATTCGGAAGTTTATTGATCGGGTTAAACAGAATTCAAGATTACCAATCTTGGCACCTTATAGTATTTTTTGGGTTTGGAGGTTGTCCATATTTTCGATGACTTATTCCTTGGACAAACCAAATATGCCAAGACCATTTTATTGTGTTCCAGAATGCAGGATTCGATGCCAGTTGCTATACAATTTGTTGCATTTTCACAGCTTTCCAGCTCTTCCGGTAATCCAATCGGAAATCCCACATTTTATCTCTCTTTGGTTGGTCCACTATAGTATTTGTCGATTACACGTCCCGACTTGTCTTATGTTGTGAACACAGTCAATCAGTATATGCAGACTCCTACTGATGACCATTACCAGATTGTCACTCGAATTCAGCGCTATGTTTGTGGTACTCTCCACTATGGTCTTCAGTTTCGCGCACATTCTTTCGCTTTACCAGTTTTGAGTTATTCTGATGTTGATTAGGCTCTTTGTATTGAGACTCGTAGGTCTACATATGGTTATGCCATTCTCCTTGGTGGTAACCTTGTTTCATAGAGTGCTAAGAAACAACCTACAGTCTCTCATTCTAGTTCAAAAATCAGAATATCGGGCTTTGACCAATATTGCTGCGAAAATAGGTTGGTTGATGATTTTGTTTGGGATTTACGTGTATCGACTCGTGTGCCTCATGTTTTGTTGTGTGATAATAATAGTGCTATCTTTCTTGCTCAGAATCCAGTTGTGCATAAGAGAGCAAATCACATTGATATTGACTATCATTTTGCGCGTGAGATCGTGTCTTCCGGCAAGGTCAAAGTTGTTTATGTTTCTACGGACTTGCAGTTTGCAGACATCTTTACAAAGGGGTTACCTCATTCTCGGTTTGAGTTCTTGCATTTCAAGTTTTTCGTTGCGATCAGTCATACGCTTCGCTTGAGGGGTAATAGAGATATAATTGATTTAGAATCAGAATAAGAAAGGTATATCATTTCTAATTGATTTTGTATATATCATGTTTCCATATTTGTTCAGATCTTGTATACAATTTGTACTCACTGTATATCAATACACAGCTATAATTATTTGTGAATTTTACATTTTATATTAATAACACAGTCCTCATTAATTGATACGGCCTAAGCTAACCACCTATACGCCCTATCTGGATTCTGAATTTTGCATTTAAATGTGTACATTGTATGCAAGCAATTGCACCCGTCTGTTTCATGCGATCTACTCCATATATTTTGACACCGTACCTGCTACTTAATCACCACCAATAATACACCACTGTAACAACGCTAAATGTTCATGCGTGACAGAGATCAATTAACAGTTTAAATGTTTATATTTTTTATAAGTATGTCCTAGAACGTTTCTCAATTATTTTTTTATAAATTATTGATTGATTATTTACCGGATATATTGGGTTTTATTGAACTCAACAACTCAGGCAATTGTTATTGAGATTTTTTTAAAGTAAGATTTATCAACTTTTAAGATTAAATTGATAATAGTTGAAATATTTTATAATAATCAAACAATCATTTTATAAATATATTATAAAACAAGAATTTAATTTCGTGTAAAAATGAATACTCATCCATCATTTTCTCTTCTCTCTTGAGTTATACAATGTTTTGCTAGCAGTTAAGTTACAATTAATCAATGCAGGAAATAAGATAAGAGCTGATAAAAAATATATACCGTCTACCATCAACAACCATGCTACACTCACTACGTACGTTCTAAATACCAGAAAAGTTTCATTACTATGAGTGGAATATTTCCTCTATATTTTTATAACACATGCATTAATAAGATATGAAATGAATCGAGTAGATAAAATAAAAAATAAATATTACATGAATAGTAAAAAAATGTTTAAATTTCACCATAGTTTAAAATGTCAGTTAAATAAGAACAACTCAAAATGACAACTATGTTTGTGACTCGCTCTGTATTTGGTTTATAGACTATTTGTCATGAATAATTAACAGGAAACAATTGACTTTCTATAAGGCTATATTCAACTTTTTTTATATAAAAAAAAATCATTCGTAGTTGTAGGGAAAAATGGCCAACAACAATTACAATAAATAGAATTGGCGTCCAATTCAACTAATCTCTAGCAATAACTAATCTATTGCAAGGATATTGAAATTACATGTTAACCAGAATAATCGTCTGTACTGTTACAGATTAACGATCTAATAAAAACTGTAATATAGTTATCAGGATATTAACTCGCTTCCCGCGTAAACAATGACAACTTGGCAGAGATGAGCGTATCACACATGAATCATTTCGCCAACCAAGAATCTTCAAGAACTGCAACACTACTTGATCCAAAGCATGAATAATGCCGATTAAGCTGTAAATATCTTGAAAACATGGATATGAAATCATCCAAATTAATGGAATTTCTAAACAAAAACACGAACAAAATTATAAAAACACGATATGTACAACCAGATCGAGAACAAAATATCGACTTTAACAACTAAATCGAGTGATAATCACGAACACAACAATGTAATCTATCAGATCGAAGAATAATACTAATAAATGGAGACACGACCATACTTATTCAATAACATAAATACTCAAAAATAATAATTGAAAATTTACTATTTTCCTATCTCCCCATAATGGGAAGATCGGGAAAAGAAAATGGACTAGAAGAGTAGGGCTCTTTTAGAGTGGGGAGGGAGATATGGTTATATATATATATATATATATATATATATATTCAACTAAACAATCACGGATGAAAAATTGGAATTCCATCTCCAAATTAAAATTTTAAAAATTACGCGAATGCATTCATGTGGTAGTTTAAACATCATATAATTAGCTAGCTAGGTGCCTATTGTAATAAAACAAATCCCATGTTAGTATGTTACTCAACAACCTAGTTTTATTAATTAAGTTAGTTTAATGATTTGATTTCAATTTGGAGTGAAACGTACGTGATTAATTACATATGCGGAAGATTGTAAGAAACCCGGTTGGAATGTCTTAAAATTCCTGAGAGCTGATTGGATAAAGTAGATTTAAGCCACATTGTCATGTTGATAGTCCTTAGGAGTGATTACAATTATATAGAGTTTTGCCATATATAATCACTCCACTAAAGAGTGGCTAAAATCAACATTAGTCACTCCCATCAAATGAGATTTGATAAAAGAACCAGTTCATTAGAATCAGATGCAAATGATTTATTTTTTTTAAATTGAGCTTCTAACTTTTCTATTAGATGACATCGATTGTGTTTTAGTTGGGGTTTATAAGTCATTTTACTTACAAGTTAAGAGCATCAATGATGATAACTTGATAATGCGAACTTTGCATTAAGGAGCAACCACTGATCGTTCTTAGTTAGGAATATCTTTTTACTTAAGAGTTGGTACATATATATTTTTATGTAATTTGACTAATCAATATATGAATATCATTTGACATGGTTTGTCTTCTATGGCATCTGCGTCCCATAAAAAAATCCTTATAAATCCGTCCATTATCAAAAGATGATTTTTAAATAACTCTTCTTAAAACCAATGACGTGGCAAATAAGTGATTCTTAAGTGCACCCCCATAATGAGTGTTTTAAGGAGCTTGTGTGTTTTGTATACTCCTGAAAGATAATACATTTTAAAAGTAGATAGCACTTTAAACAAAAAAAACACAAATTAATCTGTTGCTCCTTCGAAAACAAGTCAGCTTAACTTATACTATACCAGTTCCATCAAATACAAATTAAAACTTTAATTTCAAACAATGTATCTAGCAAGTAAAAATATATAGCGGTGAAGCTCAAAACAGAATAAACCAATAGTAGCTGTACATTATATTTTTCTTTAATCATGATTTATACATTTGGTATCTTGGAGGGGTTGAAATATTGTAATGGAGTGACCCGGCAGGGAAGTTAGGGCACAACTGAGTTTATTAGGGCATGGCTTTGTTGGGTTGGTGATTTCATTTCAATCATGTTAGTGTTATGCTTTATTTCAAACTAGAGAATAGTAATGATGCATATCAAAAGTTGTGATCTGGGGTTTTTGGTTGGAAGAAGAAGACGGAACAACAATGATTAAAAAATAATGAAATATTGATCTTAACTGTCCTCATAAAAGATTCGGAAGGAAAGCATGGCGGAGTTGTTAGGGTGAGTTAATGAAAGTTTATTAGGGATATATACAAATATAACTCTATATACTTGATTAAGTGTAAATATTACTCTTAGATAATTTAAAGTATAAAAATAAGCCTTAACTAATTGATGAAAGTGCATATATAACCCTAAGACATCCTTTTCGGCATTGAACGATATTGACCGCATATAAAATGACCAAAATATCCCATGACCTAAAATCTAAAAGTGTGAGGACTAATTTACCCCCAACCCCCATTTTCAGCCGCCAACACCACCACCACCCTAACCATCCGGCCACCACCACACAGCCCAACGGCCACCCAGAAGAGAGAAGAAAGCCCCGCAGCGGTCGCCTATTTTTGCTGCCTTTCTTCGCCGCCCCTTTGACAAACGCGAACGGGAGAGAAGTTTGGAATAACCATGGTTACATAGGGTAACCAAATACTAATACCCCTATTTTTTTAACCATGGTTACCCCATGCCACACACTAGGTCCGCCCCTGGTCGGCAGCGAGGGAGGGATGGGTATATTTAGAGGGATAAAAATGATATTTCATCAAATTCCGACTTAAATTTATTGGAGTGAGTATTTTTGCATTATCCCTTATTCTTTAATGTTATATTTGCACTTTCAATTTTTAAAAAAATATATTTACATTTATGTGAATTATATAGGATTATATATGCACTTTACTTAAAGGAAAATTGAGGCAGGTTGCTAAGCAGGAAACTCCAACAACTAGCACCAGTTATTTTTTTTAAAACTTACTTCCGCAGCTGCACATATCTCCGGGTTTCTCAATCTTTTTTTTCTCATCTCCCCAGTAGGGAGATGTGGAAAAACAATCATTTATTTTAATTGATCTTTATGTTATTGAATAAGTGTGGACCTGCACATTAGTTTTGTTTTTTGACCTGATCGATTAGATCGATATGTTCATGATGATAACTCGATTTAGTTGTTCGCATCGATGTATTGCTCTCGATCTGCTTGTACAGATCGTGTTTTCGTAATTTTTTTGTGTTTTATTTTGGGGTTCCATTAATTTGGATCTGTCATATATATGTTTTTTTAATGTGTTCACAATTTGGACAACATAGAACGTGGTTGGATCGGATGGTGTTACAGTAGTTGAAAATCCCTATTTGACATAGTGATATTGATGCGTGATACGCTCTTTTTTGCCAAGTGGTCGTGATTTTCGTAGGAAGCAAGTTAATATCTCCGGGCGATGTCACGGTTTTTATTGGACCTCTAATCTGTAATAGTACAGACGATCAGTCTGGTTGACATGTAATTTGGGTATCCTTGTCAGAGGCTAGTTTGGTTGGATGTCAATTCCACTCATATCAACAGTGTTTTCCCAACATCTTTGAAGGATTATTTTTAAAAAAACTAATATAAATGTAAAATTAGACGGCCAAAATATTGTTACTCTCTTATTTTCACTAAGAATGACACACTAGGTTTAGCATTTTGGATTTATGTGAAGAAAATGAGTGGTTGAAATTGAATGTAGAAAGTAAAAAGTAAAATGAGTGGATGAGATTGAAGGAATGTTGCAAAAAAATGGAAAGTGTGTCATTTAAAAAATATTTTAATAAAATAAGTGTACTACAAATAGAGAAACAGAGAAGTATTAAACGATTGTACCAACACCATTATTAATGGACAAATTTCGTTGAGGGTTAAGACAAAAACTCAGTAAACTTATACCTCCAAACCGACTGTGACTAAAGATTTTTCGGTGAAGATTAATCAAATTGTGTGTTAGAGAATGTTTCAGAGTATTTTTTTTTTTTCGTTTTAAAACACGAGGTGACTAATTTATCGAGACGTGGGGAAGATTGTTGTGGCTTAAATATATCACCAGCCACCACAAACCAAAACTCGTTGTCTAGTCTTCTTTTTGTTTTTTTATTAGATAAAAAAATGAACACTGATAATTGCGTCCTTTTTAAGAGAATAACATTGAAGGAATTAAAAAGAAAGAAAGAATAACACTGAGAGAATGAGGTTTTACATAAATTATATAAAATTAGCCGTCCCCTAGTTGAATAATAAATTTAAAATTAAAATATAGTGCGATTACAATATCATTTTGAGAGTCACTTTTTCCCATTTTTAGGAAAATTAAACTATCAACAAACTAAATTCAGCACCAATAAACTAAATTTAACACCAAATAAGCCCAACTGAACAAGATCTAAATCTACTTACTCCGTCCACTAGTAATGACATATTTACTTTTTCAAAATTAAATTTGATAAATTTTGGCTATAAATATAAATTCAAATCCAGTCCCGCGGACTGAAGCAATTCAGCCCGCTTTCAGCTCCCATTATGGGGTGATTTTGATCCTTATTCAATCTCAAATTTTAATTTATCTCACTCCAAACCCCTATTGTACATGCTCTTAGTGTGCGAAAAGCCCAGAGTGGCTAGGGGGGTCGAAATTAATACATGCAGTGCCGTCACAAAGATTGTCGTGTAAGGGGTGTAGGCTGTCAACAGGTGTGTAAATATGAGAATTATGATTGGACCCTTTAACTCCATAATATTGCCAAAACCGCCCATCTATTTTCTGTCACTACACCTACACTATCTTAATGTAAATACATATCGTAATGCCAACCCTTGTGCCCTTGTTATTAGGTTTATATTAACCTAGTGATTACTTATGAGGCCGGTGAAAGTTTAGCATTTGTATGAACTTAAAATTACTGCTGCCTCCGTTCCGGAGAAGAATTCCTTTTTTTCACCCAACTTTCTTTAAGTATGTAATTTTTTAATTATATACACAATAGTGTATAAAAATTTAATATTTGAACAATAGATGTTGCATGAAATCTAATAATATTATACATGATAATATTGTTAATTATATTTTAATTGTAATTTATGATCAAACATGACTTGAAAAAGTTGGCAAAAAAATATGAAACTTTATCTGGAATGAAGGGAGTACTATCCAGAGCTACAATTGTGTTTAATTATGTAACACTTCGGTCATCTAATTATGCCTCACTTTTCTTTTTTGGATGATTTTTTTATACTGGCTCCTTCCACTTTTAGTAAATCTTAGGTTGTTTTCAGCCACACATTTTATATTTTTAATGCAATCTCTATCATTCATTTCTATTTTTGAAAAAAAAATGTGTCCAAAAGTTGGAGCCATAATAAAAGAACCACAGGTGCTAGTGTTTTGAAAGTAAGCGTACTAACTCAAAACTTTCGATATTTTTTACTGTTAGTTTGCTTCTTTTCTTGGATTAATGATAACTTTAATATTGAATACTCACTACACCAAAAATTAGCTTTACCCACATTAATAATTGTTAGAATAAGGTATTTATAACAACATTTGAGCTATCCCTACGTTGATTCTAAATGTGGTTAACGGAGGTGTTGGGATAGGTATAAAGTGTGGTTATAGATAATTATTCATTAAAAATTAAAATAATTGATTATAATGTCTTATTATACTTTCATTACCCACACATGGATGTGTATGAATATATATAGTAAACTCACATGTTCATGTGTACGTATATATAGAGTAACAAGACTATGGGTAGTGTCATGATTTGAAATAGTCAACAATAAT
>JAULKK010000011.1:5664273-5677114 GCA_032355705.1 Rubia peregrina
CAATTTCATCTTCATGGGTATGTGCATACACTTGAAAGGCACTGAACCGGCCTTCAAAAATATTTGATGATCAGTTGATCTCACAAGAGATAAGTAGTAGGAACCTCAAACACATACACATCAGAGTAATTACTGACCAACCTTTTGATGAGTTCAGAAAATTCACCACACTCTTGCCATTCTATCTACTCCCAAAGATTGGTGAGTCTCTGATACCATGAAAGAGTAAACCCTCGATAGTTGATTTCATAAAATGATGAGTAATATATTGAGTACAATTTATCTAGAGTTTGAATTATACTGGAACTCTGACTCTAGATTATCTACTGAAATCACCTAATCTAGTAATTGGATTGACTTATTCTAACACTGCCGACTTCAAAAATATAGTTTTGAGTCCAGAAGTATATAACGATGGTTGTGATCTGCTAAGCTTCCGATTGTGATCTGCTAAGCTTCCGATGTCGGAAGCTACCACGACAGTAAAAATATATATTTCTACAGCTTTTGGAAGCGCAGTGGAATACCTGGTCAACGACGTTAGAGGCACTATCGTTCAACGGTGGATTGGTTGCGCGGTGATGCTAGAAACGACTATCAAAAACCACCTTCCGTTGCCATGTTTCACCGTCGTAAACGGTCCTCTCTTACACTAGTGGCCTTCGGTGGTTTTTAATTTCTTTACAGTATGTAAAAACGTGAAAAATTATGTCTTCCACACTGTTTGACTGCGTCCTTCCACTAATAGACTCGTGTTTTATTAATTTGTTGCTTGATTTTGCTCGCGGCAGCAAATAGCTGTTCACATTTTCATGATGCAGACCGATGCTCCACAAAAGGTTATGAAGTAGTGACATACGCAGGCCATGCTCTAAAATATTTGAAGATGAATTGAATATATTACAGATGCTGAAGCTAATCAATTCTAGCTCTGGAAGGAAATAATCAAGGGACAATTCTACAAATCATGTCCTATCAGCTCATACCAGTACAAGGAAAAAAGACACTGATTCCCGCATAGTTACTATAATTATGAATTTATGTATAAATGGCCTTTTTCTTCTTGCAGTTTCCCTTTCAGCCTAAATTTGGCCCTCTCTTCCTCTAATGCTTTATCCTACAACTCTGTCTGGTTGAAGGATAAAATTTGCCGCTGTTCAGTTACTGCTTTGCCTGCATTAGAATACAATCAAGGATTCAAGATTCAGATATATACTTCAACGAAGATAGGCAGCAGGAGCAATCATGTTTATAAGTTTGTGACTGGAAAAATGGCGCACCTGAGAGTAGATGAATGTTCCAAGAATTGCAATGGCAGCTCCAAGGGCATTGGTTGGTTGAACAGGAGTGTGGAAGATGATGATTGAAGAGACTATAACTGAGATCCTCTTCATAGTGTTTCCAACACTAAATGTTAGTGGAGATATTTCATTCAAGGACATGTAGGAGACTTGATTGTAGAGGTGGTAGAAAACACTTTGAGCTACAACCCACCTGAAACACACATTTCATGAGTCAGAATCATATATCAACTCCAAAACCCACCGTCAAACAAGTAATTAGAGATATTTACAGTCATAGACCGTGAAAAGTCCCATGTACAGTTTGAACTGGGACAAAGAGTACATCTTCTTCTTCTTCTTTCAAAACTCTAATGTTGAAACATTCGATTCTTGAACTCACCATACGAAGTTCGGACCAATTTGGGAGACTGCATTCTGCCATCCAACTGCCCACAGTTGAGGACCCTCAACAGCAATGGCAAAAGGGGTGAGGATCAATAGAGATAACATTGAAAGACAAGCATAGTAGTTCATTCCTCCAACTGATTTCCCCTTCATTCCCTGCTTTGAAAATATGTTCCTGAACACAAATGCCAGGTTTGATATCATAGCCCCCATGAAACCTGCCAGATTTCATCACACAGATCAGCAACTTGAATTCCAAACTTATTACATTGAATGCATCTCTATATGCTTAGTGTTTTGGGTACCTATCATATTGAAATTGAGCTCAGTTGCAGCAGAGAGTGCACAGCCTCCAATAATTGGCAAAAGGGAGAGATAAACAGGGAGAGGAAAGGCTTCCCCAAGCAAAAATCTGGAAACCAAAACACTGAAAGCAGGCTCCCCACTCTTGATGATATGAGTGAAAGAAACTGCAACTTTTGACATGCTTACTGTTGCTGCTACATGTCCAATTGTGTGAGCAATCGCTACCTGTACACATCATCCCCATCAAACAAAAGATGAACCAAATTGCAATTGAGAAAAAGTGGTGTTTTTATCTTACGGGCAGTAAATTTTTCCAAAACTGAAAATCGGTGTGTGGGGCTTCAGCAATCCTGGTAGCCCACGAAACCAGCATCAAGAGAGAGCCAGCAGCCAAGGAGAGAGTAGAAGTAAGCCATGGAAATGGAAATGCATTCAAAACTTTCTTGTTGTAAATGTTGAAAACCACGTTCAAACTCCACCAAGTCGCAAAATACAACCCGATCTTCAGCTTCTGAGCCGCTTCTTCTCGATCGATTTCGAGACCAATCGGTATCGGCTGCGATCCGTGAGCTTCATAAGCGTTGCATTGGACTAAGGGCTCCCGGGGCTTGGGCAGTTGCTTGTATTCATTATTGTACTCGAAATTACTGACGGCTGAAATGTACAGTGGCTTTGTGGTGGCGAACGTTCTGAACGATATTTGGTTGAATGAAAATGTCGACAAATAATGTTTTGAGCCCAAGAATTTGGTCTGGGAGTGCGGAGGCGCGTGGGATTTGCCAAGAGACTTGGCCATGGCCTGAACAAATTGAAGGAAGAAGAATAGGGGTGCTAAAATGAAAGTTGATGGAAGTGTTTTCTGGGATTTGGAAATGCCTAGGACAGGGGCGGCAGTATTTATACAGGAGCGGGCATGGTAACCTGGACAATTCAGTTATTTTTTTACTTTATATCCTGTATTTGTTAAATTATATATTAAATTTTAAAAATAAATATTTTACATTATATAATTTTATATATTTACATTATTGCTTCTTTTAATTTTTAAAATATAATATTTAAATTTATAATAAAAAAATTAAAAATGTCTTTTTTTTCTGAGACTTTTAACGGAGATAGGAAAGAAAAGGAATTAATAATGGTTTGAAGAGGGGACGTCCAAGTTGTGAGCACTGACTTCTCAAGGCCGTGAAGGTTGATTTTGGACCGAATTGTTTATAGACCGTTGCACTCTCACGGCTCATGGGGATACACATATAAGAATATTCTCCCGGTTGGACACCAATTTGGAGATTTACTAGAACGCGTTGAATTCGATTTGGAATTCTTGGGCAAAGATGTCATTGTAACAATTTTGGTGTGACAATCGCTACTCTTATAATTGTGTTCGTATTGTGCTCGTGCTCTATTTTTATACTTCTATAATTTTGATCCAATGTCGTATTTGTACTTTTCGTGTTTGTGTTGTATTTTTGTGCTTTTATATTTTTAAGTCCACTGTCGTGCTTTGTGCCATTTCGTGTCATGTTGTCAAAAAATAAAAGTCGGCCCATGACCCGCCAAATGTTTCATTAGGGGTGGGGACAAATTGAAAATAAAAAACCAAACCGATAATCGAATAATCCAAATTTGAATAACCCGAACCAAATTTAAAATAAGGTTTTTGGATAAGCGAATTGAGTAAATTGGTTGTTGAATATGGTTTTAGTTTGGTTTTGGATATTGAAACTCAATTCAAAAATCGATCCGAATACTGAATTATAATTAAAAAATAAACTAATTATATATATTAATAATATAATTTTAAAACTCAACAAAAAATGGTTATGGTAGAATTTTTATTGTAGTTGTTGGATTTTCATTTTAAACATTTGAGTTTGATGTTGTTGCAATTAAATTAGGGATATATATCAATATAACTCTACCTATTTGACATAAGTATCAATATAACCCTCAGATAATTTTTAGTACCCTAACTAGTTAATGTAAGTGCCAATATAACCCTCGGACCCCATTTCCGGCATCGACTTTCATTTTTTGGCAAATGTCCAAAATACCCTTAGTATTAAAATCTAAATTAGAGTTCGTCGGACCGCCACCGACCGCCGCCGGACCACTTATAGGGTTATATCAACACATTCTTAAATTTTATAGGGTTAATCAGCACATTCTTAAAACTTATAGGGTTATATCAGCATATTCGTAAATGGATAAATTGACTTTTCCATCGAATCCGGCTTTCATATGTCGGAAAAAGTTACGTTGACACTTATATCAACTAGGTAGAGTTATATCTGCACTTTCAGTTATCAAAAGGTTATATTGGCACTTATGTCAACCAGGTAGGGTTATAAAAACACTTTTCATTAAATTACATACTGTTATAGAATAATTAGTTTATATTTTTCATTAAATTTCCCATGAATTCGGTTTATTCGGTTGGAAACCGAATTCAAACAGAAACCAAATTTTGAATCGGTTAGGATAATTTGGTTTTTTTGGTTATTCGGATCGGTTTCAATTTTGATTTTTTAGGTGTAAAACTGAATTACCCAAACCGAATAAGCTGAAAATCGATTAAACTGACCTGACGCACACCCCTATATTTCGTGCTTTTTGTACCGTGTCATGCATGTTCCACATGTTGAATCGTATCGTGCTTAACTGATTGGATTAAATCGACGAACTAAATTTAGTCTGTTGTCCAATGATTTTCAAAATATAAATAAAAATTAATTTACTAAGTACGATAGTTTAAAATAAGATATTTTACTATAAAATATTGTAAGTTGGAATTGTTATAAAAATAATAAAAGTAAAAAATTTAAATTATTTTATTTATTTATCAATGCATCAGTATTCATTATATTGTTTAACTAATTGCCTGTTAGAATTTGAGATTATAATTTTATAACAAAATCAACTTACAATTCATAATATTTTGTCACAACGTATCTTCATACTTAATTAATTAAATATATTGAAGAATGGTTTTGATTCTTTTTTAAAATATACCTAATTTAATGTTATTAATCAAACAATCAAACAAATGACCAATATTGTGCGTTAAATTTATCTTTAAGGAAGTAAATTAGAGACTAAAACACCTCGTATTTTTATTAAAATTATCTCATGATATGTTGGGCTGGCCCAACAGTACTCAGACTGTGTCATGACCCTTCGTGCTTTATATTGGTCCGAGTCTGGGCCGTTTGCGGGCTGCCTGACCTGATTGCCAACTCCACCTACTCTGAACCGATTACAATGAGAATTAAGGAAAGTTTTAGTAAATGTAGCATGTCCATAAAATTATGGACATACCACTTTACTTTTTAACTTAAAATTTATATTTATATTTTAGATATTGTATTTTATAAGTTAAAACATGTAATAAGGTGTGTCTGAATGTGAAAACTAAAGAAATATTATATAAGTAGTACAATGTTTAACTTTAAAATATTTTATTTAAATTTAAAACTTTAGTGTTTAATTTAACAAATGCAGTGTATAAGTAAAAAATACAGTGGACTATCCATAACTTATGGACGGCCCCCTAACCTCCTCTAAAAACTAATTGCAGTTATTTATATATTTCAATATAATTATCACTAACAATTTTAATATTATTTTATTCAAAAAGTCATGTTTTACACTGATGAATTATTACAAGGGTTATTTTATAATTATTATAATTATTTTGGTGATTTTTTGTTTACATTTATTGCAACGTCTACAGAATTTTAAAATCTTTTGACATATACATTAGTGTAAGGGAGGGCCATTTATGACGGTGAAATCAAGCAATGGACAATGATTTTTGAACGGCATCCTTAGCACTGCCGTGCAGCCAACCATGCATTGGATGAGAGTGCTTCCACCTCTGTGGAACTAGCTGTAACACGATGCTTTTGAGCGATGTAGAATCTTTTTTTAACCGTTGTGCAAGTTAATATATATCGGAACTTTGTTCACAGAGCACGGAGGATTATGACTCATCTAAGTGATTTTTCATGTCCACATTGTTTTCATTATGCGATCAGTGATTAATTACGAATATTGTCGATACCGGAACATCAGTCAGGATCAAGTACATGATTCAAGATACTGATAAGTTGAAAATTGATTCTATTATGTTTGTAGGTTCCTAGATTAATTTGGCTCGATTCAGTTCCTATTTAGGGTGCCAATTCAGAATATTTGTTACTTTGTAACGTGGCATTTGGTTCTGAGTTCGAAAGTGTCAGCGGAAATGTTGGCGAACCAACATACACCGTCAGAGTTGTTGTAAAAAATTATGAATTGCAATCAATGTATTGCTTCCATAAATGCACTTTATAAATACATTGAACATCAAACATATATTTGTAGTTTTATACAAGAATACACAAATTGTACGATAACTAGTTCGATATATTGCATTGGTCTCTAGATACCTACAAAATCCCTAAACCTTAATGAAAATAAATTATACCTAGTGTGGGTATTCGATATACATATCATTTCACATACCAGAATATGTATGAATATGTTTTTCGTACAGACTTGATCAATGTAGGGGGTTAAATAGCCTATCCCAATCTTCAATTCTCCGGTTGCGTAGGGTGTTGTATCGTCAACGGATAGATCTGAAACCAAAGGGTGACATAATAGTCAATGATTTTTTTAGAAAATGAGAAACACATACCAAAGCTCAATATTATAACACTAGTGCATAAACAACCATTAACGGTTTGGTTTCACAGCGATTGTGGAATTACTGCCCAAAAACACCGTTCAAAGAACTACCGATACCAGAGAAAGTAGTATGATTCCAAATCCCATGAACGACGACTCCAGCTAACCAATACTCGGTGGTTATATAATAGCCATCGTGCAATGTAATATTTTCAAGCGGTGGTTGTCTAACTGTAATGGATTGGGAAAATGAACGACACCTTTTCCAGAACGCCTTGTATTTGTACATATTCCAATTTCGAAACATGGTTGAGCCGGTAGTCAGAAAATGAATTGGTTTGTTATGCTTCTGTAACCTATAACAATTTTATCTACTTCTCTGGACTCGTTAACCGGAAGACCACTCAATATCGCGACATATATCAGACGGATTGTTGAATTTAATAAAATTACTTAATCCTACATAGAGTAGTTTTCGACCCCGTGATCGATTCAGGAACTTACATTTGCTAATCCTAGAACTAACGATTCCAAGTTCTGATTTTGAAACAGTTCAAAATGGATGATGATGGAAATGTTGTGTGTCAATCAAATATAAAATAAGGCCACTATTGGTGGCAGTATGTTCTTATCTTAGTATATGTGTTGGTTTAATGTCGTACCTCCGAACTCGGAAGTAATCTTCACACTTCTTTAGTTATTATATTTTAACATAGCTACTCATACTTGTAATGCGTGCTGGAGGTATTAACTGTTATTCTTAAAATTTTGTCGGTGAAACGTATATTGGATGAATTTAACATTCCTTTCTACTTCATGGATATATTGTGTGCTTATTCATTGATAACTGAACCTATACAGGTTGAACACTTGTCAAATTTTTTGTAGGATGTGAAAATAGTAATGAACCATGTAAGTATTGATTCAGCCGACCTAAGAATCTTGTATAAGTATGTTCCAACTTGTTGAAAAATTCATTGAGATGGCTTCTAACAGTGAAAGGAAGGAAAACTATTCTTTCATTCTCCATGTAATGTATTGCAAAAATGATGTTTATGTGAGGGTACGAAGTATGTGTTAACATTTGATAGTCCAGGGTTTTCATGGATTGTATAAGAGGTGGATTTGGCATGGATAACGTGGGGATGTACGTGATAATGTTAAGGCTGATCGGACTGTGGATCCTATAGATTACAATGAACGGTTGGATGATTTAGTAAATGATGTAGCTAGCAACTTTGTGGGTAGACGTGAGGTCCTACAAGCTATGTACAATGATAAGGAAACACATTTGTACGAGGGATTGAAACATATTGCATTGAGCGGACGCTTACTATAATGAAATTGAAAGGTAAATATGGCCACTCTAACAAGGGAATTACAAAAGCACTGCAGTTGATAAAGTATTTTCTCCCAGCTGGCAATCTTATGCCAAAACGTGTTTACGCAGCTAAGAGGCTACTATGTCCAATGGGAACGGACTTGGAAAATATGCATACTTGCTCGAATGATTGTATGCTTTACCACGGAAAGGAGGATGAAGATAGAGGTTGTTTCAAAGTATGTAATGAGCCATGGTACAAGTCGAATACTGGAAATGTTGATATAGGCAGTGAGATTGTTACCAAGACGATAAAAAAATTCCAACAAGGGTTATATGGTACCTTCCAATCGTTCCTAGGTTAAAATGGTTGTATGCAAAGAAGGAAGATTCAAAGCATTTGACATGGCATGCTGACAGATTGAAACTTCTTGACGATGTGATTTAGGCACACCTCAGACGATGATCAATGGAAGAAGACTGATGATATGTACCCAGAGTTTGGTAATGAACCACGAAACTTGTGTCTAGGCCTATATACCAACAATATGAACCCTTTGGAAATTTTGAGTAGTTTGTGGCTCGTCATGATGGATTTTACAATTTACCCCTTGGTTAACGATGAAACAAAAGTATGTTTTGTCGTCATTGATGATTCTATGGCCTAAACAACACAGTAACAACATCGATGCGTATCTTGCACCTTTAGTTGATAACCTACGGAATCTTGGAGTTAAGAGAACTGGATCTGTGATGATTTCCATGGAGAGAGCTTCAAGATGAAAACAATTTTGTTTTATAACATTAACTATTACTTGGCGTATGAGAATTTATCCAGATACTCAATGAAAGGTCACTAAGTTTTTCGTGTGTGTGAAAAATAATACTAATTTTACACATTTGAAACATGGTAGGAAAATTGTGTATCTTGATCATAGAAAGTTCTTACTGGTAAATCACTCATGGTGTAAGTAAAGAAGTGGTTTAACAGGGAGATTGAGGAAGGATTTCCTCCGCAACTAGTTATGGGAGAGGTGATTTATGAACAAGTGAAATGTCTTCACAATAACTTCGGTAAGAACATGAAGAAACTCTCAATGGAGAAAGTTGAAAAAAATGTCTCATTTTCTTCAAACTACCTTACTGAGAGTATCTGGATGTGATGCATATATGGAAAAATGACTGGGGCATTGCTAAACATACTTGGACAAATGAAGAATTGTTTGAAGTCACGTTTGACTTGTCGAAAATAGGAGCCAGACATGATCTAGCACCGGTTGTGGAAAGTGGGAAAAATTTCCTACTACTACCATGCTACACAATGTCGATCGATGAGAAGAAAAAGCACAATGAATCATTGAAGGTTATTAAAGTCCCTTCCGCATACTCACTAACATGAGCAACAATGTGTCCATCGAGTGGTTAAAATTGATGGGGCTGGAGCCTCACTATTGTCATAGCTTGGTGCAGGAGGTAAATGTCATAGCTATGTGGGGGAAACTCCCCAACCATGTTAAAGTCTCCATAAGTTGGTTGTGCAGTTTTTTATGTCTATTTTTTGTAAGAGTATAAGTCATGCAAGATTGGATGCATTTCAATCCATGGTTCTGGAAGTGCAATGTCAAATGTAGATGTACTTACCCCCTTTGTTTTATGAAATAGTGGTCACTTGATAGTACATCTAGTTAGAGAAATCCAATTATGTGGACCATTGTTCCTTCGATGGATGTATCACTTTGAGAGATACATGAAAATAATCAAATGTTTGTAAAGAGTAGATAACTAAGGCTCTACATGTACGGAGCAAGAACAACCTTGATGGCAGATACACTCGAATGAGTTACTTTGGTAGAATTACAGATATGGGAGTTAACTATGTGACCTGGAAAGTTGTTGTTTTCAACTTTGATTGGGTGAACGAGACCACCGGAACTAGGTTGTAACTCATAAACCTCACGTTGGTGGATTGTAGGAGACGCCGATTTTGCACTAATACATTCATAATGGCTCAAAAGATGCATCATGTGTTTTATATGAAGGATCCTATAGGCATGAACTGAGAGATTGTTTTAGAGGGAAAGAAAAATTCCGTGAACGACGAAACCATGAAACATTACATTTTGGGGAATGAAGAAGTTTTGATCCAATATATCAATGAAGATTCTTGGTTACCCGAGGACGATGCAAGTTTGAAAATATTTCTAACAAGAATTGACCACGTGGAAGGGTATTGATTGGATTCTCATGGAAATGTTTTCAAGAAGAAGTTGAAATGGAAGAATAAGAAGGGACATCCATGGAAACTTAGTTAGGACAATATGAATTATGGTTCTCACTGGCATGTATCAGTGTTAATGTTACATATTTTTTAGATTATAACATGTTCAACCCCAATATAAATAGCTAGTCCATCAAAGTTCACTATTTTTGATTTAGATTCCTCTATCGGAACCAAAAGTCATTATCAAAAATAAAAATTTCTAAGTTTTGGAAGCTCACAGAACAACGTTCCTGTAGTGGCTCCTTATACGTGATGGATGGAATTTAAAAATAATCATGATTTTCGATACAACACACCAACCAATGCTAGTTCCAAAAAAGGCGGAGATTCTGGAAATGAGAAATTTATGTACCCTCATAATATCGAACAATTCTCCCAATATCAACAATTCAAACATAGATCATCAGTTATTCATGTGGATTAAATTTGTGGACTGTGAGTTAAACATATCAGTTTGACCGGGCCACAAATCACAAATATTGAACTATTAATTAATCAAATGCATAAGAAATACATTCCAATTACGAAATATTATAACGAATTAGCGGTACAGTATAGAAGCTTCTTCTTCACCTTCATCACATTCAAGTGTCTCCATTTATCAATGCGGTTTGGTTAAGTAATCATTGATAGATTTTTGTTTCCGAAATTGAAAACTCATCTGCAGCATTAAAAACTAGTCAGTTATACGACAATTGAACCGCCTCATATTAATTCTTATCTCCTTGGTAACATACGGAGCCATTTTCGAAATCAGATTCTCATCTATCGAATTAAAAACTTGTAAGTTACGCATCGATTGAACCGCCTTCTATTACTTCTTATCCCCTTTGTTATATAAAGAGTGAAAAAATACATGATTTTTTCCACACAACCCATCTTCTCCCAAAAATCTTCTCCTTTTGTTATTGCGCACATCAATGACCTCACTATATTAATGATACACACAAACCCTATAGTAAGTATTAATGCAATATAATACTTCTCACTATCATACTTTCAGGAATGTCGTATATGGTGATGGGTTCTTTATTCATTACAAGATAGGGTTTCAAGTATGATACAATGTCTTCTACAAAATACATCTATGCCTAGGACATCATTCTCAAGGTACACAACTATTGCTAGAACATAGTTGGAGATGAAATCTGCTACATCCAGGTTGTCCTTGAAAATCTAGATGTGATGGAGATAGCTAGGATGAAAAATGATATTAGAGGGAGATATGATATATTTATGTGCTATGACTTGTTGTATCCAAATAAAAATACAGTTGGTGTTGTTAGGGAATCTTAATATGGGGTTATTATAATAAGGTTAGACCTCTGATGTTTGTGTTGCTGGTTGAAAGATGATACACGGGCCAATGCTATCGAGCAGTGGTCAGAGCTTACGTCCTCCGGCCAATACGGTCTATAGTATTTGGTGGGAGGATGTGTGTTCGCACCACTGCTCGATAGCATTGGCCAATGTATCCTTTTCCACCCAGGAATACAAAATCGAGGGTTCAAACACTATTACAATAGCCCATGTCAAGTTCTCCGAACAATACCTTTTGTAGAATCATTGACCGGAGGATATATGTTTTCACCAGGGCTTGATAGCACTGGACAATGTATCCTAAATCTCTTGGAACAAAAAGTAATATAAGGTACTTATTTATACTTGTCTTTGTCATACTTTTGGTCGAAAACTATATGCAAACGTGAAACCCCTCTCTAATATAATTTCAGGACCTAATACATTATCATGTCATGGAGGAACGCGGTGTACGAGAGCTAGAACAAGAATTGGTTTCATTTAAGGATAGCAGTATAGAGGTAAGGCAAGGTACTAATTTATAATAGTTCTTATCGTACTTTTGTTGGAAAACTATATGATAGGCACTTAAGTTTTGCTCATTCTCTAAATAAACTATTGATATTGTATCACACCTTTGGTATAAGTTCTTATTAGTTGGCGATACAACACCACATAGAACCGAGGAAGTGAAGATAGCGAGAGGAAACTCAATCCCCTAAAATTGGTCGTTTTCATACAACAAACATACTCATGAATACCATATAACCGGGTTTGTTACATTATGTGTGTCTCATAGGGGTGTATATGTTGACCCACGGGTCAAGGTGGGTCAGCTGTCCCGACCAAAATTGGTCCAAAATTTTGGGTCAAATAGGTCGGGACGGGTCATGATCAAATTCTCACAGTTTTGGGTCGAGTAGGGCAAAGTTATAAATCGACCCAAACCGATCCAAATTATTTTTTATAAATTTTATCTAAAAATGAATAATTTTTAAATGTACTGATATTGAAATAATAACTAAAATATAAATTTAAAATAAAATATATATTTTATTTAATTTAAAATTATTCACTTAGTAAAGAAAAATATATTTTTTATTCTAATTAGTTAGAATATTTTTACTATTTCGTTTAAAAATATAATTTAGTAAAATCTATTCATATAATTATGTTTAATTATGATATGTATTTCATCCCAAGCACCATATAATAGAAATTGTTTGCTTTCTGTCAACCGGGGATATTGAAGTCATTTTGACTAAGCTAGAC
>JAULKK010000011.1:5677214-5694041 GCA_032355705.1 Rubia peregrina
TTTCTTCAAATTTACACTTTAAACCTTGGTCTTTCCATGACTTATGGAAAGACCGTCTTTCAAGAGACGCACTCTTTTATATTTTCACATTCAAATATATATTATTATTTATTTTAACTTTTAAAATAAAATATTTAAATTTTATAAAAAAAATAAAATATTTAAAGTAAAAGTCACCGTAGATTGTTCATAAGCTTATGCAAAAATCATCTTTCTTGAGATTTTCTCTTTTTCAATATAAAAAAGAAGTATTTTTACCACTCATAAAATGGAAAGTAGTGAACCTGTAACGTGGTCAAACTTAAGGGACCTAAACATCAATTTCCCCAAGGGCCTTTCTTTTTCATAGTTCCGAAAAACTTGAAGATTGGAAACAAGATGCTTTTCTCAAACTAGAAGATATTTTGAAAGATGGCATTTCCTTAGTTTCATTAGGAATAGTTGTCTCGGGTGTACATATAGGACACCTCGCAATTTGGGATAGGGTTTAGTATTTGTGGTCTATTATTCCATCTTTTAAGTTGAGGAAGATTAGTTATAGTTGTTAGATAGAGGTTGTGCGACCCAAACCTGACACAATTATATAACAATTCATAAATTAATGAGAACGAGACCGCTATTTTTCCAAAATAAAATCAAAATAATTATCGTATTCTGCTGAATTGTGGTGAAGGTTCAATTGCTACCGTCCAATCCGGGGTACAATGGAGTATGTATCTCCTATAAATAAATTCACTCTCCTATTTTTATGGGATTGTAACTACTCACTACGATCACTACAGCATATAAGTTTATCAATATTATAATTTATCTGGGAATACCATTCTTACCGTATCTCCAGGTTACAGTATAATTTGCGCCTACTGTCCATACTCTTTGTTTATTAGTATTTAAAAATGTGAATGGTATGTAACAGGCGAGGACGTACGCGAAGGCAATGAACGCGACTCTGTTCTTTTCGAGTGCAACGTACAACATCAATGTGAATAAGATCTTCAAGTTTGTGACGGCCAAGCTGTTCAATTTATCATGGACTGTGGAGCGCAATCTCACCGTTGGAGAGCCTATCATTGATTTCTAGATGGGGGATTTTAGGAAAGAATCCATAGTCAACCGGGCACTGGTCAAGCCGGTGAACTTTCGTGTTGTTTGCCCTATGGAAGGACCAACCTACATTGCTTTGCTCTGGGTTTATAATTAATCCTGCAAGAGAGGCCTAATTGCCCTTTCTCAACCAGGCATTTTGTTTTATTTTTGTCATTTCATTTCCTCCACAACTGGTTATCAATTTTTTAAAAATTAATGGAGAACTCGCGGCAATCATGCGACGTGAAACTGAAGTCCAAGTCTCTTTTATCGTTGGAGCACATGCAAAACTCGCGGTAATCACGGTTTCCAAAATAACGATTTAAATTTTGAGATCAATTTATCCACAACTATGTAGGAAAAAGTGTGGTGATTTCAAAATCTCAGAAATTTTGAATAGATAGAGTTGTTTGATTGAAGTAAATTATGGGAAATGTGAGAATTTGCCTTTGTAATTAGGTGGGAATTTGTAATGATGTGGAAATTATACTTCCCTCATAACGTAACGAGGACCCCTCCATATTTTTAACGTGTAATTACCTTTTAATCCCACAAAGCGCATGTAAATTTTTTCATTTCCCTCCATTATGCCCTCCATTACGCATAACTGTTCCACTTCCCTCCGTTGCCAATGACTTGTCATTTTCCCATTTTACATATTTTAAACTCTTCATAAAACATCCATTATCACCTACACTTTGAATTCCTGCAAACTCTTTTGGTCTATGCATTTAAGGTTTTGCAAACTCTCTTTCATCTCTTTCAGACGGGCGTCCATCAAAACTTTGAGTTTGCCATATAACTCAAATAAATTCCGTGCGATGGAATCAAATTTAAATTATTTTATAAATTTTAGGATTATACACCTTATGCATTTATTGTAATTTTACGTTGATGTTGGATGTGTTGTTTTGGATTATCGATTAATATCATTGTTTAACCCGGATTCAATATAATTTGATTTCATCTAGATTGATTTTGGTTTATTTCTCTTAGTTTATCTCATTGTTACCTAATTTTATAAATGTCATACAATTATGGCTCTTATGACACTAACTCAACAATAAGATTGCACCAATGTGTATTGCAATGTATTGGAAATGATAAATCAGGTTGTGAAAATGATGATTGAACTCACTCACCATCTAGCTACTATGAACATTAAAATTCCAAAAGCTACCTCCTACAAATTTGATGATTCGCCCGAAGAAAGATTTTATGCAAGAGTTATGAATCTTAAAGTTATGATTCAATGGAGTGATGTAGCATGTGTGGATAACCTTAGGATGGATCGGGGATGTTTTAATAAATTGTGTAAGGTATTAAGGTATTAAGGTATTAAGGGATATTGGTAAGATGCAAGGAAATAAAAATACAAGTCTAGAAGAGATGGTTGCTTTGTTTCTTTTCACCCTATCACACGATACGAAAAATAGAACTCATTTATATTTTAGAAGAGTGGAGAGACAGTATCAAGACACTTCAACTTATTTCTAAGTGTTATCCTTATATGTCACCCCCTTCTTTTCAAAAAGGTAGTACCAGTAACAGAAAATTGTCAAGATGATAGGTAGAGATGGTTTCAGGTATATATAAGTTTGGGTTATTTACATGTATAGCTCTGACTTTAGGATGAAAGTGTCAATATAACCCTGCAATCTGAGAAAGTTTTAATTTAATCCTAACTAATTAGTATATGTGTCAATCTAACCCTAACTTTTGAAAAAATCATGCCGATATAACCAAACAACCTAATTCCGGCATTGACCATGACATTCCAGCAATGACATTAAATGGAATGACTAAAATACCCTTCACTAAAATCTAAAAGATTGATACCTAAAATACCCTTCATCGTCTTCTTCTTCACTGCTCCTCCTCCACCCCTTCTGATGCCACTCCCCTACTGGAAAATGCCGCTGCCACAGCCAAAAAATGCCACCATCATTGCTAGAATTAGGCCGGAAACCCTAGCCGTCCAGTCACCACCATCATTGTCGGAATTAGGCCAGAAATATTTCAAGCTGGTCTTCTTCCTCTCTCACCCTCTGCCACCACCATCCTTCCGCCCCCTGCCACCACCCAACCACCTAGGTAACTTCTTCACCTGCGACAATTCCCACTCAAACCTCTTGTCTTCCTCCCTCAATGCTTAGAATCAAACCAAACGTCAAAATCGAACCAAACAAAGAATACTGCAGAATCCAATACCAAGTTATAATAAATGCTCCAAACATGTTTAGATTTTCTGAACCCAGCTCATATGTAAACGACATTGACACTAGTCGAAAAGGGGTGAAGACAATTTTCGTAGGAGATGAATATCCCGCTGGAGAGGGCCGTTTCCTTCACACGCGTTGGAGAGAAGCTTCCTCCGCCGCTGGAGATGACGACCGCCTACAATAAACCCTCCACCATCTCGAGGCCACCCCCTGCCAGATTCCCCTCCAGCAATCAACATGGTTGATTATCACAATCACAACATTTCTGACCTAGCACCACCTCGACCACCTGCAGATCAATGGACGAAGCTCCTCATCTCCGACGACATCGTCCTCGTTGACCCTTCACTGCGCTCTTCTCCAACAGCGACGACATCATCGAGCCGTCCACCACGTTCCTCTCCAACTGCGACAGTGACGTCAAGCCCTCCACCACGTGCAGCCGCATCTTCTGATGAACTTGGAGTGGTTGGAGCGATAATGAGTCGCAGTGCACAAGTGAGCCGTTGTGGGGAGCTAGGGTTTCCATAAAATGATGGTGGCGGAGAAGGACAGTGATGTTGGGTTTCCAGAAAATGATGCTGATGGTTGGTCCGGTGGCGATGGGTAAATGAAGGTAGAATCGAAAAGCCCGATGAGAGTAAGAAATGGGGAAGAGAAGGGTGTCTATCTTTAACATTTTTTATTTTTTAAGACAAGGGCAAAATCATCTTTTCTTTAAATTCCTGCCAAACAAAAATTGACTTTTTAGTCAAAGAAGTCAAATGTTATTTTGGCACTTTATAAATTTGCAGGGTTATATAGGCATTTTCAGCCTAAAGTCAGAGTCATTTTAGCACTTAACTCTATAATTTTATATCATTATTAAAATAATGATATAAATTATAAAGCGAGTGTAAAGTTGATTTTTGTTACGATAAAAAGTTTACTGCTAAGTGAAAGATGACTTTGTGGAAAGGTGTGACTAAACTTTTAATTCCTGTAATTTCGAGTGGTGGTTGCTAGTGGTCCGAAGAGTTAGAAAAAGTTTTTGAATTATAAAAGGAGTGGTACGGGTGTTGAACACCATGGTGTTTTTAATAGTCATTTCAAGGGATCCTTGAATAAAGTTCTTAATATAGCTAGTGTTTTAGTTTTCTCATATAGCTTCCAGCTGACACGAGGTTTGTGAAGTCAGGGTAAGCTGCCCTTTGTGTGACTTGTGTCTTTTGAAATATGGTAAAAGGAAGTAGAAAAGGTATTTGTATGGTTACCTTAACTGATATGGTTGCGTTGAGGGAGTATCATGCATTTTTTTTATACTAATTGTAAAGTTAGGATACCTTGCACAGGTGACATGGTGCAAGGACCTCTATATTGGTTTTTCAGTGTGTATGAACATCCCTTGTTGTATGGCCTAACCTTGCCCATCCAGGTTTACATCATGAGCGTGATGAAAGCTTGCGGGATTGTTCTTGCTCAGTTGAATCCTTGGAGGTGGCCATACTGGTAGATTTCAAGCAGGTGTGTCGTGGGACAAAGAAGAGTTTCAAGGTGAAGTTATTTTCTACTTTTTATCACCTTCGTTGGGTGGATGTGTCTGAGTCTTGGGTAGCTTTCTACCATGTGATATCAAATGTAAATGTTGTGCAAGGATTTCCTAAGGATTGTGGTGTTTGTGAAGATAACTTTTTTTTACGTTAAATGTACTGGTAATGCCATGATGCCTTCGTGGAATGACCGGGTGCTCGTGGCTAGGAAGGTAAGTGGAGGAAAGAAACAAATTCTATGAGAGAGTTGATTTCTTATTCGGTACAGATAGGGGCATCTAGGGGAAGGAGAGGTATGTTATTCGTATTCCTAATTTTGTGTATTTGTTGTGTTCAGTTAAAGGAAGTATGATCTAAGTTTTTTTTTCCAGTTGTGAAGTTATATAGGGTGTTTGACAGGGTTTACAAGTGTTTTGCTTATAAGTTAAACACCTTTTAAAGTTTGGTAAATTGCAAAAAAAAGAAGTGCAAGAAGCAGAATCTATTTTTTAAACAAGTAGAAACGGGTATTTCTCTGTTTACTTATATGCACAACTCTACCAAACACACTCATAACATCTCAGGGGTGACGTCCTTGGACCAGAATGTGAGTGCATCCAGGGGTGGGCCACAAATGTGGTGGCATCCCTCGCTTAGCCTGATGGGTGCTTTGCTTTCCTCCATTTTAGTCCCATTTTTTTTTCTCATTTTAAATAATCATTTTAAAAATTATAAAAAAAATATTGGTCACTCACCTTAACATAGAATGTTTCCCAACATACAAAATTTTATGTTTAACTTGAAAAAAGAAAAAAAAGATTTTGAAAACACATTGAAACTATTAGCAATAGATGTACTCCCTCCCTCCGTCACAACTGTTTCTCAACACTTTTTAGTCAACTTTTTCATGGCATGTTTGACAACCGATAACTTAAGTTACGTATACTAACGGTTTATCAAAATTTGATATTTAGAAAATACACGATGCTGATAATCTAACAATATCTCACATGATGACATTGGTGCTTATCTTCTAATTGATATTTTTGGTCAAAAATGCCTTGACCAAAAAGTGTGCAAAAATGGATGAAACGGAAGAGTAGATAAAAATTGAGGGCCACAGATGAAATAATGGACAAAATATGAAGAGTTCACAACATTAGAAGAATTCGAGACCCCCAAAAGAGTTGATCGATTTGAGCTCAGAGAGGAGGGCAGAGTACAGCAGCACTATTGAGAAGAAGAAAAGGAAGGGATGAGTGAAAGGGAGGTACCGAGAAGGGAGAGCCCATGGGGCACACCTGAAGGCGACCACAGGCAACCCAAGGCCCATCGATGCAATGACCGCGCCGAAGATATCATTCAAGTATCTCCATTAATCCCTCTTCTTATTGTACTGTAATTTGATTGATATTGGTAGATCTTAGGTTTTATTAACGATCGAATTTGCTTCCGAGTGGTATTAAGAGTAAGAAGAGGCACCCTTTTCATGGAGAGGAAAATGGTGTTCGGGGGATTCTCGAATGATGTAATTAAAAGCTTATTGAAGGAGAAATGCCACAGTTCTTACAGGTTTCTTTGTGAAGTTGAAGTCAAATATCTGCGACTTAACCGTGTAGTGACGACTTGATTTCATTTTAGTGATTTAGAGTAAGAGTATATAAGATGGCGTCCTTTTTCTGTTGGGAAAATTATACATATCCAATTGATTTCAGTTTTGGAAAGAGAGTTTCTTGTGAAGGGTGATGTTAAATATCTTTGAGTAGTGAAGTTTCAAGTCATAATGTTGGAAAACAAGAATGACATCCATTTTCAGATATCCAAACTTTCAATAAATGTTGTTTTATTGCTCAAATGCATTTTAATATTGAGAAAGAGAATTCATTGTGAAGTGATGCAGAGGCTCTTTTAGTTGTTAAATCTGTAATCATTGGAACGAATTCGAGCCCTAAATAATTCATTTAATCTTCTAAATGAGTTGCTTATGATGTGCTCAGTGGGTAGAAGTGTTTTCTCTGGGCCTTTTCAAATATCACACTGCATGTAACTCATCTGGTCTGTTAAAGATTTGGGAATTCTACTACAATGAAGAGGGAAAAGTTCTAAACTTGAATAATACGAGCTTTCTCCATGGTTCAAACGTTAACCTTGTCTTTTTTTTCCACAACTGAGTTAGTGTCGGAACCGAATCTAAAGATAGAACAAGCATGTATACAATTATTTATCTTGCTTCTGTTGATGGAAGTTATTTAAACAACTTTCATTTGTTAATTCATTTGAGTGCAACGGATTTTTTAGGAAATATTTATTTTGTTTGATGGACTGGATTATTCATGCCCAATCTCAAATAACAAGGAGCTTTGTATAACTAATTTTCAATTTCTGACACAATATATCTGTTACTTTGCTTCCTTAGAGGTTGTAGAATCTTTTTCCTGTTCGCATTAACTTTGTATCTTTTGCAGGCTTGCTTTGAGGGCAACCCATTTAAGACAGTTCCAGGCCCGTTCAAGCTATTCTGGCAGTGCATGCGGTCGAAACCCGGGTAACTTTTTGCCTTTGGTAGCTCTACTATTAAGCTGAGGCATGCTCTAGGTATAACTGAGGAGGTTTTTCTGAATTTAATAATTAATAGTATTCCACTAATTGGACAAAATCGTGAAACCAGTGAAACTGTTTCAAGTTCTCGAGCAATTTCTGTGTGATTTTTAGCCATTGCTGCTGTTTTGAATTAGACAGGAGCAATATTAATCTGAATTGAACTCCAAAGTTTCTTCCCCGGAGACGGGAGCTCTAATTCAAATAAAAAGATTTTACAAAGCTGAATGCATAGAATGAATAGATCTTTGCTTGGATTATAAAAGACAGAATATACTTACTTAACTGCAGGGAGGAGCCCACAGAGCCATTTCATTACTTGGATTTGGAACCTCCCAAAAGAGAAGTAAAACTTGAGTGAAGTAAGGGGTAGTGTCCTTTTACCTCTTATCAGTTGGCTACTGTAGAGGTTGACATCTTGTAGCAGTGAGGGCATACGACTCAATGCACCTTAATCGTGTTCATATCATTATGAATAAAAACCAGGCAATCATGCTTTTGTTGTGAAGCATGAGAGAATGATCATGGATTTAGAGCCTGGAACTTTTGATATCATCCTTCTAAATAGACTTGGGGTAGCAAGACAAATATGGATCTATTCTCTCTCTTGATAGTTACTTTGGTGTATAATGAATTGACATTTTGTTCTTTTTGTTCTCAAGATTCTGTTAAGTATAGATCTAACTTTTCGTACTGCAATTGAAATCGAAACAAATTACTATAATCAAGATACATTAACTTTAATTAGTACTAGATGTTTCTGTTGCACTTTGTGCAACTTGAACCCAGATTTGTCCTGCCTATAATGCAAATCCTTCAGGTTCAAGTGCAGCTAGACTCTGCTTCTTCTCTATCCTTTCCTCCTTGCTCAGTAGCTGTTTAAATCGAAGTTCTTGTGTCCGCTTTTTTACGTCGTTTCTGCTGCAAGCCGCTCTTCAAATGTACACCCCACCCATATATAGTTGGCTTGATTAAAAAATATAAGGTTGTGTGTTCTAAGAAATTATTAGCTGCTTATTATGTATGAAAATGTGAATGCTATGCAATTGTCCTTAACCACGTAATACAGTTAAAAGAAGGTGCAAATTGCAGTATAACAAATCAACAGTGACAGATGCTCTTGATAACTAAAAGGAAAATGAAATCATTTTGTGGTTCACTTAATTGAAGAAATGTACATATTTACAGATTAACTACTTATTGATTACCTTGTTATCAAGGGAACAAATTGCAGCATCTGCACTACCATGCTTGACACGCAGAATAACCAGTGCGAGAGGCTTTTCTTGTGTGAATCATCTGAGCCAAATCTGCACCCAACAATTGTTGAATCACATTAGCAGGATAACAGTAACATAGTAGTACATTGAATCTGAATGCAAAAACTATCATTCACGCATACAGCTACTTGCAACATTAGCACATACTAATAATAAACCAACATAAGCATTTCATTGAACTTTAAGACAATGTATCCTTACTTACTAATCAAAGAGCTTTCACTACAATTTGTAAGAAACACGGAATCAACAAACAAACAAAAATACCCTTTCATGAACTCTTTCATTCAGTTCTTCAATATGAATTAACCAACCCCTAGATTCAACAAATCAAACCTAGGAAAGCTGAAGTAGTAGAATGTGGAAAGTGGGCTTTTGGCAAGGGAAAATGGGACAAATGAAAGTCGACCGCCGACTGGCGCAAGAGGTAGATTGGCTTTTAAGGGGGGGAAAGCAGAGTAAAACCACAAATAATGACCTTAAAAAGTTGAAGATGACCGTCCACCGATGACCTGTAGGTAACCTAGGGTAACCATTGACAAACTTCCCAAATTGAAAGAGAAGCAGGGAGGAGACGAAATTTCAGCTTCATTGAAACGGGTCACTGTACCTAAACATATTCCCAAAAAATGAACTCGCTCTTTTTGTATAGTAAAGATATCATGCATTACATGGTTAGTTGTATTGATGGATTTTGCAACCATGGTTTCATTAGTTTTTTTTCCCTTCCGAAAACAGTATTTTCGTTCTTATTCAATTCTCATTCATTTGAAGATTGTTATATAATGTTGTGAGGTTGTTTCATTGTACAACCAAGGAGTACTGATAATATAGGTCAAAGGCAAATAAAGTTTAAGAGTAAATTTGCAATTACTTTAGACTTGAGGTTATTTTTAAAATGTGCCAAAAAAAAGTGGAGGTCCAATTGCAATTGCACGTAAAATCAACGAATACACGCCTTAGTCTATGAAGGCGCATAAATGAAAACACGTCTTCCAACATAAACCCTTCTTCAAATGCGATTCAACCCCAAATTTAATCACAAATCAAACACTTTCCAATTTATTCTCCAACAGATATTAATTACCATTGGTCAACATCAGCAAAAACAATAATAATACCAATCAACATCGACAAAACGATTAAACACACAGTTCATATCATACATTATGTATTGATTCCACATTACTCAATAACGATTTATTGATTTTGATGAATTTTGAACATTTGCAAATAAAAAACTCAGCATCATAAGCAAAGAATATGAACATGAAATCGACACGCAATAAGCAATCAATGAGTCATCACAACATCATATTTCCATATATTATATTCAAACAGATCTCAACAATGTATAAAACATCACTCCTACCAAAGGTCAACATTTCATACATTCTATTTCTGCTTATGAATTGAACCTTTCATAATAGATATCGATCTTTAAATGTTTCTCACAAAGTCACCCTGCCCAGGCCCATCAATCCTCGGCAACATCATGCATGCATAATGATACATAATCATTACCAAAAAACATCAAATAAACCTCACAAACCCGATTGAATTCAACACATAAATCTAATGATATATGCAACAAATTCACTTCCCCCAGGACTGCTTATCTTCATGGAATGTGGAGATAAATCTACCAAAATCTTGCTCTCCCTTAACAGTTTTCCTAACTTGCAGATCGGTCATCCATAGGGACAACCGAATTCCACAAAGGAATAGTTTTGCCTTCAACACCCTTCACATACAAATATTTGTCCTTCCACATCTCACAATTGCTGAGAAATTCGCCACAAGATGAGCTCCATGAACATTGGGATACAACATAAACAACTCATTATTCCCCGCATTCCACAATTGGAAAAATGGTAAAGTCATCCGCTTGTGCTAGCCTACTAGAATGTTTACACAATTTCACATACTCACTCATCATGGCTACTCCTCTTAGATGGAAGTGGCAAGAGCAACCTTTTAAGTCTCTAGAATGCCTATCATGAAGTTGGAGACGAATAATGTCAACCTATATTGGAAATAATGCTCATATACACCACAATAACCAGCGAGAGTGTTCCACACCCTTTCGCCAGCACCATGCAACCTTATTTTACAACTGTCCAAGGACAGATGATGCTTCTTCAAAGTCCTTAAAGCACTCTCAGTTGTCACAGTATTCCTATCATCTACATCGTGATAACTCCCCTCCCCTAAGATCACCTCTTCCTCCTCCCCGGCGATCACCTCATCCCTTAAGAGTGCATCACTACGCGCTACCCCACTATCACCCATACGCATTCGGGAAGAGGAGGATGGAGACTCAAAGCGTACAACCACCATATGCAAAAAATGGGAATAAAGTCAAAATGACACCTTTAATCGACGATTCTTCTAGTGAATAGCCACGCACAATTTTTCGATACTTCTGCAAACTAGATTAAACAAGGTAAGCCATATTAACACGTCTTACCCCTTAAAGTCAAATTTTGAAAACGCATATTTCTGGAGCAATGAATAACTTGTGTCAGTTATGCATAGGGGTTGTCACTCGTTAAACGTTCCCTGAAATGATTACTACACATGACGATTCACTTGCAGTATCAATAGTACCCTCACTCTTCTGGATAAGATATCCCCATCACCCAAAGATAAAGAAATATTAAACGACATGCAAAAAAACCACTCTAAATCGTGTTAAGCATTTTATTTTTACCCACGAAAACATATATAGCTTTGTGCCAAAAGCAAGCATTTTTAACCCTAAAAAATAAATATTTTGCCTCCTACCCAAAATACATTTTTCGGTTCACTAAAAACCTACTTGCACTAGGAGCACTACACACGTCATAGCTTAATGGCTGGGGGGTTTATGGTATATACCCAACCCATGACACCCGTTACAAACAATTTGCTAACCACTCGGAAGTGCACCAAGTCCACCTCGCTGACAAATAGCTAGTCCCGAAAAAAGGCACAAAAGAAGCTCTCATCACTACACTCTCAACTAGGCCACGATCTAGAAGAGGGTAATACATGGCACGATCCACGATTGCACGATCAAGACCTATAAATAAAAGCACAGTACACGAGACAAGGAAGGTAACTTGACACACACTATATACAGAAGAGACTTCCATATTGACAAGGGCGCCAGAGCTTCTTCCCCGAGAACACCCCTGGGGGTTTTCTTGATGGAGTTCGGAGGGGTAGAACTCACCATGCCAATTTTGTGGCTTGTCATAACCCAAAAGGATTTCCCCTGCATCAAACAAAAACTAAAACTAAAAACAAACAGAACAAAGTCATGAGAGGCACCGAAACAACAATTCAAAACCACAAAAATGAACACTGCAATATAATACACAAAACGCACATGTCATTCGAGTTGTGAGACACTTTCTCAAATTTAACTCCACCATTAATTTGTTTTCTTCTGATGAGGATTTTTAACACCAAACATTACCCATACATCAAATTTATTAAAAATAAAGCAAAACCCTAATAATCGATGAACGTAAAATGAATTAAACGAATAAACTAACCTCAACGTGAACCACGCCGAACTACAGAGATGCCAGAACAGAGCAACAAATGTCGAGACCGCTGGCGGTTATAAACGGTTACATAGAAGGAAATAGTGGTGAATCAGATTACAAAATACGTGCAATGGAACATTGGTTGCGGAACGTCGGAGAATAAGAGAGAGGTGAAGGTCCTGCTGAAGGAAGCGGAGGTTGCAAGAAAGATGACGAGATTTTCGAAATAGAGGGAAAATGAAAACAAAAAATTACTATCTATATGAAACCCCGATTTCAGTTAATTATAATAGAATTTCATTTTTCTATCAATTCCCTAACCTATCCAATCTCTTAAAAAGAAGTTACATTTCTTAATTATTACGACTCTCATTATAAATAAAAAGGAGTTGGTCTCCTGACAAACGACCTGTCCATAAGCTCATGGATAGGCCAATACACTGCATTTGTTAAATTATATACTCCCTCCGTCCCAACTTATATTGCATACTTGCTTTTCTGGCACTATTGTCTATCAAAGTTTGACTGCATATTGGAATAGATATATGAGCAACAATATTATCATATGTGGTATTGTTGAATTCGCCGTAACAAGTAGTTCTAAAATATCAAATTTTCATTTGCCGTTATTATACGTAAGTGAACATATTAATGGTCAAACATTTTTCTTGAACATCGTGATAATGATTGCTGTGTAATTTAAGTTGGTACGGAGGGAGTACTAAATTTAGAAATTTAGAAAATATTTTTATGTTATATATTTTTATATTTTTACATTCAAATACACATTATTACTTGTTTTAACTTTAAAAATACAATTTAAATTTTATTAAAATTTACAACATTTAAGTTAAAAATCACAGTGGATTGTACATAAACTTATGGAAAATCCGTCCTTCATAAAACTTTCTCATGAAAAATGAAGGGGAATAGAAGTTAAAGGGCTATAGAGTAAAAGACGACGACATACTTATTCTCAATCGTGATTCCGCCTAGGCCATTCTGTTGGGTTTTCCCTCAATGTGAGGAAATTTGTCCCAAACATTTATGGAATTTGGCCAAAACTAAAAGGGGGCATTCCGGTAATTTTAGCATACCTTTGGAGTAAGGTTTACTTGGGGTATGGCTGCTTTATTTTAAGTTGGGGGAAAAACAACAATAGAGGGAGAGAAAAATACACAAATTGTGGGTTAGGGGATTTTTGAGTTCCATTTGTGCAGCTTTGGTAAATCTATAATTTCTCACAATCCGACCGTTGAATTTTTGTAACTAAATTATGAACATTGGAGATTGGTTTTGGAGGTCTAGAAGTGAGTCATTCGTCCTCGTGAAGCAGCTCAGCAGATTTGGTAATTCCTTCTCATATTGTTGTTTAATCTTCATTGTTGTAGTGGTTATTGATCTTATCTTTGTTGAGAGCAACCTGTGCTAGTTTTAACTGGTTGTTGAGGGTCTTTGTAACACTCTTGGTTGATTAATGAAGATGGTTGAGGTGGGTCGATTGACCCCGTGGTTTTTACCCTTCGCATTGGAGGGGTTTTCCACGTAAATGCTTGTGTCTTGTGTGCTTGGTTTATTCTTTATGTTGCTGCCACTATTGTGCTATTGTTGCTCCTCATAGATTCAAGCAAATAGGGAATGATAGTTTTGGCCATCTTCCCATCAATGATGAACATAAAACAAGTTTTTTCTTCTCGGCATGGTTTGAGATACTTGAGGATATGTAAGGCACCATTCCAGTGAAGCAAAGTACGATTCTGGACAAATTGACTTAGCTGGTGTACAACACAAGTGAGGTCTGGCCTAGTGAAATTAAAATACAAAAGCGTACCAATAAGTTTTCAGAATTGATCTGGTTGTGGAAGTAAAAGAGATTGATCATCATATACCTTCCAAGTCAGAGGAAAAAGAGTGGCATATGGCCTAGCATTTTGCTGTCCAAAAATCCATAAGCAAGTCCAGAATGAATTTCCATTAATATAGAAAAATATCATCATCTGATCAAACGATCTCAAATTCCAAAAAGTATTTAGCTTCAGTAAGGTCCTTAATGGTGAACATGGAGTGCTGAGAAGATTGTACATTGAATGGCTGTCATGGAGTTCCCAACAGTAATTAAAGACAACATCTACATAAACCAAATAGGCCAGGTTCATTTCATAAGAATGTAAGGTGAATAAGCAATGATCACTGTAGGATTGTTGGGATCCTACTTGTGTAAGTGATGAGTGAAGGCAAGATTCCACAGCCTGGATGCTTTTCTTAGTCCATAAAAGGGACTTATGAAGCATCAAACAAAGTTAGGTTGAGGGATTTATAACCATTAGGAGGAACCAAATAAACCTCTTAATTGAGGGAGCCATGTAGGAAAGCATTGTTGGTGTCCACTTGGTACAAAATCCCTCCTCTTTAAGTGACAAGGGACAAGAACATTCTAATTGTCACATTTTTAGCTACGGAAGAAAATCTGTCAGAAAATCAATGCCTTCTATATGGTTGTACCCTGTGGCCACTAACCAGGATTTATAGGTCTTTGTTGAACCATTTGGTCTGCACTTCACCTTATAACCAAATTTTAATCCACTTGGTCTTTTTCCTGGTGGAAGTGGCATCAAAGTCCAGGTTTGGTTATCCTCCAATGCCTTCAGGTCTTGCCGCATAGTTTTCACCCATTCCTTGATGTCTTTTGTTTCATCATATGAATTTGGCTCTCGTGTCTGAGATATATTAGCAAAAACTCTTCTATGTGTTGAAGTAAGGAGGGGAAATGAAGGTTACAGCCAGCTAGCAAGATTAAAATTGGAATAAGGGCAAAAATTTTAGCTAGAGCATACCTTTGTGTTTTTATGAGAAGCTTTATTTGTAGCAAAACAAAGGTATCTAAAGACCTTAATTAGAAGAGGGAAAATTACGGGCTTCATTTTGTAGGACTTCGTAAGGAGATTTGTAGTGGAGAGTAGCTGAGGGTAGTCTATTTATGATATGTATTGGTGTTAGAATGAATTCACCACGCATATATTGCATCCTCAAGGATCTGGCAACGTCTATCAGGTGTTTGTAAATATGGTAAATTGTAATAGGTGTCGATGTTTCCTTTCCACTATACCATTCTACTGACGTTTGTAGCAAATTATCTTTGGTGAATTATGCTAAGATACGGAAACAAAGAAGCAACAGAAGAGTTAGGAATTCAGATCCATTATCATTCCAAATGATGTTGACAATGGAATACATTCTGTTTCTATCATTTCCCAAAAAAAAGTCTTAATGGTAGAGCACGTTTTATCTTGTGATATGATATATCACAGCCTGTATTTTACTTGCTTACGCCCTGTATTTGTATTTATTTTATATAATTTGTAATTTGATTTAAATTTAAAACCTAAATATAATAGAATAAAAATGAAAAAGGTGGTGTGGCTTGAATTTGTTAAGAACCACCGGTGTCGCCAGACCGCCGCCGCTCGCCTGTAATTTCAGAAACAACACCACCACTGCGGTGGTGGTGTTTTCCGGTGTCCCGCCCGCCCACCTGCCATCCTCCTGGCCATCTTCCCCGCCCGTTCTATTCTTCTTCCTGCTCTCCGCCGCCGTCCAGCCCAGCCCCCTGCTGTCTGTCCCGCCTCCCGGCTGTCTTCCCCACCTCCCGCCCTGCCACCGGCCATCTTCCCCAGTTAGATCTCGCCTGCGCGCGCGGATAGTGCACGCGTGTAAAATTGCGAGACGCGGAGATGCACACGCCCGAATCGATCCCCGCGTTTCCCCGCCGGTTCGTACCCCGCATTTTCTGTCCGGCTCACGATCTCCAGTTTTCACGCTCCATTTCTTGCCCTCCGACTCGCGCCCTCCCGCTCACATTTCACCGGCGCCCCAGATGCGCTGTCCCATTCGTGTTTCACCGCCGCACCGAATTTAGAGTTTCCGCTCTTATTTCATCGCCGCCCAGCTCGGATCACGTTTCACCTCCGCGCCGCTCTTGTTTCCCGCCCAGCTCGGATCTCGTTTCACGTCGCTCTTATTTCGCCGCCCGGATTCTGTTCAATTCCACATCATTTTTGAGGTGGTCATTTTTCTGGCGGGAATGGGGAGGCGTCAGTTAGGTGGCGGTGGCAGTGAGGTGGCGGTGCCGATGAGTTGTGAACGGGAACAAGGGTTAGCTTTTTAATTTTATTTTCGGTTGTTTTTGGAAATTCAAATTTATTTTATACACATACATACGTATTAGGGCGTAAGTAAGTAAAATATAGGGCGTGATATAACAACACTCTTCACTTTGGATAATAGTAGGTAGGTCCAGGTACAAATGTTGTAATCTTCAACAAGTTTAAGAAAATACTTTGAAAAATGGATGGTTAAAGTATGCTATAATCCCCGTAGGTCTAACTATATCAGTTGCAACATTTAATTTGTAATTGCGGTACTCTCTTCGTCTCATCTCTATTTGCACTCTTAGACCCTGTCCAGTTCAGTTTATTTCACCTCCAATAATCTCATCTCAACTTTTTTTAAACTCTTATCAACTCCTCTCCTCTCAGCTCTTCTCAATTTCTCTCAAATAATCCCAGCTTCAATCCTCTCAACTCAGCTCAGTTGTTCA
>JAULKK010000011.1:5732542-5751657 GCA_032355705.1 Rubia peregrina
GGGAGAGTAAAAAGTAAATTGAGTGGATGAAAATAACCTAAACTTTGCCAAAAGGGGAAGGAGCCATTGTTAAAAAATCAACCAAAAAAGGAAAGAGAGCCAATGTTAGGAAACCAGAGGGAGTATCAATTGTTAGAGTCCGTATCTTGAAAGATGTCTTTCCATAAGCCATTGAAAAATCAAGGTTTTAAAGTGCAAATTGGAAGAAATAAAGATAAAAATTTTGGGTTGAATTAATCGGCTCATAAACTTTATAACTATTGCACGTTGTATAATAAAGTTTTAATATTGCAACTAAAATGTTTTACTTTTTACTATTCTAATTAAATCTCATCTTTCCACAAACCTACGGAAATACGATTTTTTCCAAAACTTTGCCCAATTGTTATGCCTTGACCAGAGTTTTTTTTAATCCAATATAAGACCACATATAAAAGTTTGGGGTAGCATTTAACATTTTAAAATTACCTATTTCAGTTTAATTCAGATCAAATCAGATGAAAAGAATGGCCTTACTAAGATATTTTTGTCGTTTCATTAGAAGTGTTGTAAGCTTTTTGGGCATTAGAATTAGAATTTATATATGTGAAGTAATTGGAATGGAAAGCAAAAGAAATCAATGAAACTTATTTTAGTATTATGATAGTATTTGAAATGAAACACTTTGGTTGAAGCGTCTAAACAAAAAGAAACTGAGGATTATCTGAAATAATGCAGTCTAGGTCGGGTTTTGACTATTGAATTGATGGTGGGGAAGATGCTCTTTTTTCGTGTCTCTTCTTTAACCATTGTGCGTTAGGGTTGAACATGAGTCAATGACCAGTGTGTAGTGTAGTTGTAGGGGGAATGGGTTGTGTTTTCGAGTTCGTAGACTTTTTTTTGGCTCTCAAAACTGATCATATTGAAATTTTAGCAAAAACTTGCCAGCATGTCGACTGTTTCCAGGCACAAAGTGATGGGGTTCAGAATTAAGATTCCCCCTAAAAAGTTAAAAAGATAATAGCATCCAGGCACCATATACTGATAATGGCCACACACACTTTGATAGTTGTAACTTGCAATTAATGGCATTTTGTGTTAGGAATTGTATGATACACCTGTTCACGACGTCCGTAGTGGAAGACATTATTTCATAAACTACTCGGTCCGTTCCACCGTAAGAGTCTTATAATATGTTTGCAAAGTCATTTATGCATGTTGATGCAGTAAAGAGAATGAGGGACTGAAATGAGTTGATTAACTTTCAGCCATAAATTTCAGCTCTGGGGATGGAAATAGGAACCTTTTGTTAGAACAATAAAAAATGGAAAGTAGAGGATGGAGTACATAAGATGATACTTTTTAACTTCATTTTTTTAAAAAAAATTAAAAATTAAAGTTAAATACAGTACTCTCTCTGTTCATTAATGTTTGACACACTTTTTAGTTTGTTTTCTCAAGCCATGTTTGATCATTAATAACTTTTGATGTGTATGTTAATATCATGTAAAATTTTAATGTTTGAAAAGTACATGCTTCATATAATTCAACGATACCTTACATGATAATATTACTAATTATATGTTACATGAAATTTATGGTCAAACGTGGCTTGAGAAAGTTGATTGAAAAGTGTGCTAAACTTAGCTGAACGGAGGGAGTACATAATAAGTTATTTATATATAAAAATATTTGTATAAAAATCATTGTTTAACTTATACTATAAAATATTTAAATTTTAATACTCCATCCGTCCCAACATAACCTTCATAAGCTCTTTTTCACGGTTTTCAAGAAACATGTTTGACAGTTAATATGTATAAATACGCATAATAACGACAAATAGAAAGTTGATATTTAGAAGGCAGGAGTTAGGGCACGGGCAAATACGTTTTGCATTGTATATGTGCTACCATTGTCCGTATGCTCTTTACAATCCCATGTGATGTGAGTCGAACCCGTTACTAGTTCTAGTACTATTAATTCCATATATGCAAGTATATATATTTTGTCCTACTGATTCTAGAGCACCCAATTTCCATCACTATTGAGCGGCTGCGGTTCATATCTCGTGTCTTCATGCAATAATCTCTATTTACATAAAAGCAAAAATCATACACATTTATTCTACTGATGAATTTTTATTTTTGGAAAAAAATATACTCTCTCAGTACCAATTTAAATTGCATAGAATTTTTTATATAATTTTCAAAAAACATGTTTGACCGTTACTATTTTTAACTACGTATAATAACAATAAATAAAAAGTTAATATTTAGAAACTACTTATTACATAGGATAATATTGTTGTTTATTCAAATACGTGGTAAAAGTTTGACTTGTCAAATAGTAAAATTGCAGGTTAAACTGGGATGGGGAGTAACTTTGTTAGAGTTTGTAAGAATATAATATAACTTTAAAGTGTTATTTAAGGTGCTAATAATAGTAAGTTGGACCTATTGAAACACTTTTACAAGAATTACTTTAAGTGATGTTAAATTAGATATGATGCAATACTTTTCAATATTTAGGTAACATTTTTCAAAGGTTTAATTAAAATTTTATATGTTATTGTAACATTTAATAAGTGTTGCTAGAAAAGTGTTACGATAAATCTAATTTGTACTAGTGACATTATGGAAATTATACAACTTATCTTTGGAATTTTAAGTAATTTTTCATGGATAGTGACCCGACCCGACCCAATTCATTTTGACCCAACCCATTTGGTTCGAGTCAATGTCCCATTTGGTTCAAGTGAGTCAATTCAATTTGGGTCGGGTCGAGTATGAGCCGGGTCAATTTTTTACCCAAATCAACCTGTTTTGCCCCATTTGCATTTTGCCCCATTTTCTTGAGAAAATCATTCCTTAAAAAGAATTCACAAAACATAATTAGTTTAACTCAACATAACCACTATTAATTCACTTCATAAATAAATTTAACATTCTTAAAAATATATGTATATAAAGATAAAATAATTTTGTAAAACTATTATTAATTATAAATAATATATTGATTGAAATATATATATATATATATTCATAATTATATAATTAGTAAAATTACCTCCGTCCCTCTATAAATTGCTTAATTACTTTTTCATGATCTTCAATGAGTACGTTTGACCGTAAATATCTCTAGTTACCTATAATATTGCCTCATAAAAATTTGATATTTAGAAAATAGAGGTTAAAGATGAATCTAACAATATCTCACGTGATATTTTTATTATATATATAAATTTATATTCAAAATCAAAATTTGCAAGGTTTGACTCTCAAAAACTAATTAAGCAATTTATAGTTGGACATAAGTATTCTAACTAAGTAAAATGAAAATGATTAAATTTTTATTTATTAAGTGAATGATTTTTAATTACATAAAATAAATATTCTTATTTTAAAATATATGAAAATGAATTGTAATTTATTCAGTATTTAAATATTAATACATTTAAAAATTATTCATTTTATTTGAATAAATTATTTTAAAAATTACTATTTCTTAAATGATTTTGGGTCATTTGTGACCCGATCCAACCCAAGCTAAAACTATGGAATTTTAAACACGATCTGATCCCCCATTTGATCTAAAAGGTTGACCTGATTTAGGTGAGTACAACTGACTCATTCCGACTCGTAGGTCAGCATGACCAGCCCAAATATATATACAAACTTTCTCAATGGCCCAATGGTACTCAAGATCAATGACTGTACCTTATTTCATTTCAAGGCCCAACCTAAAAAATAGTCAGTTAGTACCCACAAATATCTTTAACTTCAGTAAACACAAGTCCCCCAACCGAACACACTACTTTGTCGATTCCAAACTTGGAATTTGAATATGATGGGCTGTAAAAAAAAACATATTCCTAGTATCTCTTACGGCAAATTATATTACTCCGCACACTTTGACTTTTGACAGTTGACTTTAAAAATATTTGACCATTAATATTTTTGACTATGTAAAATTAAAAATTATAAAAAATAGTATTATGAAAATACATATTAAGACGAATCTAGCACTATGCTACATGATAATATCCTTACTTATATATCAATAGAATTTTATAGTTTAAATTAGTCAATTTTGACTAAATGAATAGTACAAGTGCAGTTTAACCTGGGACTGATGGAGTAGTCCAGTCTAAATATATTTTTATTTTTATTTGGAAAAGTCTAAATATTTATGTCCATTAGCCCAACCGAAGAACACATGATGAAAGGTTACTTTATTCAACTGACACTCCCTCCGTCCCATTTCAAATTGTACCACAATCATTTTAATGGTATTCAATAAATATGTTTAACTGCTAATGTGTTTAGCTATGTAAAATAACGGTAATTAAAGAGTTAATATTTAGAAACTACTTATTACGGCAAATTTAACAACACTATCTACAATAATATTATTGTTGATACATCTATACAAATATACAGTCAAACTTTAATAGAGAATAGTATCAAAGAAATAATTGTGCGATTTGAACGACGATAGAGGGAATAATTAACTTTGTATTTTACTCATCAGTGTACATCTTCTTACACAAAGACTATTCATAATGCGTTATTGACTGAAATTTTTCCACATGTTGACCATAAAGAAAAGTCCTCAACCTGATCACCATAAACTACTCACTCCATCTTCATTCATCACCTCAAAACACTAACCTTGAATCATCATAGGTATGGAGTCGAACTCGATCAACAACAGATTAGTTTCACTTGAAAATCAATCTTCGAGGGAAAAAATAGCCCTCATAATCTCTTTGATCATCGTATTCGGGACGATAATTTCCTGCATCATTTTAGTTCTCACAATCCTGAAACACGGGGCAAAATATGAATCGCTACTATCTGTTGCATCTCCGGCTAGAGCAATCGCGCATGTCTGTTCCCTCACTCCATACCCAACACCATGTCCAAGATCATCGCAAAGTCTTCATGCCCTCAAGGGAAAGATCACTCCATCCCAAATGTTTGCTCTGTCAGTTCTCTATGCCAAAAGTCAACTCATGATCGTTAGGTCAACGACAAAGATCAACGCTCCATCTTTGCAAGAGTGCAAAAGTTTGGCTTCTGATTCGTTGAGTCTGATCAACCAATCTGCTGATGTGATTGGGATCGCCCCGGATGATGAAATGTTTAAGGATTTGAAAAGGGCGAGGATATGAAAGAGTGGATGAAATTGACTGAGCGGAATCTGAACGAGTGTTTGAAGGGGCTCGGAGTTCGAGTCTCGGGAGATGTTCATCAAGAAAGATTGAAGGTTTTTGGAAAGTTTCACGTTGGGAGGATGAAGATGGAGATGTTATTGACAAGGCAGTATGTTGCGAATAGCTATGCGATGTTGGAAAATAATGGTGTCATTCTTGATATGTTCTATAATCCTATCCCACTTCGTAGTGTTTTGGTTAATGCAATGTTGAGTAGAAGTGGATTTGATTTTAGTATGGTGTTCTTCCCATCTCAATATTTGGTGTTAATTTTTCTGTTTTGCTTGTTATTGAGATTGTACTAAGTGTATGCAATTTATAAGACGTGAATTGAAGAATATGAAATTTATGGACTTATTTTTTATCAAACATGATTTATGATCCGTTGATTTGAACATTTCTGGCGAAAAAACCATGTTACTAACATAACGTACATACCTCAATAGTTAGACTGATTTTTTTTCGAACGAAAAATAAGATATTTGATTTTTTTTCTCTCTCGAAAAGTGCCCATATAACATTTGACCAACATATAAATTTTTCGGAAAGGTTAGTATAACTCTTGTTTGGGGTATAAGGTTAATAATGTATTCCCTGATTTCCCTCTAACTGTTTTTCAATAAACAAAAAATCAAATAGCAAAAATAGTCTAGTTTATTTAGCAACCCCAACTCATTTATTTCAACAATTACCAACATTACCACAACACTGTGTCGCTAAACTCTCCCATCAACACCACGTAACTCAACAGCACCCCTGTAACACCTCATCGCACCACAATCACCATTAATTTCAGCACCGCCACCCCTTCCATGCCCTACCACTCTCCTTTCCCCACCATCTCCTTTCCCTATTCCCACCACCGTCACCGCCGATCCCCTTCCCCCCTATGTTTTCGTCAAAAAATTTAGACGCCCCTTTACAAACACCACATGCACACGATAGTGCACCACCACTCAAAGTTTTCATTTAATTCACCTTCCCTCCCGCGCAACAAAACAACCCCAAATCATCATTATTTGAGATTCGTGTTCATTGATTTCAAACACCACCATCAATTATGTGATGATACTTTCCTCGTTTCCATGGCATGAGAGGAATAAAGAAATGTTTCGGTTTGGAAAGCCCTAAAAATCACAAAATTAGGTCAAATTCAACGTCAATTCCTTCAACTCTGAAACTGGTCCTGCCAGATAGCTCCTTGTGAGACAGTAGTCAGTGGTGCAACGATGATGTTTAATCCTCGAAGGAAGATGACGAAGATTTTAATGCCTCATAGTTGATATAATCTTTCGTGTTCCATTGATCGAGTCTGGGCATACTTCTCTTCTGAATTCATATCTCATGACTTGTTGAGCGCTATCTCATTGAATATTTCAAAATTAATGATCTAACCTTACTTGTATAAGTGAGTGTTTCAACCAAAATATTAAGATGAGAAATGACAAGAGTTTTTTTTTCCAAATTTCGTAATAATTTAATTTCGAGTGGTTATGAACATTTAACGAACTTAACCCGTGTTCTCTTCGAGCTAAAACCAACTTGAGGTATTTCACCACTTTCGAGAAACTCAAAATTATATTGTTATGTTTGAAGAAATCGAGAATTAAAGAAGCAATATTTTCTTTTTTGTACAATTAAATTGGAAGTCGCTTCAATCATTTCAACATTGAGCGGTATTACTATTAACTAATGTTGATTACAAGATTAAACCAACTAAATAATATTTTTGCACTTTTTAAAAAATGGAAACCATATTACCAACTAGGGCACATTTTTCCAATTCATCGTACTACCACTTTGTTGGACTTCCGTTTAGGAAAAACGAAAAAAAAAAGAATGTATTTAATAGAAACAGAAATTGATTCCATTTGTTGCCTTACAAATTACGACAATGTTAATAGTCATGGGGTAGGTTTTTATCCATTACAATGTTACGACAATGTTACGACAATGTCAATTCCATTTGTTGACCCGTGGATGGGTGAATTTTTATCGGCATTGTTGCCTTACAATGTTACGACAATGTCAATTCCATTTTTATCGGTTTTTATCCATTACAATGTTGCCTTACAATGTTACGACAATGTCAATTCCATTTGTTGACCCGTGGATGGGTGAATTTTTATCGGCATTGACCCATGGCATTGACTTTTTACCGGCATTGACTTTTTACCGGCATTGACTTTTTGAAGTCATTGACCCGTGGAAAAATATCTTTTTTCCTAAAAAGTCAACGCAGGTAAAAAAAAGTCAACGTCAGGGGTCAATGTCGATAAAAAGTCAACGACTTAAAAGCAACACCGGTAAAAAGTCAACACCCGAGTCAACGCCGGTGAAAAGTCAACATTGGGTCAATGTCAGTAAAAAGTCAACGTCATGGGTCAATGTTGGTAACAGTCAATGCCCGGGTCAATATTGGTAAAAGTCAACGCCACGGGTCAATGCCGGTAAAAAGTCAATGCATGGTCAATGTGGGTAAAAAGTCAACGACCCGGGTCAATGCCGGTAAAAGTCAACGCTCTGTCAATGCCGGTAAAAAGTCAACGCATGGTCAATGTCGGTAAAAAGTCAACACCCCAGGGCAATGTAGGTAAAAAGTCAACACATGGTCAATGTCGGCAAAAAGTCAACGCATGGTCAATGTTGGTAAAAAGTCAACACCCCGGGGCAATGTCGGTAAAAAGTCAACGCATGGTCAATGTCGGTAAAAAGTCAACGTATGGTCAATGTCGGTAAAAAGTCAACGTCACAGGTCAATGTTGGTAAAAAGTCAATGCCGGTAAAAAAGTCGACGGCCGTGTCAATGTCTGTAAAAAGTCAACGTCCGAGTCAATGTCTGTAAAAAGTCAACGACTCGGGTCAACGTCGGTAAAAAGTCAATGACTTGGGTCAATGTCGGTAAAAAAGTCAATGCCTCGGGTCAATGGCGGTAAAAAGGTCAACGCCAGGGTCAACGCTGGTAAAAAGTCAATGCCCGGGTCAATGTCGGTAAAAAGTCAATGCTCTGGTCAATGTCGGTAAAAAAGTCAACTCCCGAGTCAATGCCGGTAAAAAGTCAACGACGATGGTCAGCGTCGGTAAAAAGTCAATGTCGGGTCAATGTCAGTAAAAAGTCAATGTCCCGGGTCAATGTCGGTAAATAGTCAACGCCCGGGTCAATGTCAGTAAAAAGTCAACGATGGGTCATTGCCGGTAAAAAGTCAATTCCGGTAAAAATATGAAAATGCGACATTGACCGGCGTTGACCGACATCGTTGACTTTTTAAGAAGGGTGATGTTGTTTTGCAAAAAAATCATTTATGCACTTTCAACAAACTTATAGGGTCAAAAACGCGATTCACCCTATATTTATTCATGGCTCGATTTCGATTTTGAACTAATTTAATATCACTCGATCTCGTGGTGAATCATGATTTTACAGGTTCAATTGAATCGAACCGAGTTCGAAATATTTTAAACGGTTTGTATTCGAACAAACTCGTTTACGGTCGTAAAAATTTGATGAAGTTTTGAAAATGTAACTATAAAAATAGTTAGAAAAGAGTAAAAAATATTCACGCTTGAGTGTAGTCTATTACACTAAATAAAATATGGGAAGTGATCGGGTATTAATTGGGTACCAATAATTACCCAATTTTAAAAGGGTAAATTGGGATCCCAATCACATTTCTCTTTGCAACCCAATACTATAAATCCCATTTGATTATAATCTCAAACTAGAATGGGATGAAAATTTTCCATTCCATTAGGTTGTATTTAATGGGTCTCAATAGTTATTGGGATTAATTGACCTCTCTAGGTCATTGTTCCATCATAAGGTGGGCCTGGATTTTCTTTTTGGGTTGTTTTTAGGTTTTGATTGTGTGACCTCATAGAGTGATAAGTGTATTGTGTGCTAAAACGGAATGGATTGGCCAAGAAGAATGAGGTTTGATGCTAGTAGTTGCACACTTGTGTAGTTGGCTGGTAATTTTCCAGGCACATGAGAACTGTGCCCAATTTTCCTGCGACCTTGCCATGGCGAGTGATCATACCCATCCCACGAAATGTATCTTGTGATTAGTGGCATGGTTTCCTTGTGGTTTGGCTTGGTTGTTTATAAGGATAGAGGGTAAGGGGAGTTGGTTCTCGCTTCGAACTTTGCAGGATGTCTCCACTTAAGCTCGCTATCTGAATTTTTCCAGACGTATGTGAGATCACTGGTTTCTTTCCTATATCCCTCGCAAGGTTGAGTGATTAATGGTTCTGGTTAAGATTATGGTTGGGCTTAGGATAAGAGTGTCGCGTACGTATGAACTGTTTTGAATTCTTAATGTTGAGATTAATTCGGCGTTCAGTTTACCGAGATTGAATTTTTTACTAGTAATCCTTTGGAAAAAAATGTGTGAACGCATTATTAAAAGTTTTTTTAGGTGTATGTGAATTTGTTTACAATTTTCTTGCAATTTTGCCAAGGCGGGCTATCATACTCATCCCACAAATTGTATCTTCTGATTAGTGGTCTGAGTTCATAGTGGTTTGGCTTGGTTGTTTATAAGGATGGAGAATAAGGGGGGTTCTCGCTTTGAACTTTGTTGGCAGTCTCCGCTTAAACTCGCTATGTGGATTTTTTTCAGGCGTATGTGAGGCCGTTGGTTGCCTTCCTATATCCCTTGCGAGGATGGGTGATTAATGGCTGTGATTAAGATTATAGTTGGGTTTAGGATAAGAGTGTCACGTGGGTATGACCTGTTTTGAATTCTTAATGTTGAGATTAATTCGGCGTTCAGTTTACCATGAATGAATTTTTTACTAGTAAGTTTTTGAAGAAAAAAATGTGTGACGCGATATTAACAGTTTTTTAATTATGGCATATTTGGTATGTCCGAGTTTCATCATGCCTATATAAAGGGCATGTATTGACATGTTTTAACGCATTTTTTTATAGATAGTGTTTTGGGTAGTATTTTAGAGGGTGAACTTAAAGTTATCCATGGGGGGAAAGGGGGATGATTTTCCCTCGGATGATTATGGTGGCAAAGTTTTTCGTAGTTTTAGTTAGGCACATCACCGGTTAAGTAGTGGGCGAAGTTGATTGGAGTGTTCTCTCCACTTTGTTGGGGTGATTGCCAGATCATGTATATGTACAACAAGTGTCATTTAATGTTGATTTTCTTGGTGTGTATGTATTTATATGTTTTGACGATGATTTAATGAGATCGGCGCCAGCAAATCTTGGCTACAACGTTGAGCCGACGAAGGCTGGGGCGATTTTCGGTGAAGGCAGAGGCGGTTTCCGGCTCGGTGTGAGAATACTGCGGCCGGGGGGATCGCCGTTGTGAACCACTGGGCGAGAGAGTGGAGGAGGCATCTAGCAAAAATCTAGCATTTTTGGTAAAAAATATGGTGGTCGGTGGCGGTTTCCGACGAAAAAATGAAAATGAAATAAATATATAAAATTGTGATATATATACTAAAATTTCCTATATTTACAACAAAAGGCTCCATTTTTCAGGTTATTTTAAAAGGAACAGCCCAATTAAAACTTACGGCAAATGCATAATAGACCATGCCTAATGTTTAGGCTCTCTAGCTAAGTTATACTCAAAACCATTTCAAACCCAGCTTTTCAAGAAGTTAAAACATTGGTGCTAGAAAATTGAAACATATTTTGATAGCTGAAGAATGATTTTACATTTGGTGGGAATTCAATGGCATGACGGGAAAGGATATTGTTTGTTCAAATCTTATTTTATAATTATAGCACGGTGCAATTCAGTCTGAATTGAAACAAATTAAGTTCTAGTTCTGGTTCTGGTAACAATAAAATCATACAACATTGATAGTTTAATAACCTTTAGTCTGAAAGTCACACCTGTGGTAGATTTCTCTTTGGTGTTATTTGGAAATTTCAGCCATCAGAGTCAATGGCTGAACCCTTTATTCATTCATTCATTCATTCAATACCAGTTCTTTCTTGTCCTCCCAAGTCTTCAACCTTTTCTGAGCAATTGCCACCTGCAGTTTCAACCAGTGTAAGTCATGTGATGCTTAAATTTTCCAGGTTTTTCCACATTTTAAATGTAGATCTACCTCTTTGTTCCAGTCAGTTCGGTAAGTGGTCCAAATGAGAATGAGAGTTTGCATCAATGTGCCACCAATCATCCCCGACCAGATTCCCTAAAACCAAATCAGTGTAATTTTGCATCAGACACCAGAATCTCCCTCCGTCCCATAAAAAATGGCATAATTTGACTTTTGGAGTCAACTGCATCAGTATTTAACTACTGCAGTATGAGATTTAGGTAAAGGTAAGCACACCTTAGCTCCAAGTTTGAAGTAAAATCCAAGAACTGCTCCAATGGGGATGCCAACCATGTAATAACTGCCAACGTTAACGTACGCGACAAATGATTGCCATCCACAGCCAACGGCAACACCTACACGAAACAAGACAGCACTAGTGAAATGAACCCAATTGAACGATTCTGTTGTTTGGCTAGTGAAATTGTTACCGGTTAAAACTAGTTGAATTCCATTCAGAACCAGCGTGACAGCAAGCACGGGGCACAAATCAGACACTGCGTTGGCAACAACTTCCCCTCCTGTAAACATGTAGCTGATGCTATGGCGGAATGCAAGAACAACTAGAGCAACAACGATGGAGATTATGAACGACATCGATGTAACCACGACAACGGAAAATGCAGCTGCCCTGGGGTGTCCAGCTCCTAGCTCATTTCCCACTCTCACACTGATCACCAAAAGTATGCAATCTTAAGGTTAATCTCAGTTGAAATAACAAAATTGGTGTAAAACTAAGCTAGCTAACCTTGCTGCTGCATTGAATCCTACTGAAATCATAAACACCCAGCCCAAGACAGTAATGCTGCAAATAATTTATGAAAAATAATAGTGAGTCATTTCAATTCTTACTTTTATGAATCTGAACTAAGCAAGAAATAAGTACTTCATTAGTTCATTACCATATGGAAAGAGCATCCAAAGCGACCTCGGGATCGGGGAGCAGTCCAGCCAGCATAACAAGAATCTGGAAATACCATGTTTCCAAGCAAAGCATGACAGCTGATGCAGCCGACAACTTGAAGAAATCCCAGAGGCCGTGGAATGCCTGGACGCTGAATCCGCGCCACGTGTCCCTAGTCCTTTTGCTGTAAACAATGTAAATGAACTGTCCGATCACTATTATGCACCAGGAGAAGCTCAAAACCAATGCTGATCCTAGTAGCCCGAGTCCGAGCTTGAAAACAGCAATGTAACTAAGAATGGCATGGAGAAACACTGTTGCAGCTGAAATGTAAGCACTGGGTGCCACAATGCTCTGAGATTGGAGAAACTTCTGTATCGGGAAGTTGGCGCAGTACGCGAAGAGCTGTGGGATCAGGCCATAGCTGAACAAGGCTGCTGCTGCAGCGATTTCTGGCGATTGGCCGAGGAATATGAGGATCGGCTTGGAAAATATGTAGGCAAACATGATTAAAATGCCTGTTAAAGTAAGAAGAATGGTTGATCTTTGGAGATATATTCCGAGCATTTCGAGCTTCTGAGCTCCATATGCCTGTCCGCAGAGTGTCTCTACTGCACTGCCCATCCCTAGCTGTTCACATAACATATGGAGTACATTAATTTACATAACCAGAGGTAATTGCCTTTTTCACAAGAATTATGCTATTTTGTAAAAAAAAAATTGCTATTTTGTACAATCAAGAGTGCTGAATCATCTTATAATCATTTCATGAGAATTTTCTATCGAATTGGATCAAGTTTGTATTAATCATTGTGCATAGTAAAATTTTAACAGCAGGATATTCACATAAATTGGTCATTTATATCATGAAATTCATCATTTTATATCGAGTTGGAGTACACAAACGTAAACTCAATTTTGTGCATGGCTTTCTACTTTCCACTACAATACCACCCATAAGTCTATTGTTTAACTCAAATAGCGATGAAAAATTACCCTTTAGGCCCACTCTCCAACTCCGGGCCTGTACAGTAATGTCTCGATGTATGAAAACTCTTGGTGCTAAAAAAAATTATTCATTTAGTGAGGTTAATTACTCGTCGATGAATGAATATATTATTCGTTTATCGATAAATTAATTTAATTCAATTACATAGTATATTATATTTCTACATTTTTTGTATAAATAATTATTTTACATCTAATGTACAAACACGTATATAAACTAAGTACATCTATCATGTACTAATAAGAATCTATGCATGGAATACTTAGAGACTAAGAAAATGTACCTAACCTACACTACAAACTATATATATAGTTCTAAAGTCATGGTTTGGAAAATAATTCATTCTACTATATCTTTCTTAATATTCAATTTGATGGCTTCCAATCACCAATCAAAATCATCAACAAAAACAACTTTGACCGACCAGATTAGGAGGGCCATATGTGAGCATAAGAAGGAACATCCAAATCTTACGCAAAAGGATATGCCAGCATGGGTGAATGAAAAGTTTGATTTGGATACTAGCCAAACCATAATATCAAATACTCTCAAAAGATCAGCAGAGTATTTGTCAGATGAGATGAAAAATAGCGATGCTAAGAGGCACAAGTCAACTAAGTACCTTGATTTAGAGAAACTTTTATATGAATGGTTTCTTCGAAGACAAGAGAAAGTGAATATGCCAAGAGAAATGATCCAAAGTAAAGTAAAAGAGATAAATTGAAAAAAGAAAAAGAAGCTCTGACTGTGTGCGATCTACACCATGACTGTGTGCCATTTTCCGATCTTTTTCCCCCCAAATTTGGTGAGTTCTCTGAACTTCACCGCCATGGGCAAGTCCGGGGAAAAGAAATTGGCAAAGAAGACACTCGCTCATTTAAGGAGTATCGATGAGGGATAAAAAAAACAGAGCTGAAGAGAAATTAGAGGGTTTGAAAAGTGTACTGGATAGTGAAGTTACTCCAAAATCATTGGTAAGGTCTAAAAAAACTTAACGACTAAGGCTGAAGAAGAAGTTCAACTCCTAGGGTTATTACCTCCAACAAAGAGGGAAATAAAACTGGCGCACAGAGAAAACTAGAAGGGTACGGAAATTAGAGAAGGCAAACAATTATCCTGGGAGAATTCTTGACAAAATTCATCCAAATAAATCAATCCGAATATTGGTTGAATTCTTGAATGAATCTGTTTTATCTAAACTTACCAAATATAATCCAAACAGAACTAAATCTCCTAAAATTGCAATAACTTCGAAATTAGCTCTAAATTTGAGCACACTGTCTCACTAAAAAACCCAATGGTGTTAAACTCCTAAAATCACAGACCAAAATAAAATAAAATAAAACTAAGAAAATCGTAATAAATGATATTCTGATACTCGTATCATGGGGAGATTTGATGTTTACTCTCATTTAATGCAACGAGGTTCTAAAAATATATATTGTAAAATATATAGTAATATATAAATAATTATAATCTAACCATAAAAGTTATCTGAACGATGTTTGCTATTATTGGTCTAACCCTTACCAGTTCTTAAAAAAAACCTTATATTAGTTAAATACGTTATTATTTTATAAATATAATTTAACTCATTTAAATTGCATAATAGATAACATAGATAAAATCACTTGAAGGGTGTATTTAAATGTTTGTGTTAGATGAAATGACATTGTAATTTATTTATTTACATTATTTAAAAAAATTATAATTTAAAATGATCGACTAGGGGTATTAATTTGTTCTACGGAGAATAATGATAATATTGCACTTAATTATGAAAAAGGTGAGCATGTATTTTTGTAAACCGTCTACAAAGAGTGAAATAGATAAAGTTAACTTTGTCAAATTGTTATATTAATTAAAATTTGATTAAATAAAAAACATGCATAAAATTGTATGAATGAAAGATGTTTATTGCAGATGCATTTGCAAAAAGCGTATGATACAGTTGAATGGCCAGCACTGGAAAGCATTATGAAGGAAGTGGGTATGCCAGGTCAATTCATCAACTGGATAAAGATGTGTGTGTCATCGGTGTCTTATAAGTATGTGATTAATGGCAGTGTTACGAAGCTTATACAGGCAAAAATAGGATTACCACAAGGGGATCCCATGTCTCCCTTACTTGTTGTGTTAATTATGGATTATATGTTGAGGTGCTTAAAGAGCTTGAAGACAGATCAGAACTTTCAGTACCATCCAAAATATGATAAACTGAACCTGGTGAATCTAACCGTTGATGATGATTTGCTACTACTGTCTAAAGGAGATGGACGATCAGTGCAGAGGCTAATGAAGGCTTTCCAGAAGTTTACCAGTTCTAGGGGACTAAAGGTAAATTAGTCTAAATGCAAAGTATATTTTGGAGGATGTGAGGATATACTAGAAAAATGAAATACTAGAGTTAACAGGTTTTGATGAGGGAGAACTTCCTTTTAAGTATTCAAGTGTGCCACTGGCTAGTAGAAAACTAAATGTGAAGATGTGTCTGCCTTTAATAGAGAAGATAACTAATAGATTGAAGTATTGGAGTGCAAGCTTGTTGAGTTATGCTAGCATGTTACAGTTGATAATGAGTGTACTATTCTCTATTAGAAACTATCGGATGCAAAGTTTCCCTATACCGAAATCAGTTTTGAGGCATATAGAAGCAATGTGCAGGTCTTTCTTATGGAATGGAGGAGAAGAAATTAAAAAGAAAGTCTTGGGTGGCATGGGAGAAAATATGTTCCCCAAAGAATGAGGGTGGATTTTTTATCATATCACTTGCAGAATGGAATGAAGCAAACATGTATAAAACACTGTGAAACTTGTGCAAGAAGGTAGACAGCCTATGGCTAAAATGGATTCACTCGTACTACATAAAAGATGGAGATGTCATGGATGAAGAATTTGGTCAAATGCATAACAAAGGCAGGTGGAATGGAGAGCTGGAAAAAAACTAGAAAATGAAAAGAGATTCAAAATGAGAATGATGTACATGGAGTTAAAATGGGAACAGCAAGAAGGGGTGATATGGGAAAAATATTCTTTGCAAATCCAACAAGGTAAAGGGCCAAATTTACATTATTGGTGGACATTATTGGTGGGATGTCATGGAACATTACCAACGAAAAAAGGCTGAGGAGATTCGGGATAACAGTGGATGGAAAGTGCTAGTTCTGTGATGAGCTGGAAAATAAGAGGCGTATGTTCTTTCGTTGCAACAGAACGAGAGAGATCTGGAGGAATGTGCTCAGGTGGATGGACATTAAAAGAGAGCCGAAAGAATGGGAGCATGAGAAGGAATGGCTAATTTAGAAAACAAAAGGTAAAGGATGCAGATCAAGGAAGTTAAAACTTGCAGCAGCAGAGACTATGTATGGTATTTGGTGAATGAGGAACGATGCATGTTTTGAGAAGACAACTCAGGTTTCAAACATAGAAAGAAGAATCGTAGAGAATATTGTATACAGGGTGTGGATGTTTCCAAAACTAAAAGTTAGATGTGTACAGTTTGTGATGTAATAGGAAAAAGATAGAAGATATGTATTGCATAAAATTTTGGTAATGAAAGTACAACCATTTCCAAAACAAACAAAAAAAGGCCAACAATAAACATATCTAAAAATATTTATAATATAGTCATATTATTAACATATTTAAATTTTGGTTAATGTTTTCTTATTTAAATTTAATATACTATTATCTTTTTAAATGTATTATATATATATGCACCAACTAAAAAGTCTAGACTTAATTATTTTTTTGAATAATAACTATTATAATGAAATCACATATAAATATGACTTACAAGTTAAGAGTTTTATGAGTTATGATTGACAACACACTAATGGAGATCCTTTAATTTAAAGGCAGTGAGCAAAGGCATTTCCTAAGGAACCGCCTTTGATTGGGACTTGAGGAAAGTTTCGAAGTCGGAACTCACTCCCAAGCCACCCAGAAAAATTTTAAAGGAACTTTTAAGTTGATTAAAAGCGGTTCTTCGAGAATCTCCTTTGATGGGTATCAATTAAAGGCGGTTCTACTGAAAAACCGTCTTTAATTTGGTATCTTTATGAACCTCTATATAAAGAGAAACCTTATTTTTCCATGTCTTAGACATTTTTCTAACTACCTCATCTCACATCCACCTCTCTCCCTCCTTCACTCAACCACCCCTCTCTCCCTCCCTCTCACTTCCGGCCACCTTCGTGCCTCTTACTCCCGTTGTAACCCCAACCACTGTGGCCCCCTCTCCACCGTCGCTCTCACCACCTGAGCCTTCCACTATGGCACCCTCTCCACCGTCGCTCTAACCACCGGAGCCCTCCACTGCATCACCCTCAACATTGGAGCACTCTGTTGCATCTCCCTCACCTCCGGAGTTCGCTGCCTCGCCCTCACCCCAATATAAGGCGGTTTTTAAACCTTCTTTGATCGAATCGATCAAAGGCAGGACCAAAATAAGCACTTGAAAAGTGTCTTCTCTAGTTCGTTAAAACCGCCTTTAATATGCTCTTTCTCCACTAGTGACAAAAAAAATTATAAAAGAATATCTAAAAACAAACAGTTTATTTTTGTTAGTACAAAGTACTCTTTACGCGGTAGTGCCTGGGTATCAATGCTTGTAAAAATATCCTATTCTCTACTAGGGAGATCTCTTTTTTTAAGATCGAAAAGTATACATGCAAAGTAATATGATATAAATCATTGATTATAAATCATTAAATCAACAAAGAGAACAAATATATAGAACAGATTAGTTCATTCAATTTTGATACAAAAGTAGTACATTAAAACATTAAAATGACATGTGTGCTATATTTACCCTCAACAAGACCCGAATTGAATATATTGAAATCCGACCAAACCCAACCTGAAAGGAATATATCTGGAAAGTACCAAAACAAAATCTGATCCAAACCCAAACCCAAACAAATAAGTTGTATACCCGAATTGTACTTAAAATTGAAACAACCTGAATCAAACCCGATTCAAAAAATGTATACCCGAATTGTACCCAAAATCAAAATAACCCAAACCAAAACTGACCCAATCTGACATTTTTCAAAACTACCAGAATGACACCCCGATCCAAACACACATGATCAAGACCCGATAACCAAACAAAAATCCATCTACAAAATCATACCAAAATTGATTGAGTTTCACCCGTACCAGGCCAAAAAGACCCGTAGCTCTACTAATTTTGTCACTTTGGTGAACTTTTGGGAAGATTCAATCTACTTTTATTTTACTTTTGATGTTGAGTAGAATTCTTTTAGATCAAAATATGGGAGATGGACAGTCATTTGTGTTTTAGATTTGAAGGAAATTCTCAATAAAAAAATTCGTATATTCTTCGGTTTAACATTGGGCAAGGTTTGTGGAAAACCCGTCTTAATTTACATAAGCATATGGAAAGCGGGGTTGAATTAGAAATATAAAATATAAAAGGTTATAGTTGCAATATTAAAAATTTATTATGCAACGTACAATAATTATAAATTTATGACTCGATTAGTACAAGCCAAAATTTTATCTTAATTTTTTAATTTATTATTTTTTCTTATATAATTTGCAGTTTAAATTTTAATTTTTTTATAATTTATGGAAAGCGGACTCTTAATAATGGGTGGTTATTCCATCCGTTGGCACCGGAAAGTTCCTTGAGCACCAGAAAGTTAAGGATTGTAAAAATCATAAGATGGGAATTAGTAATAATTGAAGCGCCTCCTTTGGAGTTTGGAGTATACACTACTACAAATTAGAGAGTTATCGTAACAATTTCTTTGCAACACTTATTTAAAATATTACAATAATTTATAAAGTTTTACTTACAACTTTGAAAAATGTTATATAAATATTGAAAAGTACTACCTAAATTTTAAAAAGTGTTACATTAGATCTAATGTAACATCGCCTAAGGTAATACTTGTAAAAGTGTTACAATA
>JAULKK010000011.1:5754749-5767362 GCA_032355705.1 Rubia peregrina
TTCTCCTAACCAAACTATTTGGAGAGTAGACAGGAAGCTAAGATGATTTTACTGTTTCAAAGGTCGCCGGCAAAATCGTAGGTGGCAGAGACTTCCTAATCTAATGTTGTTTACAAAAGAACAATTTTTAAGCTCGCATTCCTTATTGAACTAATCTAAAGTTAAACATCTATAAGACACTAAAACATAAGCAAAAGGACCAAAGCACCCGAACCCAATGATCTCAGCCCCTACTAAAGTAAGGAAAAACCTTCCCGTGTGTGCAGCCAATATGATGACCCAGTTCGGTCAAACCGAACCCGCATCCACCCCATAATTTTAGGCAGATCTAACCCCCGGTTTATTACCACCGTCTGCGATGTTTCAGCCGATTACCAATACAGAAGAACACCAGAACTTCCACCTCACAGGACCAAAGAAGATTCGCCGATCTCGTCGGCAGCAATCCACCACTGTACGCCGACTCGTACCACCAAACGTCATCATGGTCCTTCTCTGCTTGGGGATTTATACATTCTCCCGATCATGTCGTGGTCCATCTCCGGGGAGGACGGGCAGTTGCGTTTTTCTTAGCACTTTGTTGTCATGTCCAACCCTACTCTACCAAAGGTGTGATCCTTCTTTGAGCCGGGGACGATCGACGGTATGTTGGCCCCTTGCCGGCCAGCTTCATATCTACTACAAGAATGAAAATAATAGCAGCAACTAAAAAAATAACATAAATAACAGGGGACCGTTTGCCACCTAGGACCGGCGGTAACGGTTGTCCATCACCGGTATCCGCAGTTTACAGCGTCTGTCGCCGATAGCCGTCGGTATGTGCCGATCACTGCCGCCGGAGTTCTGTTTTCCGTTGGACTGGTCTACGCCTGTCCACTGTTCCGTCATCCATCTACCTTTAGGACCCACTGTAATCTACCGGTGACCCTATCCCGTAGCTCCAACTTCTTCGTCTGCATCTAAGGCCACTGCAGTTATCCTGGTTCTGCGTGAAAGTCGTAGATCGTCTTGCGCTTTGTCATGGATCTCAGAAGAGCATCGTCCTGACCCATATCGTTGACACCGCCATCTGGTCTCCACTGGGAGGGGGTAGAGTTCTTCGTCGGAGAGAGGCGGGTAGTGTGCACCGGCTGCCCGAGCCCCAGATTTACTAGCTACAACTATGAAAATATTTTTTTTTTAAAGTGTGGGACGCCGGCCCACCGCCGATGATGTCCCTCCAGCTTGAGTTTCCATTTAGGTTTTTTGGGGGAATCCTTTGGGAGCGTATTTTTATGTTATCTTCCAAATTTTCGTTGATGTGTTGATGAACAAATAAGTGGTCAATATAAATTTTTAAACTTTTAAAAAATCAAAAGTATAATATGTGATTGTAAAATTGTATTAAGGGTAAATTTAACCTTTTATAGTCCTTTTTTTTGTCAATAACAGTAAAAAAAATTGAAATTTTTTATTGAAACAGACCAAAGAGGAAAATATGAAAAATTTTATGGGACGGAAGAAATAGTATGCTATCATGCGAAAAGGAAGACTATGAGTGAACGGCAAATTTGTGGCAGAGAAAATTATTTAATCACGTAAGATTTTATAATAGGTTAGATGGGCTGAATTTTACATAATTAGTGTTTTAAATTGAGCTAGATGTGTTGATTAACAAATTAATGCACAACAGATTCTTTAAAATTTTCTCTAAAATGGATATTCAAAACTCATATTCTCTATTTTTTTTACCCCAACTCCAACAAATTCTCCATTTTACAAAGTTTAACATATATTTCACAATAATAACTCATGTTAACTATTATTTGATTATCATGAGTTTGACACAGAGTCTTATTTATACCGCTTAACTATTATACGGGGTCATTTTATAATGAATACTAGGGTGATTTGATTTATATTTTCATTTATTGCAACGAGATTCCCATAATTTTTAAAAACCCTTTAAAATGTATTTCGAAACATAAATAATTATAGTCTAACCTAAAAGGTTATAAGAACTAGTTTTGTCATAATTGATCTAACACGCTCTCTAAGTTTCAAATATCATAATAATTTAAGAATTGATCACTCAAGTGACAAAAATAAAAATAGAGAAAAATCGAATAGTTCAAAGGTTCAATTTTATATTTTGATTCAACCAGAATTAAATGTTGCAATGGTTGACCTTACTTTTGGTATAAATGAAAAATAAGCCTTAAAGTTCAAGTGTTAATTTAATGATTACATTAAATATTTCATTCTCCAAATTATTTCTCTCTACCGATATAGAGAACCAAATCTTCTCTTTCATCGAAATCTCTATTTTGGAAAATGATATGAAGAACCTGTTAGACCTCAAATAGTACATAAACCTCTAAAATCAACCAAATTCTCTATTTTAGAGAACCTGTTAAATTTGTTCTTAGTGATCAATATCAATTTTTAAGAGAAGGGGGTTGGGTGTTGGGGAAGCGAAGAAAATATTAGACACATCATTCAACCGTACCAGTAAAAGCAACTGGATCAAAAGAGAGCATATAAAGTAAAAAAAAATTATATGTTAGTTAAGATTCCTCCAACTGATAACTGTGGTATAGTTCAGAAAGAAAAACACCTAAAAGAAGCAACAGCTTAACTATCAACACCCTAAGAGATAGAGATGACCTGGGGGAAAATTATTACATAAAAATCTCATGGGTTTTCTTGCAAGCCCAAACCTGCTCCATTCCGGCATGGAAAAACACCCTTTCTGGCGATAAATCATATGAAGAAAATAGATTTTTATTTATTTCTTGTATGAAAACACTCGACAAAAAAATGATCATTTCTTCGACAACTGCCTTAGCACGTAAGGAAGAATGCCTCCATGGTTGAAATAAGCCAACTCCACCTACAAAACACAAACCAAAGTGTTAATTACAATCACGATTCCAACTTGTATCGACTAGCATCACATCTTCTGAGGGCATACACTTACACAATGTGCTTTCGCAATCTCAAAAGGTCGACTTGTGTTCTTATATTCTAGCACACTCGTATGATGCTCTTTTCCGAGACAGGGGAGAACTTTAATAAAAATATAAAATTTTAGGGGAGATCTTTAGCTTTACTGCCAATTCCTTCACGAGTTGGATGCATAATAACGAAACTCCTTCTGAAAACTATGTCTTCATGCTTATAGATTATTAGGTAATTATCACAGCTAATCAATGTCTGAGATCCACTTTAACAGCCATGGTGCGACACTTCTAATTGACAGTCGCACAACATGACAATTAAATCTATGACCTCCCAATTCTTCGACTGACCAGCAAAGAGCACTATATTATGGGCGCCTGAATCTTCAGATAGTAAACTAAAGCACTTTAGATCTCTTACCAAATGCTTGGATTTCTTTAAATCGTCAACTTTCCCTATATACAGTACCAAATTCAACTGATATTGAATTGGACTGCCTTAACTAGGGGGAATTATATTTCAGTGAACAATGTGCATGTAGAAAAAGGGAAAATTACAAAGTGAAACTACTCCTCCTATTTTCCCAATATTTATGTTCAAATTTCCCTTAAGATATAACATTCAAATGTATATGATGAAAGTTGAAACAAAAACTCTAGGCAATCATGTTATTATCCACTAAATGGATGGATCATTCTAGTAAAAGGATTAAAAAAGAAGAAGGTTTACCTCCGTATCGAAGCGGACTGTGCATGTGAAAGATTTTCCATTATCAGTCTTGACAGTGACATCCTGGCCAGGTCGGATCTCACTGATTTGGCTAGGAAGATCGATGGTATAGCGCTCATGACCTGTCAGTCCAAGCGTGTCTGCATCTTCACCAGCTTTGAAGCATAGAGGAATAATACCCATGCCAACCAAGTTGCTACGGTGAATCCTTTCAAAGCTTTTTGCAATGACAGCTTTTACCCCCTGGCAATCATTAACAGATGCATCAGCAAATAACGACATAAGTGTAAGAAACAAGAAAGGAAAAAGAACAAAATGCAATTCAAGTTAAGAAGCTACCTGTAACATGGGACCTTTGGCAGCCCAATCACGTGAACTGCCACTTCCATACTCCGCTCCAGCCAAGATAATAGTGTCAGTTCCAGAAGACTTGTATCTCTGCAGATGGAGGAAAATATGAATTAGTAATATGCTTAACTAAACTGCGTTTGTCAGACTGAAAATCATGTGCATATGCTATCACTAACAAGAAAGGAGTTTAGAAATCACCATTGCAGCATCGAACACATATAACTCTTCTCCAGTAGGAATATGTATTGTTTTGGGGCCTTCTTTCCCATTCAACAACTTGTTTTTAAGGCGAATATTAGCAAAAGTTCCCCGTGCCATTATCTCATCGTTACCACGACGGCTGCCATAAGAGTTGAAATCTTTTCGTTCAACACCATGTTCAAGAAGAAACTTTGCAGCTGGACTATCTTTGTGAATGCTTCCAGCTGGTGAAATGTGATCTGTGGTGATACTGTCCCCGCAGTTTAATAAACAGTACGCATCCTTCACCCCATGGGGACCAGGAGGATCCATGGTAATATTCTGAAAATATGGTGGCTCGTGAATGTAGGTAGAATTCGGATCCCATGAGTACTTTTTGGAAGCTGGGACTGATAAGTCATTCCACATAGGATTACCCTTTGTAATAGCTTCATATGTACTCCTGAACATTTCGGGGAGTACACTACTTTGAACAGCCTAAATCAAAAAAATTAAGTATGTTATGCTCAACTTTAAGGCTCAGTATGCAATCAAACTAAAGGTCATTCATAAAGCTGTTCACTTGCCTCGGCAACTTCTTGAGTAGAAGGCCAGATATCCCTAAAATAAACGTCCTTGCCATCTTTCCCTACTCCAATTGGCTCTTTCTCAAAGTCAATATCAACCTATAGAAAGATTATTGTGAATAAATATGAAAAATACTCTTAAAAAGAAACGAAACAATCTGGAAAACATTCATACACAAACATAATACAGAACTACGACAGTTGTCAAAAAAACAAAAAAAAATCATCACATGGTCTCTGGTGTATGCTCAAACAAGCCTATGCAGACCGACTGACGACCCACATAACCCTTACTATCTACCTTTGATCTTGAATCCTTTCTTTATGTAACATAAGTTTAGAATGTTATGATGAAAGGACTAAGCAGATAGAATAAGAAATAAGGAAATAAAATGAAGTTTTGACAAACCCTATTCAAACGAAGCCAATTTACTAAATCTCCATGCAGTTTTAGGTAGTGTATCAATACATCATGATTCATCAAATACAATATATTAATCAGATTCCAAACTATGTTGCCATAAAGAGCATAGAGACACATACAGTTCCAGCAAGGGCATAAGCAACGACTAGAGGAGGTGAAGCAAGGTAATTTGCTCTTGTCAAAGCATGAACACGTCCCTCGAAGTTCCGGTTTCCAGAAAGTACAGCGGCTGCCACAATATCTGCAAAACACGGAATGATAATTAACAAGATTAACCTGTGAACAAATATCTGCAAGACACCAAATGAACAAATAGACATGTGAAACCAAGGTGAAATGAGGAAGCCAAAGAATGTACCATTTTCTGATATTGCCTTGGCAACTGATTCTTCCAAGTCTCCAGAGTTTCCAATGCATGTTGTGCAACCATACCCCACAATGTTGAAGCCTTGCTGATTCAAATATTTTTGCAGTCCACTACACAAAACAAAAACGTTATTGTACCTCTATAAAATCTCAACTTGAGTACAATACCAATGAATGAATTTATTTTCTATGGAGAGTACCTCTGAAGCAAGTATTTTGTGACGACTCCAGAGCCTGGAGCGAGACTTGTTTTCACCCAGGGTTTGACCTAGCGAAAATTTATTCCTATTGAGTTAGCAGCGGTGAAAAGCTTTAATAAATCATTAGTGCATAGAGGATATTGGATCACCACTAACCTGCAGACCCAATTCGCTGGCCTTTTTGGCAACAAGAGCAGCCCCGAGCATCACACTGGGGTTTGATGTATTAGTGCAGCTAGTAATAGCAGCAATGACAACACTACCATGCTTGAGCTCAGCTGGCTCTCCATGGAATGAAAACTTTGCCACTTTCTCTTGCTTATCCTTGGGTACAGCAAAGCCCTACAATAATATTATATTCATGAGTGCAAGGAAGTTTCTTGAATATGAAGCAATAAACTGATAATATCACATATTTATAAAGCTCATTCTGTGTGCGAAGTTAATCACTGACCAATGTGTAACAAACAAAATGATGACAGATAAATTAATTTAAGGTGAGACAGAAGGAAAATTCCCTTGAACCTGGACACAAATGAAATATAGTTTAATCATGTGAGGGTAAGAGGGGTGCAAAACCTCACCTTGAACCCAATTGCATTATTAAGGCAACCATGCCAATCTGCCTTCATATCTTTAAGAGCTACCCGGTCATGCGGTCTATCACAAATAATATATATTAGGTATATATGAGAAATAATGAGTATCTCCATCAGATTAAAGAATCTACTTTAAATGTGAACTCTTTTTATGAGATGGAAGGAGTATAAGGTATCACTTATCTATACCTTTTTGGTCCTGAAAGGCATGGTTCAACTTCAGAAAGGTCTAAATCCATATAAGATGAGTACACCTTATCTTCTTGAGGCTGAGAAGGAAAACAGAAGCCTTTGTCAGTCACGAAAAACAGAGACAACCAACCAAAATTGAGAAACTGAGATAAGCCTACCTCACTGTAGTCAACGAACATTTTATTTGCACGAAGATATCCTTCAATCATTGCCACCTGCATTCCATCAATACAAGTTCCAATAACATTTATTAGTAAGTAACACAACCAGTCAGTCAATTTCAATTGCCCAACCAAAATACTTGCCGTCTCATCGCTTCTGCCAGTTAATTTCAGATATTCCAAAGTGACATGATCAACGGGGAAGAACCCCATCGTAGCACCATATTCGGGGGACATGTTAGCAATCGTTGCCCTATCAGCCAATGATATTTTACCAACACCTTCACCTGTAAACAAGAACAAAACAAAATGTTAATCTGTTTTCAATGGACGAGTTGTTCAAGAGGCTGGATTAAGCATACCATAAAATTCCACAAATTTGCCAACAACACCATGCTTTCGGAGCATTTGAGTGACAGTAAGAACCAAGTCAGTTGCAGTGACACCATCGCGCAATTTGCCCGACAATTTGAACCCAACAACACCAGGTAGCACCATGCTCATTGGCTGCCATAAGGGGGAAAAAAACCATATCAACAAAATGCACCCTCGACACAATACTCATAAGATGGTGTCTTTCTAATAACATACAGAACAGAGAGTTGCGATGCAAAAATTGCTCAACCATGAATTTGTTAAGATTGATATGTTGGCTAGAAAGAAACAGGTGTGGCAGAAGTCGTTTAGAGATATGTAGGTTATTCCCATGTGCCTTTAGATCCACAGTAGATAACAAATAAACACAAAAACAAATTTTCCTTTGGATATCGTATCCGAAATTTGATGTTTATGCTCCCATAAATAAAAATACAAATATAGAGAACATCCTAAAAGACATCATGAATATGTCACAAATGCAATGGAGCGTCAAATGTAGTTTAAGAAATAATAATCAACAAGCTTCTCATCAATTTATAATTTGATACCTGACCAAGCATTACAGCCTCTGCCTCAATACCCCCAACTCCCCAACCGGCAACTCCCAATCCATCAATCATAGTGGTGTGGGAATCTGTGCCAACAACGCTGTCTGGGTAAAGCATGCCATCTGTGTTGAAAACAACACGGCCAAGATATTCAAGATTGACCTGTTACGGAGTTAAGAGAAATTAATCATCAGAATAAGCCTGAATGCCATATGGATGGAGAAGAGGGGGGAAATCAGAGAAATGCTGCAATCGAACCCTGTAGAGGAAACAATGGAAAAGCAAAAGCATAACAATAGCAAGGCTATAATGGATGACTTTCGTTTCTTTCTTACACCAGAATTCATTCTATTTCAATGGGCTTGGATATTCTATTCCTTGACAACTCATTTTTGTTATAGCCATCCATACCTGATGCACAATGCCAGATCCGGGTGGTACAACAAGCATGTTTGTAAAAGCATTAGACCCCCACTTGAGGAAAGCAAATCTCTCCTTGTTTCTTTGGAATTCACGCTCCATATTTTCTTGCACAGCATTCTCTGATCTAGTTATGTCAACTTGGACAGAGTGATCAATCACCAAGTCTACAGGAACCTATAATGAGAGTTAACAAAAAAGTCATACAGGGAAGTTCAAAAGCAACCATTCCTCTCTTTTTTGTAATGCAATAGTACTGCTATGTTTAAAGAGACACAACACCCATACTATGAAAGCATATTGCTCTAAAACCAAATGGCACCATTTCTAGTCACTGTGCAGAACGCAATTACTACATTGATGGTCATCAGAACATCAAATAATAACAGGTAAAGGAAATTAAACAATGATCAGAGTTAAGGCTCACAAATGTAAGTCATGACTGGAGTACATATTCCTATAGTCCCACTAAGAATGCCTTAAATCACTATGCATAAGTTAAACAAGGATAATTTACATCGTAAAATTCCAAAAATACATAGGTAAGTATATTAACATGCGGGGTCTTATAGATTCGTCAAAGCTTATTTTCAGATATATATTTTTTATAATTTAATGATACTTAATTAGAGCTATTAATGATATAAAATGGTCATGAAAATAGGCACAGGACATTTTTTGTGGGACACGGAGTATGTACTTTTCATAATTTTTCAACTTTATCACTATTGTGAATCAGGAATTCCACATGTAACAGTGAGAAGAAATAAATGAAATTTGAGATCTGCAATACCAGTGGATTGATCTTTTCAGCATCACTCCCAAGTTTTTCCATAGCATCACGCATACATGCGAGATCAACAACTGCAGGTACACCAGTGAAATCCTGCAATCAAAAGAATCAAAATAAATTCCAATATAAAGCGTCAACAAAATCCCAAAGTTAATATTATGATCATTACCTGCAGAAGTACGCGTGCAGGCTTGAAAGGAATCTCAACTTGTTTGGGTGCTGTATTTTTCCAGTCAATGATCTTCTCAACATCTTCCTTTTTTACTTGAAACCCATCACAGTTACGAATGGCTGATTCAAGAAGAATTTTGATGGAGTATGGCAACTTATCTGACATGCAAGCACCAATGTCAAAAGATAGACTAAATTACGATGTCGTATACTCATTCTTTTCACGAATGAACACCATTCTTTACGAATGTTCTTTTCATGAAAGAACATAATTCTGTACGAAAGTCAAATCAATGCACTTTGGGTGGAAGTCATCAACAAAACAGTGAGAGTAAACAGAGATCACAGAAAATGTATCTATATCTGCATAGCTACTTTCGAACAGAAAGAAAAATGACAAAATGTTCATGGGTTTTTCCCTCTGTACAAACTATAAACGTTGGTGGCAGCAAAAGTAAGCATTCTATGTTTCAAGACAGGCTTTATCATCCAAAAAGCCTTGCTTATGATGGCTTACTGTAATTAAAATAACAATACTAGTTTTGTAAAGTTATAGTTTTCACTTTCGTTACACTTACTATACTTCATTTGTTCAAGTCATACACCTGTCAAAAAGTCACCAGAACCCATAGAGCATGTTTCACATGTGTTAAACAACGCATTTTACAATGTTTTTATGACAACTCCAATACACCAGTTACCATTTTTACCAATGAGGACAATAGCATTTATCAATTATTTCAAAAAAAAACATGAACCAGTGAAACAATTGAAATCATACATTTCAAAATTATTACAGAAGCAAGAAAATTAATAAAAAAATTATCACTGAATTCACAAGGCTTTGGCAAATTACCGATTCTTGGATCGTTCAAAGCAGTTAGGCTGTAGAATTTTCCGAATTCCCCACCACCTGGCTTGGGAAGACTGGTCAATACTGCCTTGAATTCATTCTCAGAAGCTGTCTCCAAAAAATACAGAATAAAATGTCACCCAAGTCTACGAACTTTTGGGCAAAACACTGTCCCACAAAAAAACTGTAAGACCAACTCCTTCAAAAGATGAACTAATGCCATCACAACAAAGCAAAAAGAAATTGTACAAGCTTGGTTATCTAATAAGATGGTGACCTTACAGTCAAAATCTTATTTGAAAGAATACTGCAAGAAGCTAGAAAATGAAAATTTGTATTGACCATGTTATTAGTTTGTGACACTCATACAATATGTACTGTATTGCTACTTCACAATTATAGCATCAGTTCTCAAATGAAAGTGAATTTGTACATTAGTTATGACCATATGCAAACAAAAAAGTAAAGAGAAGAAAAAACAAAACATTTCTAGGAAGAAAAAAAAAGACAAACTAGAAATCAAACTTCTTTGAAATGTCATTGTCTAAGGAAATGATTAAAATTAGAAGTCCATTTTTTTCCTTCTTCAGATGGTAGTAGAATAACTTTTGCAAGTATAAATATGAAACAGCAACAGAATACTATTCTCTTCAAAACAAATTTAGCTACTTCATCATTTTGTCGCATAAAATAATAAGGAATTTACTTTTAAGTATTTTATAATATTCACTCCATATTACAAAGATGCACCGGAATCTGCAGGCCAAACATCAAAAGGCATAGTATTAAAGTCAACTGACCGAGTTATAAAATACGCAATAATTACCCGATACGTTATTCCCACCATTATGACTGAAAATTACCAACACACCCATAGTGGCATAGCGAATTTACGAACGTCATGATGGTCCGTTTGGTCAAAAAAATAAGAAACAAACATAGACGTCGAATTATTAACAGCGGGAAATGACGGAATTACCCATGGTGGCGATCTTCCGATAGAGCACGCTGGAAGTGGGAGCGGAGCAAGCCCTGATCTGAGAACTCAGACTCGCCGGAGACTTCCAATCAACGCCGTGGCTCCACCGCGGAACGGAAGAACGTACAGACCTGAGCGCCGACGAGAAGCTCAAATTCCGGTGGCCCCCACACTGTCCGGGCAGACTCTTGACGCAGCCACTCCGATCGACGGCTCTGGAGACGTCGGCACCGGCGACAGCGGCGCCGTGATGTGAGGCCCGCGAATTGAAATGCCTACTCGCGGAGGAGGCTTTTTTTAGGATGGAGGAGGAAGCTACGTTCTTGTACATGGCGGATGGATTTATAGCATTGATTTGATGATGATGAGCAGAGGATTTGTTCGTTGTTTTTCAGGATGATGGGCGAGGGGCGTGTGGAGAGCGTGGTCTAGGGTTGTGTGCCGGAGATTGAGAACAGATGAAGACTTTATACACTTCGTTATTTGGTCTTTCAAGGTGACAGAAGGCAAGTGGAATCTCTCTTTCTCTCTTTCGGATTGTTTTTCCTTTATTATTTGCCAACTATTCAGCTTACCATTTTGCATCATTTGCGGTTTGGTTTGACATTTTAGAACTAACTAAATAACATTTAAAATAATTGAATATATATTAATAAGATAATTTATTTTTAACTTAAATAAAAATATAATTTCGTAAATTTTATTTTAATTTTTAAAAAAATTATTTTACTATATTTTTAACTATAACTTTATGTTTATATTTTCAGATGACATAAATTAAACGTAGAGTTTGAAATTCGAATATCAATAAATAAAATTTATTTTTTCAGCGAATAAAATTTTATACTCCCTCTGTTTCAATTTAAATTACACATTTACTTTTTGGATATTATTTTTTATTAAAGTTTGACCACATATATGAGTAACAATATTATTGTATGCAACAGAGTTAAATTCATTTTAATAAGTAATTTCTAAATATCAACTTTTATTTATCATTATTATACGTAATTAAACATAATAACGACGGTCAAACATGTTTTTTAAACAGCATGATAATGATGGTTGTGCATTTTAAGCTGGGACGGAAAGAGTATACTACTTATTTATGATTATATAAAATAGGGTAGTATATAAAAATAAATAGTGTATTTATGATTATATAAAATAGGGTAGTATATAAAAATAAATAGTGTATAAACTTTTATTAGGTGAAAAATGAAGTTTATTTATTGATATTCGATCATATAGGACTCGAACTTTGCGTTTAATTTATTTTATCTGAAATTATAAACATAAAGTCATAGTTAAAAATATAGTAAGAAAATCTTTTTAAGAAAATTAAAAAATTGAGTAACATATAAAGTTACAAAATTATATTTTATTTTATTTAAAAATAAATTATATTTATTTTTAAACCGTGATCCCACGGATGTTACCACATCTCATGCTTTAATATGGAAGGAAATACAATTCTTAATATATCCGTAAAATCTCCTCCGTCGCCTTATACAGTTATGGTGTTTGGAGGTGACAAATGGAATTGGAGCAAAATCTCTTTTTTCTCTCTCTCTCTTTCAGTTTTTCTCCTTTATTATTTGCAAATTTGCCCACGGCACGGTTTGAGGTACTCCCTCCGTCCCATCAGTTTTGGACTATTTTTTTGTCAACTTTCTCAGACCATATTGACCATAAATTTCAATTACTATATAAACTCTTATATCATCCTATGAGATATGGTT
>JAULKK010000011.1:5797841-5813348 GCA_032355705.1 Rubia peregrina
AGATCCACTCTTAGAGTGAGGAATTAGAGAGAAGTCTTCATCCTCTCTAGTTAGTGAGTATCCACCATTGTGTGAGTAGTCTTGTAATCCATCCTACTTGGATGAGATATTTTGTAACCCTACTATAGCCTCTTAGTGGAAGATTTGGACTACATAGTCACGCGATTTTTCCCGATTTGGGTTTTCTGCGTTACCAAATTTTTTGGTGTCTTGTTTTTCTTTATTTTCATCTTGATCACACAAAGAGGGAAATACCATTTTTCCCAGGCGAGAATGGTTATTTAAAATTTGCAAAGATATTAGAGAAAGGGTTAGCGTTTACTGTTTATAGTTTGTAAACTCTGCATGAAGAAGTTCCAATTTTTTCTGTTCATCCTCATCCAGTCATCCTCAATGTTTGGATCAGAAGGCAAATTGATTCTCTGCATCAGATACTGTGGCTTTTACAAGAAGCCATACCAGTAAAATAAGGACCGTTGCTACAACTACATTGCTTGGATACAATTGAAGTTTAAAGAAAAAGCTCTCGAGTGCCATGAAGAACATGGTATAACGTTCACTTCAATCTTCCAAAATGAAGTGTTTTCACCTTCAACCAACATTGATAGAACCCGTTCACATAAGCAAACACACAAGTTAATCAACTAATCAGTCCATACGCCTAAGGATATGTTTCCTTTATTGACTACGAAATGGCTTCATGGCATAGCACTGAACATCAAAAGCCATGGTTGCTAAGTCGAACTTTGCGCAGAAGCTGCTCCATGATCTCCAGCTGATGAAAGAGCGAATGCCTGCCACACAGAATTCAAGCAGCTCGAGACCAATGCCCTCGAGATAAACAACACTTGTAATACGTTAATAATGTCGGTTCGTATAATTGGAAACAACTGAAAATGTGAATTAGCAATGTCTTACACTGTTTCATAGGTATATTGATATGAATTTGTCACATTGACCCACCCCCTCCCGACGTTGCTAATAAATAACCTTTTCACGGGAGATCTACTAAGCCGAGAGGGGACCGTCAAAGATAGAGATTTGTAATGTTGCTCCCGTTCCTACTACTATACTTCTAAGAATGGTAGATAGTGGTAGGGGAGTTCAAATTGTCCGACCCGACCCGACCCATTTTGACCCGACCCATATGGGTCGGGTAGGGTCAATGTCCCATTTGGGTCGATGTGGGTCGGGTCAAAATGGGCCGGGTCAGATTTTGACCCAAATCGACCCGTTTTGACCAATTTGCAATTTTACCCAATTTTCTTGAAAAAATATATAAAAGAATTAGTTTAATACAACATAACCACCATTAATTTAATTCATTAACAAGTTTAACATTCTTAATTTTTTTATAAAACTAAAAATAAATTTTTAAAAAATAAATTATAAAAAATTCTATTTTTATATGATTTTGGTCAGTTTGGGTCGATTTGGGTCGACCCATGACCCAGTCTGACCCGACCCGACCCTAAACTATGGAAATTTTGACCCGACCCGACCCGACTCATTTGTCCCAAAATTTTGGGCCAATTTGGGGCGGGTCAGCCGATCCACCCCGCCCCGACCCATGAACACCCCTAATTTACATTCCAGTAGCTATGTTTGAATTGATTATAGGAATTCCATTTCTAAATTCCTCCACCCTGTGTTAGAACTGGAATGGCCAGACAGTTAATACATCTACGAACAAAACACCACTGAGGAATTGTTTTACTTTCCTGGACAGCATTTTTGGCCCATTAATGTTACTGAATTTTTTAGTTTGAGAACTAACATATCTACTCAAATTATAAAAAAAATAAAATGGATTAGTTAAAACGTCACATTAAATTATTTTAAATTAAAATAATTAAGTATCAAATAAAAATATTTAAAATACACATCAAATTAAAATAGTCATACATAAAATAAAAATGGTTAAAACTCCAATCAAAATAATTTAACAAGAAACACATATTAAATTTAAAATAGTCAAACAATAAATAAAAGTACTAAAAATGAACATTAGACTAAAATAAAAAACATCAAATGATAACACTAAACATCATATTGAAATAAAATAGTTAAAAAATAAATAAAACACTAAAATACACATCGAATAAAAAAATAGTTAAATATCAAATCAAAGCATAGTTTGAGAACTAACATATCTACTCAAATTATATTTTTAAAAATCAAATGGATTAGTTAAAACGTCGCATTAAATTATTTTAAATTAAAATAATTAAGTATCAAATAAAAATATTAAAAATACAAATCAAATTAAAATAGTTATACACCAAATAAAAAATGGTTAAAACTCTAATCAAAATAATTTAACACGCAACACATATTAAATTAAAAATAGTCAAACAATAAATAAAAGCACTAAAATTGCACATTAGACTAAAATAATAAAACATCAAATGATAACACTAAAAATCACATCAAAATAAAATAGTTAACAAGTAAAATAAAACACTAAACTACACATCGAATAAAAACTAGTTAAATATCAAATAAAAGCAATATAGTACACGTTAATTTTAAAATATCTAATGATATCACCAAAAATACACATGACTCCATCGAAATAGTTAAACATCATATAAAATAAAATAAAAATACATATCAAATGAGAATAATTAAATTTTAAATAAGTACTTTAAGAAATACTCCCTCGTCCCATTCTAAATTGCTTATTTACTTTTTGAGAGTCAAATTTTGTAAACTTTGACTCTAAATATAAATTAATATATAAATAATAAAAATATCATGTGATATATTGTTAGATCTATCTTAACATCTATTTTTTAAGTATCAACTTTTTATGCGGTAACTAGAGATATTTATGATCAAACATACTCATTAAAAATCGTGAAAAAGTAAATAAGTAATTTAGAGTGGGACGGAGGGAGTATATCAAACTAAGATCGGTCAAAATTAGAAGAAAAAAAATACACATGAATTTTAAAACATCAAACTCTGCACCTAAATACGATGCTGACATCGGGAAAAAAAATAAAACATCAATGTTAAAAAAAATTAAAAACTAATTCACAATATTGAAACATCAAGAATACATTTAAAAAAACTCTAATAAACAAAACTAAGAAACATCAGTATTAATTTTTAAAATGACGCGATGAAAAATTAAAACAGCATTCAAAATGAAAGTACAAATTTAAAAATTATAAATAAGATAATAGAATATCACTAACTAGTGTCAACATGTATAAAGTGTCAAAAACACATGCAAACACGAGATTTACAATTTACAAAATTTAACTTTAAAACACATGATTTTGGTGGAAAAATGCTTATGAAAAAGCATCACAATGTTTTTGTTGAAACATCAAGTACTGAAAATGAAACATCAAGTCTGATAATAAAAACATGTGCATTACGCGGAAATGAGGGAAAAATAATTCACGAATTTCTCTAACCCGGATTCTTAACCCACAAGATTTTTGTGACCCGAAATCATTAGTTCCCCATTTATTTATGCTCAATACCCCCAAAAAGTGATATTTGTACACAGATTCCCCTTCATCTCCCAAACTTTCTTAAATTATATTTGAAACCTTATCTCTAATTAGACTTCATAATATTGCACATTAATTCTTGGTTTCACTGTGAGACGGTCTCGCCAGGGATGATCATGGGTCGGGTCTAATAAGACCCAAACCCGACCTTTTTAGACCCGTACCCAGATCCGATGTGTCTAAATGGGTTTTGTGTCCAAAATGGGTCCAAAATTGATCTAATATTCTATTTTTTTGACTAAATAAAATATATGTTATCTCAAATGCAAATAATTGAAGTTCAATATCTATTAGAATTTTTTTTCAAGATAACAAAATATACAACACATATTATTTATTGAATTTGAAATAAAAATACAAAGAGAATATGAAAGTAATTTAGAAATTTGGGTAAAATTATATATAATTAGGCTTATATGGGTCTACGGGTCTGGGTCTGGGTCGGGTCTGGGTCTTAGTATGTTAGACCCGGACCCGTATCTAAAAATCTAGACCCATACCCGGACCCGAACCCGATGGGTCTAAATTTTTTACACCCATATCCGACCCAATGGGTCTAGACCCTTTGGGTCTGGGTCGGGTCCTAGACCCATGATCATCCCTATGTATCACAACATCATATACACAATTATTACATCATATACACCATAAAATTCGACATCATAACAACCTCATTTATATTAAACACCATTATCACATATCCTAGCATCATTTCAAAACTCATCAACATTAAAAACCCTGGGTTGAAAAACACTGGGTTGAAAAACACAACAAAATAACAACTACACACACAACACCAAAGATTATCCAATCATCAATCCGGACTAAACACAACAAAATACAAAAAATATCATCAAAACCTCCTATATTCTATACCATGTATACGCATATCTCTATTCATATGACGAGAAATAAAAGAAAATTACATAATCAAACTCAATATCACACTAATCTAGTGAATTAGGGGGAATTTCAGATGAAAAATACCATTTTGAAGGGTTCCTGCACCTCCACGTCAACGCCAGCTGAGTCAACCTCGCCAAAGCTCCTCATTCGCCGCCAAAATCACCCTCTGGAACGTTGGAGATCGGTATGAGAGGTTAAAATGATGGTTGCGTGCGTTTGACGTTGATTCTGTACTGATATGACACTTTTATAGTATGTGCTGATAACCCAACACTCTTTACGATTGTGATGATTTAACTCTATAAGTTTTAGGATTGTGCTGATTCAATTCTAACAATTTTCATAATGTTCTGATATAATCCTACATATTACGGCAAACGATGGTGGCCAATGGCACGGTGGCCAGCGGTCTGATGGTAATAATTAGGGTATTAATGACGCTGAGGACAATAAGATGGAACTATAGAAAAATGGAGGGAAATAGTATCACCATATGGTTAAAGAAATCGTAAAAAATCAGTTTACAGTTTAAAAACAACAAAAACAGTGATCAGAAAAAAAACAAAACACAAAACACAAAAGACATAAATAAGGTGGGTCTGGAAAGGGAGTGTTCGGTGAAAATGTAGAAATAGAGAGCAGAAGAAGAGGCAGTTGGGAAGTCTTCCCTTCCCTTGTGTTCCAAGTCCCTTCCCTGCAAAGTGTGCAATACTGCAGCAAACAAAGACAAATACAAAGCAAAGCACAAAATCCATTTTTTCCCAATATATTACTATAACTCAAACTAGGCCTTCTTCTTCTCCTTTTGGCAGAGCTTCAAACGTTGTTGTATTCGTTTCTTCTTTTGTCCAGTTCTTGGTCTTGTTGGATTCTTTCTGTCATTGGATTCTGATTATTTTAGCCATTCTTTCTTGTGGGTTCTTGAAATTTTTTTATGGGTGTTTGTTGAAATAGAGAGTTTTTGGTTGGGTGAAAATGTCTTCCAAGAGCAGAGGAGGAGGGGAGCAGGCATCATCAAGAAGTGTTATGTCCAGAAAATGGGCTCTATGTCTTTGTATTAGTAGTTTCTGTGTTGGTATGCTCTTTACCAATAGGTAAAATCTTCATATCGGTTGTTGTGAGCTGAATCATTAGTCTTGATTTTCAAAAAAATTGAGTGGGTCTATTGTTTCTTGATGAATTTAATGTTACTGTCATGGTGAATTCTGTAGCTGTGCAGCTTTTGGAGTCTGAAATGGAAATTGAAGCTGAATTTAGTTTTTATTTTAATGAATACGATGCATCATTGGTTTTGATTTTGTGGTTTGGTGTGCTTTGAGTTCATGTTATGAGTTGTTTATTGGGTGAAAAAGTGTTCTAGATCTATTCTAGGGGTGTCAATCATTATTTTATTGTGGTTTGCTAATTTGCTTTCTCTTTCCTTCTTTCTTCTTGATGTTTTCTTTTTCATATGTATGAGTTTTGTTGATCTTTACTTGAACTCCTTTTTGCAGAATGTGGGCTGTGCCTGATTCAAAAGGTATCGCAAGAATTACATCAGGAGAAGGAGATAGCCTAAACTTAGTTTCAGAGGGTTGTATTCCTAAATTTGTGAGTATGGGCTGCCCTTTGATCATAAACTTGTCTTTGTTTGTAATGGTTTGGAAGTGTTTAACTTTGAATTGGTGCTCTACTAGTTGCAACAAAAGTATGTAAAAAGGAAATCTAAGCGCATTTTGGGAGAAGGTCCTAGAACTCAAGAAGCTATGTTGTGAGTGTTCTTCCCTTCTGTTTTTCTGATTGATTTGAATTTCACAAACTCCTAGCTAAGTTCTTGCTTGTATATTTTTTTCATGTCATATAGGACTCTGGACAAAACGATTTCGAAGTTGGAGATGGAATTAGCTGCTGCTAAGGTAGCTCAAGAGTCGATTCTCAGCGGATCTCCTTTGTCCGTAGACATGGAGAAGACTGGAACATCTGGTAGGAGGAAATACTTCATGGTTGTGGGAATTAATACAGCGTTTAGCAGTAGGAAAAGAAGAGATTCTGTTCGGGCTACATGGATGCCCCAAGGTGTGTTTACATTTCTTCTTTGCCATTTCAAATATTTATTATTCTTGGAGCTGGTTGCCTGAGTGCCTTTTTCAATGGTGCATTAGGTGACAAAAGAAAGAGGCTAGAGGAAGAAAAGGGAATCATTATGCGCTTCGTTATTGGTCACAGGTAAATTTCCAAAAGAGTTTCAGTGAATCATATGACTTTTCCATTTACTTAAAGATCTCCTTCTGCTTTCTTCTTGAATTTGGGAATTCACATACATTATTTTGCTTTAGTATATCTTACTTGGCTGTAAATTCTAATCTGGCTAAACTGCCTTCCTCACAAAGAAGCTTGGTTTTGATATTTTACTGGTGTTACTGACAGAAGCTCTTTAGACCCTTTGTATTGGATATGCACAATTTTGGGTTAATACTTTTTTAACAGGAGTCGAAAGAGGGCTCCAGTCTTAAGATGTTCATAGTAAACTTATGCTCTAAGATTTTTTTTTTTAGTTTTGCACATGAAGGTCATATGCTTGTCATAATTTAATCGGTTAAAGTACTGCAATCTGACTCAGTGATCTGAATTGTTGAACAACTGATCCCTTTCTTTGTTTTCCTGCTAATGTGTTCCGCTCAATGCAGTGCAACTGTGGGAGGTATTCTGGACAGAGCTATTGAAGCCGAGAACAAAAAACATGGAGATTTCATGAGGCTGGTAATAATATCTGTAACTGGTTTCTTGCATCAGAGAACTCATGTCCATGTTTATGCATATTATGACTATCAGTTCCTGTCATCTAAACAGGATCATGTTGAGGGGTACCTTGAGTTGTCAGCAAAGACAAAGTCATATTTCGCCACAGCAGTTTCCATGTGGGATGCTGAGTATTATGTGAAAGTCGATGATGATGTCCATGTTAATATAGGTAAATAAAGGACACAATTTACTTTATTCATTTAAGATCGTAACGATTTCATATTCTTATCAACTTTCTTTTTTCCAATTTGCTGCAGCAACACTCGGGGATACATTAGCAAGGCATAGGAAGAAGCCAAGGGTATACATAGGCTGCATGAAATCTGGACCGGTCCTTGCTCAGAAGTATGCACTCAATATAATATTGTTGCTGTGAATTCAAGTATAAAACTATACTTTTTGAAAGCTTACTGAATTCAATGGAACAGGGGAGTTAGATATTATGAACCAGAATATTGGAAGTTTGGCGAGAATGGAAACAAATACTTCCGTCACGCTACAGGACAATTATATGCCATTTCTAAAGACCTGGCCACTTATATTTCACTAAATCAGTTAAGTCCTCATTCTCTTCTGTTAAGACATCAGCGAAAAAAGATTCTATGCATGATGCAGCTATGATGCTTTTCTTTTTACCATCCATTGTTGACAATTATATGCTGATTCTTACAGGCATGTACTGCACAAATACGCAAATGAGGATGTCTCATTGGGAGCTTGGTTCATTGGGCTGGATGTACATCATGTTGATGATCGAAGATTATGCTGTGGCACCCCGCCTGGTATATATTCTCTCTCTTTTTTGGCCTTTAGAATTTGTTACATTTCTTACTGGTTTCAGATCATGTGTGAAAGACTGCCAGTTAAAAATTCCAAGTTTATTTAATGAAGCTGGTAATATGGCATGTTTATTTTAAGGGTGAGAGGGGATTTAAAAATAATTTTGATTGAAAGCTTATTTTCAAACTGTGTTTCTTATAGTAAATTAGTAACACCTGATAGTCACTTTTATTCCTATTCCACAGTACTATCATTCTGATTCCAACTTTTAAATCCAAACGCTTAAAAGTAGGTCTGTTTTTATTGATTTTTGGTAGTGAAATGGGATATTATGGTTGAAAAAGACATTATGAACAATGTTGTATTAGACAATGACAGCCACAGGAATTTTCCACAATCATAGAACTCACATGTTCATGCACAATTTCGGATTGAATTGTGGGTTCCAGGAACTGCATTATTTCCTTCTTTCCACTTACAATTGTGGGGATGGAGATAGTACATAATTGGGGATTTTTTTTCCTGTCAATTTTTTTTTGCATCTGATCCCGCTGAGAATACACTACCAGGATTTCCTTTTCCTGATAACTTTGTTCTCTTGTTTCATTTAGACTGTGAATGGAAAGCTCAAGCAGGCAACATCTGTGTTGCCTCCTTCGATTGGAGCTGCAGTGGGATCTGCAGATCAGTTGACAGAATCAAGGAGGTTCATCGTCGGTGTGGGGAGGGTGAAAATGCCATATGGGCTGCTTCTTTTTGAGATTTCTTCTTATCTTATAAAGGTTGTCTGTCAGAAACCAGTGCATGCACTTCGATGCCGGTTTTTCTGTTTCGAGGGAAGAGAAGATTGAGTACAGAATGTTATATAGATCGTGTGAGAGAAAGCCTCGCTACACAAACCACCTCCATTTTAGAAGATTAGGTGGCTGCAAAAGCTGTGAAAAATAGCAGAAAAATGGCCCTCACCAATCATTTTTATACTTGTAACAAGAGGTACTAATTTGCAAGTGATTTACCTGATTGTAAGTCATTATAGCTGACTGCTATAGAAGGTATTGATAAGTGAAAGCTTTTGTTTGTTAGCTTCTTTGCTTCGAGCTAGTAATCAGTAGTAGTATATTGTAAGGTTCCTCAATTGCCAACTCAAGTATCATTTTTTGTCAAATGATCATGATAGTCAATTGAGTACAATATTAATCTTCTGCAAAGTTACTTGATTTTCTCCACATTTAAATGTAGTATTATTGTTTCTTAACCTTAACAATTTTGTAAGAAATGGATTTCTTACCATTCTAACCCCTCCCCGCTTACCAGGTTTTAATGTGCTCGTGTTATTTTCCATATTTAGCACATAATGTGCCTGCTAACCAAGACTTTCTGCGTCAGATTATGGTCTGGATGGGGTTTCCTTCAACCTGGGCAGATTGGGTGATGGAATGTGACCTCGGTCACTTACTCTATTAAATTCAATGGTCAGCCATCAGAACCTTTTAAGCCTAAGCAAGGATTAAGGTAAGGATCCTTATCTCCCTTCCTTTTTGTCTTGTGCCAAGAGGCATCCTCATCCATGCTCGCATCTGAAGCCTTCCAAAGACAATGCAAGGGCGTTCAAATTGGGAGGGGGTGCAACCAATTTCACACCTCATGTTCACCGATAACTTTACACTCTTCTTTGAAGTATCAGAGGTAGCATCCAGGAAATTGGCACAGACCTTGAATCTTATTGCGGCATACTAAGGGCAACGCATAAACTTCCAGAAATCGGGTCTACTTGTTAGTCCAAATGCAAATCCCCAGGCCAAAGAAAGACTGAGTCTCAGATTCAGAATTTTTGGTGATCTGCTAAGAGACAAGTACATAGGCCACGATATGGACTTCACAGGCTCAAAAGCTGCCATGTTTGGTACATTGGTACAAAGAATCAAAGCAAGGACAACATCATGGAAACTCAGTGATCTCTCCATCATGAGGAGAGTAACTTTGAGGTAATTCAGTACACACTGGGCACTTCAGAGTTCCATCTACAACGACAAAGAAAATAGATGGACACTTGGCAAAGTTCATTAATTTGGCTCAATTTCTCAAGAAAACAAAATAGCCCACCTTTTAAGGGAAACAAAATAGCCCATAAATTGACTCAATTTCTCAAGAAAAGTCCCCTAGAGTTTTCACCATGGAGGAATACTCCAAATTCTATAACACCTTAATTTTGATAATCAATAATAAAAAATCTTATTTCAAGAAAAAAAACCACAAGTTTTTCTCATCTCTAAATTTATCTATTTGATACAATATCATTCACAAAATTTAATTTACATATAGTGAAGTTAGTAAGTACTTGCTACTCAAATGTCATTGTCTCGAGCGACCAACCGTGATGGGGATGAGAGATTGCACAATATATCCATGCCTAGTCCTCCTCTTAAGCACTTGAACATAACATAACCCAAGCATTTTTATTACAAGAATCAAGGTCGGTCATGTCCATTCATTTTGCTTCTAGTAAAAGGGCGGGTGAAATAATGCTTATCGACGCACCAATGCTTTCTAAGTTGCATCTTTATGACAGAATGATACCCTCTTGCCTTTTAACTACTATGTTCTTAGGACATCTCTCTCACCTTGAGGTTCTCATGTTGCACTCCTTGAACTTGAAGGTAAGAAATATATATATATATATATATATATATCAAGCTCATTACAAAGTTTATTTTACTGTTCACTCACATTTTCTTGATTGATATTTGTAGTTTATGAAGCAAGAAGAATCTCTCAAACTTAATAGACTTAAGACATTGATCATCGACATAGAAACGTGGGAAGATGAGGCCCTTTTTTAGCACTTCTTTCATAAGTGCATATCACAATTTGCATAAGTTTAAGTTGAATGGGAGGTTTTGAGCTTTATATTATCATGACTTGGCTTCTTTAATATTTTACATATAGTCCAAATCTGTTACCTCCTGAGTTCATATATTTGTTGGGAATTGATTAAATCTAATTTAGCGGAATATCAATAACCATATTCAAGATCTCATGCATGTATTAAATCTAAATCTATCTGAGGGTTTAGATTACATTTGAAGTGTGCATAGAAACATTCAATCACAGAGATGAGAATCTCAGATGCGATCTCTTTATTCCATATAGCACGATCAGACCACCTACGTCGTTGTCAGCTTAGAACATATCAACAAGAAAAACGGTCGCGTCTTCCTTCTTCTCTTTTACGACGAGGTTGGTTTTATGAAACTGGTAGGATTATTCTGTTTCTATCGTCTGGAACGGACAGGGTTCAAAATGTTTGTCGTAATGTTTATTCATGTAAACCCTAACCCTAAGTCAATCTGGGCCTAGCCTAATTGAACATAACGAGTTCTAAACTCGTTTCTCATATTATTACTATCTGGGCTCTAAGCCCAATAGCTATCTCTTTTATATAAATTCATGCTTTGTGTGTGACCCTATAAGTTCAGTCATAATAAGCTGCAAGCCCAATATAATTGTTGCTAGCCGATCGAAATCGGTTTCTATCTAAACATTCTGATCATTCAAAATAACTGAATTAATTATCTCCATAACTAATCCTCAAACTATATTATAAAAAATGCACATTGACTGAAGGACATTCTTTAAAAAAATCTCCCATTTTTCCTTTAGACAAGTGTGCATTCATATTCCTTTGTCACTTTATGTCTTCATCTTAACACAAGGTAAGATAACATATTATCCTTATCAAGTTCAAATTAATTTCTCAAATTCCCGAGTCAAACTGTTAAGAAAGATGATTAATACATAATCCATCTGAGCACGACCATGCATTTTACAGTCCCAACTCTTCGAGAGGTCCGTACGACAACAATCTCATGTAAATGAGAGGACAATCCCACTCTTTCACATTTAAGTTTTCTCCACTCAATTCATGGCAACCCAAAAACTACCTTTAAAGTCTCCTTTTACGTTGCAATAGTTGGCAGCCTCAAGATACACCAATCCAGAAGCAAGAAAACACTAAATTACTCAGGTATAAGGAGTACAATCCAATAGTCAATGAGAAATACTTATAACATTGTAAATATCTTAAAGTATTCTCAAAACGGGTTTGTCCAATACAAGTTCCCAACCTGCATCCATGCAATCGATTCATGATATCTAATGTCCTTCGGCCTATGAAACAACACTGTGAATCAACTTGCAAACTAGTTTTACTAGTCATTAGTGTCCATTCTCAATGACCTGGACTAGGGAAACAATATATCTTACACTTCAGTTCACGAAATAGGGTTTCATTATCCAAGACATATTCTTGATAACCTATTTGCAGATGCAAATTGATTTTGGACTTTCATTTAACACTAAACCAAATTAAATGAATATGAAAATATAATCCCATAGAAATGATAAATGGTTTAATCTTCAATATATAAAACCATGAATAAAACATCACAGAGATCACAACCAATTTCCACTATGCTTGATTCCCCCCGTAAATATATGAGCTTCGTGCTTCATCTGGGGAAGAGGTTTAGTTAGAGGATCAGACGCATTGTCATTTTCTCACACCTTTCTTATTGTAACTTCACCTCTCTCTCTCTCTCTCGAAACTCTCGAAGAATGTGAAATTTCCTGAGTACATGTTTGGACTTGTAGTGTTCCCTTGAGTACCATCACAATACAGAGCCATCGAGTCAGCGATGCTAGGGACTACACCGAGCTCTGTGATGAACTTCTTAATCCAAACAGTTTCTTTTACAGTCTCAGAAGCGACAATGTACTCAACTTCAGTTGTAGAATCCACAATAGTACTTTGTTTAGCACTTTTCTAGCTCACTGCTCTTCTGTTGAGACAGATAATGTAATCAGATTGAGATCGGAAATTATCTCTGTTGATTTGGAAGCTCGCATTAGTAAACCCACTCAACAACCAACTCGTGTTGCCCACCATACACCAGGAATGTATCTTTAGTTTTTACAGGTACTTCAGAATGTTCTTGACTGCACATCAGTGCACCTCACATGGGTCTGATTGATATCTACCTGTTGCACTCAAAGCATACAAGATATCTGGGTGAGTACATATCATAGCATGCATGATATATCTTATTGCTGATGTATAAGGTATCATACTCATTCTCTCTCACTCATCGGGTGCTTTCGAACACTGAGTCTTGCAAAGGGTCATGCCATGAGTCATGGGTAGAAGTCCTCTGTTACAGTCTTTCATATTGAACCTTTCTAGCACCTTATCAATATAAGTACTTTGACGAAGTCCATCCATCCTCTTTGATCTATCTCTATAGATCTTGATGCCCAATATGTACTCTACTTCTCCCAATTCCTTTGTTTTGAAACACTTTCCAAGCCAAGCCTTTAAAGACTCCAGCACAGGAATGTCATTTCCAATAATCAAGATGTCATAAACATAAAGGACAAGGAACACTATCTTACTCCCACTGGCCTTCTTGTATACACAAAATTCTTCCACATTTCTTTGAAAGCCAAATTTCTTAATTGCTTCATCAAAACATAGATTCCAACTCCTGGATGCTTGCTTCAATCCATAAATGGATCTCTGAAGTTTGCATACCTTTCCAGCACTATCTTTGTCAACAAACCCATAAGGCTGTGTCATATGCACATCCTCTTCCAAAATCCCATTAAGGAAGGCGGTTTTGGCATCCATTTTCAAAATCTCATAATCATAATGAACTACAATTGCTAGGAGAATCCAAAAAGGCTTAAGCATTGCAACTAGAGAAAAAGTTTCATCATAATCCACCCCGTGGACTTTTCTATACCCTTTAACTACCAGTCTAGCCTTGAAAACATAAATTTTCCATCATTTTCAGTCTTTTTTAAAGACTCATTTGTTTCCTAAGGGTTTCACCCCATCTGGCAATTCAACCAAGCTTCAAACTTGATTTTCGTACATAGGGTCAATTTTGGATTTCATGACTTCAAGCCACTTTGAGGAGTCAGGACTATCAAATCTTGACTATAGGCCGTAGGCTCATCACTTTATAAAAGCATGATTTCAGGATTTTTAGTCAAAAGGACATTAGTGTACCTTTTTGTCCAAACCCTATACCTTTCAGACCTACATGGGGACATGAGCGACTTCAGTTATCTCTAAGACTTTTTCCGAATTCATCATAGCCACTTCATTTAAAACAGGTATCTCTAAAGAGACAGATGTTTTCGGCTCTGATTGTTGCTCACCTCGAACATAGTTGAGGTATATTTTTCTCCCACTTGTCATTTTGGAAAGATAATCCTTCTCCAAAAAGACACCATCTCGAGCAACAAAAACTTTGTTCTCAGAACAGTTGTAGAAGTATACCCCTCTGCCTCTTTTGGATATCCCATAAAAAGACATTTGTCAGACTTGGGTGCAAGCTTGTCAAAAATGAACCATTTTACAAATGCTTCACAACCCCAAATATAGAGAAAAGACAAATGAGGAACCCTTCCTGTCCATAACTCATATGATGCATTTTCTACAGCTTTAGACGGGGCTTGGTTCAGTGTGAAAGCTTCTATCAGAAGAGCATTTCCCCAAAAGGAAACTGGAAGATCAGCTTGACCCATCATCAAACGAACCATATCCAATAAGTTTCTATTTCCCCCTTCGGACGTAGAATTCCATTATGGTGTTCCTGGATGAGTCATTTGTGAAAGAATGCCACAATCTTTCAGATGGTCAATAAATTCCTGACTTAAATATTTTTCCACCTCGATCCAATCAAAGTGCTTTGATTTTCTTGCCAAGTTGATTTTGAACTTCATTTCGGAACTCCTTAAACTTTTCAAAGGATTCCGAATTGTTTCTTCCTTTTGAATAATTTGTTTTATCCCTTTTAACATTTAAGTTAGAAACATATTTATCCAAATCAAGCAAGTAAAGACCGTTGCTTAACTTTGCTGAACCGTAACACATCTCTTTCAAGTAAATTGAACAGCTACTGTCCTTGATTATGAAATGAAAACCTTCCATGTCCAACATAGAAATAGAGATAAATTTTTTTGGCAACACTCGGAACAAAATAACAATTATTCAAATCTATTGTAAGCCCAGAGGGCAAAGATAAACGATACCTTCCTACGGCTAATGCAGCAACCCTTGCTTCATTTCCCACGCATAGTTCAACTTTTCCTTTTTGCCAAACTCCTACTTTTCTTTAGTTCCTGCACATTTGAACAAATGTGATAACCACACCAGGTATCCAATACCCATGAAGTAGAGTCAGTAAAATGACAGTCTATAATAAAAATACCTGCCTTGCCAGCGACCTTTCCCTTTTTCTTATCCTCTAAGAACCCGAGGGAGTCTAATGGCCAGTGTCATTGCAGTAGAAGCATTGTGACTCATTAGAGCTTGCAGTTTTCTGCTTCTTAGCAAAAGGCTGCACTTTAGGCGCATTGGCAGCTTTCTTGCCTTTGCTATTACCTTTTTTCCACTTCTTTCTTCTTCCATGACATCTTGAACCTATTTCCCTTTTGCACCATGAGAACC